>RYYW01000046.1:5590-16090 GCA_013621005.1 Aeschynomene evenia | reverse complement strand
TTCGGGATCATGTGCAAAAAGGCGACATTGAACTTAAATTTGTGAATACTGAGGATCAAATCTCAGATATATTTACAAAGCCTTTACCCGAGGATCGTTTCAATGTTCTGAAAGGACTTCTCAATCTAAGACGTTTCTAAGTACTTTGAAATTAAAAACTTTTTCTTAGAAACCCCCTTAGTCCTAGTTTAGACTCTGAGACAAACAATAGAACTAAGCTTCTGAGCTAGAAGTAAGAAAAACACAGAAAACTCTATCTGAGAAAATTTGTTCTCAGAAGACTCATTCCTCAGAAAGGAGATCTTCTGAAACATTTCTCAGAAGGAGTATTTCTCAGAAGGACCACTTCTATCAGAAGGGTACCTTCCGAGAAACAAGTTACCAACGGTAACTTTTGGATAAGCGTCAGAAACGGCTAGTTACAAGCCAGTTCTATAAATACTCATGGCATTGTTCCATTTGAGCACTTTGCGCTTAAAACATACCAAAACTCTGCCAAATCCTCTCCTCGCTTTCCAATCTTCATCTGTTCTCTCTCTCTCTCTGCTATCTCTACTCTCTTGTTCTTCTCTATCTCCTCTCATCTCTTCTCAAACTTAAACCTTTCTTCCAAATGGCCTTCTCTGGAGAGATTAAGGGCTTAATGAGAAACAACCTCAATGAAGTATCCGAAGATATTCTCTACGACAATGAGGAGATGCAATCCCTATTCCACAAGACTTATCTTCCAAGAAATCTTGCTATGGGAAGGATACTACCTCTCAAAGTATACAATCAAGTGGATGAACTTCAACTCACTTTCCTCAAGCAACCTGGATGGCCAGCCATGATGAGCTCCGAGGACGTGTGCTACCCAAATGTGGTGAGAGCATTCTATTCGCAAATAGAAAGGTTCACCAACAAAGGGGTCAAGAGCACGATTGCTGATCAACAGATCCGCTTCTCCTCCTTTGACATTAACAAAATTTTCAAGACCTTAAATGGTGGTGCTGTCATCGCCGACGACCCAGAATGGGTCAAGGAGGTAGATGACTCAGAAGAAGAAGTAGTAACACTTCTAACTGGTAGCAACAGTCTACCACTCAAGGGCGTGAAGGTGCCTCATCTCACGCAAGAAGCCAGAATCATCTTCTCAGTTATCCAGCATACCCTTCTCCCTCGGATTGGAGACATGGGGAATGTCACCACCATGGACGCATGTCTACTTTACCATCTGCTGAAGAAAGAGAGGGTTGATTTTGGGAGGATGGTGCTAAACTACATGATGCACCAAGCACATCCTAAAAGAGCGCTTACAAGTCTACCCTATGGGAGTCTTTTGACCAAGATCTTAAATCACCTCTCTTTTCCCCTTGAAGACTATGAATACGTCTTCAACCACAGCAAATTCACCATGGTCACCTTCAACAACATCAAGAAGAAGAAGGTACCAGAGACGGGGCACCTAAGAAGAAGGAGGAAGCAAAGCCTTACAAGGGAGCTGCTAGCACCAAACAGCCCTCTAAGGCTGAGAAAGGAAAGGAAAAGGCTTCTGACCCCTCAGAAAGGAAGAAGAACCAGCCAAAGGTGACTCACCTTTCTCCAACAAGGGTGACAAGGAGTATGGCTTCTGAGGAAGCTCATAAGACTCCTCAGAAGGAAGCTGAGGTTGTTGAGGCTGCTGAAGACTCAGAAGAAACAACGTCTGAGCAACCCATGACCAGAAAGAGGAAAACACCTCCAACTCTCCAAGTCCCAGACGTGCCACCAGAAGGGAAAAAGAAACGTGGTCGTTTGGTAAAAGCTTACTCTAAAACTCCACCTTCCTTTCTTAAATCTTCTTCTACTTCAATTCCTGTTTCTGATTCTGTTGCTGGTTTTAAACCCACCAAATTTAAAACTAAACTCCTGCATTCCTTGAATTATCAGGGAAAGTCTCACAAAGGAGTGGGGATAAAAACCACTAAGAAACAGAGCCCGCCGAAGCCGACGGGTAAAGAAATTATAGCAGTTGCTGCTGTTGCCACTACTACCGCTGCTGTCACTACTGCTGAAGAAGAAGCAGAAGCTTCTCATCACTCCTCCCCCTCTGGGAATGTCTCTCCAACCAGAGAAGACGTTCAGGGGCATGGAGGAAATGTTGCTGATTCTTCGTCTGAGGAAGAAGATGCGGCAAGCTTCCGCATTGAGCATCGCACTCCAGATGCTGGAAGCTCCAAGAAAGAGCCACAGAAGAAGACCTCTAAGGTTTCTATGGTGGAGCTCTCTGAGGCAACCACAACCGAGGCTGCTGCTGTGAATGCTGAGTCACTGGCTCAGACAATGCTTGATGTCCAGAAGGAACTGGATCAACCCTCTGAGACTCCAGAAGCTGCTCAGATGCAACCACAACAACAACTACAGCATGAGGAAGCCTTACTTGAACCAACTTCTGAGGTTGGTCCTCTCTCTTCTGAGATCCCTCCGGAACATGAGGAAACTCATGTCTCAACACATGAAGTAGTGCCAGGGACCACCAGCACTGGGCTCAGCTCAGAGGTGGGCGCTGACGCTACCATGGCTTCCGGCGTTGCAGCAGCTGAGGCATTTGTTGCCCACAGTTCCTTGGAAGGAACTCTATCTAAGAAGGACTCTCAGAAGGAACCAGAGGTTCCTCCTCTAGATCTAACAGAAGTTCCTCCTCCATCCTTCAATCAACAGGGTCCTACCTTCTCAATTACGGACTCGATGATTAGTCCTGGCTTCCAGCTGGGAAAAATGGTAGTCACACCACCCTCTGTGCAATTTCGGCCTTTCTTTGGTCGAACTGAGAAGTTGAAGTGCATTGAAGCCATCCATAGCCAGATCTCAACTTTCAACCTCTCCGAAGATGCTCAGACTTCTGATGCTATGGAGCAACCATCAGCTCGGCAACCTTCTGATCTAGACCTTGCTCTAGTTTCTGAGGACACTCAGAGGCAGCCTTCTATTGAACTCGCTGCTATTGAAGACAAAGTTGTCCAAGAAGAAGAACTTCCTGAATATCAACAGAGGGATATCATCGATGAGGTTCTTGAGGCTGAAGTCTCTCGCCCTCCTCCATCTCCACCCTCATCTTCTCAACAACCTTCCACTTCCTCTGAACTACCTCCAGAATGCGCTCCGAATGCGACTCAGAGCAAGATTCTCATGGAGATATGCCAGCTGCTACGCTACATTGCCAGAAGGCAGTAGTTCTAAGTCAATAATGGCGTTTATGTCTTAGCCACCCTTTTTGATATAACAAAGGGGGAGTAGATAAATGATAAAATTTTTGTACATTGGCTATACGTAAACACTAGGCTAGGACTTAGGGGGAGCAACAACTTAGGGGGAGCCAAATATTTTGTATCTCTACAAAACCATCAATGAAAAATCATTATTTTGGCATTTCATGCTTATTCTTAATTATTTGGCATCTATTGATTTACTTAGCCTGGTATTTCTAAATTTCATACGTATATTCATCAAGAAATACACGCTATGTAATTGATAATCTCAAACAGTAATCATACATTGCATACTTTAACTGTTGATTATCACAGCCTTCTAAGAAAATAACTAAGCCTTCTCTCAGAAAGCTAAGTTAGTTTCTAAGAAAGCAAAAGTGCATTCTGAATAAGTTGTGAACTTACTCAGAAACACTTCTGAACTCAAGCAAAATTATTATCTTAAGACTTAAGTTGTTATCATCAAAAAAGGGGAGATTGTAAGCTCCAGAACCCTTCTGAGAGAATTAGGCATAATTCTATTAGAGCAATGAAAGTTTTAATGATAACAAGGTAAGCCATAAGTATAAAAATTTTACTTAAGGTTGTACTAATATGTGCGCTAAGTGTCTCAGAAAGCTTTAAATTATTGCAATACCATGAGCAAAGACCAAGACAAAACATCAAGTAGCCTCGAGATCAATTGATAAAATCATAGCGCCAAAAGATATCAGAAAGGATGTCTCAGAAGCGCAGAAGGTGAAAACATGTTTCTGAGGAAAGAACACTGTCGCCTCAGAAGGGTCTCAGAAGACCTTGCGACTAGTAGTTCTCAGAAGGTTCTTCCCTCAGAAGGTTCGCCTCAGAAGTCCGTACAACTCTCAGAAAGTTGGACTCAGAAGCAACCAAGGGTCTGGACTCAAGGGATCGCAAGAAGTCTCAGATAGCTCGCTACAACTAGCTAAGGAAGTGGGAACACGCGCACTGTGCAGTTCTGAAAAGTTCCTCATTTCGCGCTGATTGTAGCAGGGAGCCGTTCTGAAAAGGACACAGCCACATAAGCAAAGTGAAAGCTTCTAATTTCGCGGCTCTTTGATGCCTATATATATGAGTTCAATTCCAGAGCAATGTGACGAAACTCTTGCGCTAAAAACACTTGATTAAACGTGCAAAAACTCTGCTGAATTGAAAATCATCTGCGAAAACTTAGAACTTTCTCAGAAAGACAATTTTACGGAATTGTTCTTTCAACTTTGCGAAAATCTTCTAGTTCTGTATTGGTGTAAATTCTTACAATTGTAAGTTAAATCTAGAAGTCTACTAAGGGTCAAATTAAGTTTGTAACTTAATCTTAGTAGTTCGTTTTCAAAGCAAAAACAACTTTCCGAAAAACGCTAAGTCCTTCGTTGTTGAAGGCAGTTTAAGTCCCAGTTTTTGAGGCAAGGAAGTCCTTAAGTGTTTAAGGCAAAGAAGAAGGCAAGGAAGTCCAAGGCAAAGAAGTCCTCTAGTGTTAGTCCTCTAGTGTGAGGCAAGGAAATCCACTTCGGGTTGTGAAGTGGTGGAAGTCCTTTACTTGGTAAAGGCAGTGTTGTCTGGGAAGGCACTTTAAGAAGAATATCCAAGAACTCTCAACTGAAGGTTGAGGACTGGAGTAGGTTGGTTATAACCGAACCAGTATAAAATTCTTTGTGTTAAGCTTTTCTCCCTTACTCTTTACTTGCATAAATCTTTGAGGAAAACTTTGCCACGATTTTAATTAAGAAGTCTCGTGAAAACTTTATTGATTAAAATCAGAAAGCGTTTAAGAAATTCTAACGTAAGTCATTTTCTTAAAATTGCTCAGAAAGGAACTTTCTCAGAAAGACTAAGTTCTCAGAAACTTAATCTTCTCAGAAAAAATTTCCGCTGCAAACTCTTAATTCTACCTTCTGAGTAAAAACAGCTTTCTAAGTAAAAGTTTTAAGAAGTAATTTTTAAAACTTGCACGATTCAACCCCCCTTCTCGTGCACACATACACTTTCAAAGGCTTGCTCCTCCCCTGTTGAATCAGGTTTCTTTCGTGCTGATTCCGCGCACAAAGCTTCTCAACGAGGAGCCGACGGGGGAAGAAGCCTTGAAAGTGTATGTGTGCACGAGAAGGGGGGTTGAATCGTGCAAGTTTTAAAAATTACTTCTTAAAACTTTTACTTAGAAAGCTGTTTTTACTCAGAAGGTAGAATTAAGAGTTTGCAGCGGAAATTGCTTTCTGAGAAGATTAAGTTTCTGAGAACTTAGTCTTTCTGAGAAAGTTCCTTTCTGAGAATTTTAAGAAAATGACTTTAGTTAGAATTTCTTAAACGCTTTCTGATTTTAATCAATAAAGTTTTTACGAGACCTTTAATTAAAATCGTGTTTCCTCAAAGATTTATGCAAGTAAAGAGTAAGGAGAAAAGCTTAACACAAATTTTATACTGGTTCGGTTATAACCAACCTACTCCAGTCCTCAACCTTCAGTTGAGAGTTCTTAGATATTCTTCTTAAAGTGCCTTCCCAGACAACACTGCCTTTACCAAGTAAAGGACTTCCACCACTTCACAACCCGAAGTGGATTTCCTTGCCTCACACTAGAGGACTTCCTTGCCTCCAACACTAGAGACTTCTTTGCCTTAATCACTTAAGGACTTCCTTGCCTCACAGAGGGTTCTTTGCCTTAAACACTTAAGGACTTAAACTGCCTTCAAACACGAAGGACTTAGCGTTTTTCGGAAAGTTGTTTTTGCTTTGAAAACAACTACTAAGATTAAGTTACAAACTTAATTTGACCCTTAGTAGACTTCTAGATTTAACTTACAATTGTAAGAATTTACACCAATACAGAACTAGAAGATTTTCGCAAAGTTTGAAAGAACAATTCGTAAAATTGTCTTTCTGAGAAGTTCTAAGTTTTCGCAGATGATTTTCAATTCAGCAGAGTTTTTGCACGTTTAATCAAGAGTTTTTAGCGCAAGAGTTTCGTCACATTGCTCTGGAATTGAACTCATATATATAGGCATCAAAGAGCCGCGAAATTAGAAGCTTTCACTTTGCTTATGTGGCTGTGTCCTTTTCAGAACGGCTCCCTGCTACAGTCAGCGCGAAATGAGGAACTTTTCAGAACTGCACAGTGCGCGTGTTCCCACTTCCTTAGCTAGTTGTAGCGAGCTTTCTGAGACTTCTTGCGATCCCTTGAGTCCAGACACTTGGTTGCTTCTGAGTCCAACTTTCTGAGAGTTGTACGGACTTCTGAGGCGAACCTTCTGAGGGAAGACCCTTCTGAGAACTACTAGTCGCAAGGTCTTCTGAGACCCTTCTGAGGCGACAGTGTTCTTTCCTCAGAAACATGTTTTCACCTTCTGCGCTTCTGAGACATCCTTTCTGATATCTTTTGGCGCTATGATTTTATCAATTGATCTCGAGGCTACTTGATGTTTTGTCTTGGTCTTTGCTCATGGTATTGCAATAATTTAAAGCTTTCTGAGACACTTAGCGCACATATTAGTAAACCTTAAGTAAAATTTTTATACTTATGGCTTACCTTGTTATCATTAAAACTTTCATTGCTCTAAGAGAATTATGCCTAATTCTCTCAGAAGGGTTCTGGAGCTTACAATCTCCCCCTTTTTGATGATAACAACTTAAGTCTTAAGATAATAATTTTGCTTAAGTTCAGAAGTGTTTCTGAGTAAGTTCACAACTTATTCAGAATGCACTTTTGCTTTCTTAGAAACTAACTTAGCTTTCTGAGAGAAGGCTTAGTTCTTAGAAGGCTGTGATAATCAACAGTTAAAGTATGCAATGTATGATTACTGTTTGAGATTATCAATTACATAGCGTGTATTTCTTGATGAATATACGTATGAATTCAGAAATACCAGGCTAAGTAAATCAATAGATGCCAAATAATTAAGAATAAGCATGAAATGCCAAAATAATGATTTTTCATTGATGGTTTTGTAGAGATACAAAATATTTGGCTCCCCCTAAGTTGTTGCTCCCCCTAAGTCCTAGCCTAGTGTTTACGTATAGCCAATGTACAAAAATTTTATCATTTATCTACTCCCCCTTTGTTATATCAAAAAGGGTGGCTAAGACATAAACGCCATCATTGACTTAGAACTACTGCCTTCTGGCAATGTAGCGTAGCAGCTGGCATATCTCCATGAGAATCTCGCTCTGAGTCGCATTCGGAGCGCATTCTGGAGGTAGTTCAGAGGAAGTGGAAGGCTGTTGAGAAGATGAGGGTTGAGATGGAGGAGGCGAGAGACTTCAGCCTCAAGAACCTCATCGATGATATCCCTCTGTTGATATTCAGGAAGTTCTTCTTCTTGGACAGCTTTGTCTTCAATAGCAGCGAGTTCAATAGAAGGCTGCCTCTGAGTGTCCTCAGAAACTAGAGCAAGGTCTAGATCAGAAGGTTGCCGAGCTGATGGTTGCTCCATAGCACCAGAAGTCTGAGCATCTTCGGAGAGGTTGAAAGTTGAGATCTGGCTATGTATGGCTTCAATGCACTTCAACTTCTCAGTTCGACCAAAGAAAGGCCGAAATTGCACAGAGGGTGGTGTGACTACCATTCTTCCCAGCTGGAAGCCAGGACTAATCATCGAGTCCGTAATCGAGAAGGTAGGACCCTGTTGATTGAAGGATGGAGGAGGAACTTCTGTTAGATCTAGAGGAGGAACCTCTGGTTCCTTCTGAGAGTCCTTCTCAGATAGAGTTCCTTCCAAGGAACTGTGGGCAACAAATGCCTCAACTGCTGCAACTCCGGCAGCCATGGTAGCGTCAGCGCCCACCTCTGAGCTGAGCCCAGTGCTGGTGGTCCCTGGCACTACTTCATGTGTTGAGACATGAGTTTCCTCATGTTCCGAAGGGATCTCAGAAGAGAGAGGACCAACCTCAGAAGTTGGTTCAAGTAAGGCTTCCTCATGCTGTAGTTGTTGTTGTGGTTGCATCTGAGCAGCTTCTGGAGTCTCAGAGGGTTGATCCAGTTCCTTCTGGACATCAAGCATTGTCTGAGCCAGTGACTCAGCATTCACAGCAGCAGCCTCGGTTGTGGTTGCCTCAGAGAGTTCCACCATAGAAACCTCAGAGGCTTCTTCTGGGGCTCTTTCTTGGAGCTTCCAGCATCTGGAGTGCGATGCTCAATGCGGAAGCTTGCCGCATCTTCTTCCTCAGACGAAGAATCAGCAACATTTCCTCCATGCCCCTGAACGTCTTCTCTGGTTGGAGAGACATTCCCAGAGGGGGAGGAGTGATGAGAAGCTTCTGCTTCTTCTTCAGCAGCAGCAGCGGTAGTAGTGGCAACAGCAGCAACTGCTATAATTTCTTTACCCGTCGGCTTCGGCGGGCTCTGTTTCTTAGTGGTTTTTATCCCCACTCCTTTGTGAGACTTTCCCTGATAATTCAAGGAATGCAGGAGTTTAGTTTTAAATTTGGTGGGTTTAAAACCAGCAACAGAATCAGAAACAGGAATTGAAGTAGAAGAAGATTTAAGAAAGGAAGGTGGAGTTTTAGAGTAAGCTTTTACCAAACGACCACGTTTCTTTTTCCCTTCTGGTGGCACGTCTGGGACTTGGAGAGTTGGAGGTGTTTTCCTCTTTCTGGTCATGGGTTGCTCAGACGTTGTTTCTTCTCTGAGTCTTCAGCAGCCTCAACAACCTCAGGTTCCTTCTGAGGAGTCTTTCTGAGCTTCCTCAGAAGCCATACTCCTTGTCACCCTTGTTGGAGAAGGGTGAGTCACCTTTGGCTGCTTCTTCTTCCTTTCTGAGGGTCAGAAGCCTTTTCCTTTCCTTTCTCAGCCTTAGAGGGCTGTTTGGTGCTAGCAGCTCCCTTGTAAGGCTTTGCTTCCTCCTTCTTCTTAGGTGCCCCCGTCTCTGGTACCTTCTTCTTTTGATGTTGTTGAAGGTGACCATGGTGAATTTGCTGTGGTTGAAGACGTATTCATAGTCTTCAAGGGGAAAAGAGAAGTGATTTAAGATCTTGGTCAAAAGACTCCATAGGGACTTGTAAGCGCTCTTTTAGGATGTGCTTGGTGCATCATGTAGTTTAGCACCATCCTCCCAAAATCAACCCTCTCTTTCTTCAGCAGATGGTAAAGTAGACATGCGTCCATGGTGGTGACATTCCCCATGTCTCCAATCCGAGGGAGAAGGGTATGCTGGATAACTGAGAAGATGATTCTGGCTTCTTGCGTGAGATGAGGCACCTTCACGCCCTTGAGTGGTAGACTGTTGCTACCAGTTAGAAGTGTTACTACTTCTTCTTCTGAGTCATCTACCTCCTTGACCCATTCTGGGTCGTCGGCGATGACAGCACCACCATTTAAGGTTGAAAATTTTGTTGATGTCAGAGGAGGAGAAGCGGATCTGTTGATCAGCAATCGTGCTCTTGACCCCTTTGTTGGTGAACCTTTCTATTTGCGAATAGAATGCTCTCACCACATTTGGGTAGCACACGTCCTCGGAGCTCATCATGGCTGGCCATCCAGGTTGCTTGAGGAAAGTGAGTTGAAGTTCATCCACTTGATTGTATACGTTGAGAGGTAGTACCCTTCCCATAGCAAGATTTCTTGGAAGATAAGTCTTGTGGAATAGGGATTGCATCTCCTCATTGTCGTAGAGAATATCTTCGGATACTTCATTGAGGTTGTTTCTCATTAAGCCCTTAATCTCTCCAGAGAAGGCCATTTGGAAGAAAGGTTTAAGTTTGAGAGAGATGAGAGGAGATAGAGAAGAACAAGAGAGTAGAGATAGCAGAGAGAGAGAAGAGAAAGATGAAGATTGGAAAGCGAGGAGAGGATTTGGCAGAGTTTTGGTATGTTTTAAGCGCAAAGTGCTCAAATGGAACAATGCCATGAGTATTTATAGAACTGGCTTGTAACTAGCCGTTTCTGACGCTTATCCAAAAGTTACCGTTGGTAACTTGTTTCTCGGAAGGTACCCTTCTGATAGAAGTGGTCCTTCTGAGAATACTCCTTCTGAGAAATGTTTCAGAAGATCTCCTTTCTGAGGAATGAGTCTTCTGAGAACAAATTTTCTCAGATAGAGTTTTCTGTGTTTTTCTACTTCTAGCTCAGAAGCTTAGTTCTATTGTTTGTCTCAGAGTCTAAACTAGGACTAAGGGGGTTTCTAAGAAAAAGTTTTAATTTCAAAGTACTTAGAAACGTCTTAGATTGAGAAGTCCTTTCAGAACATTGAAACGATCCTCGGGTAAAGGCTTTGTAAATATATCTGAGATTTGATCCTCAGTATTCACAAATTTAAGTTCAATGTCGCCTTT
>RYYW01000045.1:331677-346910 GCA_013621005.1 Aeschynomene evenia | reverse complement strand
TAGATAACCAAAGGATGATGTAATGAGCCTATTTTGGTCCTAATTGAGTGTATTGAGCTCCATTTGGTCTTACTTTGGTCAATGGCTCCATTTTAGTCACTAGGAAGGTTTAGATAACCAAAGGATGATGTAATGAGCCTATTTTGGTCCTAATTGAGTGTATTGAGCTCATTTGGTCTTACTTTGGTCAATGGCTCCATTTTAGTCACTAGGAAGGTTTAGATAGCCAAAGGATGATGTAATGAGCCTATTTTTGGTCCTAATTGAGTGTATTGAGCATCATTTGGTCTTACTTTGGTCAATGGCTCATTTTAGTCACTAGGAAGGTTTAGATAACCAAAGGATGATGTAATGAGCCTATTTTGGTCCTAATTGAGTGTATTGAGCTCCATTTGGTCTTACTTTGGTCAATGGCTCTATTTTAGTCACTAGGAAGGTTTAGATAACCAAAGGATGATGTAATGAGCCTATTTTAGTCCAATTGATGTAATGAGCATCATTTCGTATTACTTTGGTCAAAGGCTCCATTTTGTCACTAGGATATTGTAGATAACCAAAGGATGATGTAATGAGCCTATTTTGGTCCTAAATGAGTGTATTGAGCTTCATTGGGTCTTACTTTGATCAATTCCTCCATTTTAGTCACTAGGAAGGTTTAGATAACCAAAGGATGATGTAATGAGCCTATTTTGGTCCTAATTGAGTGTATTGAGCCCCATTTGGTCTTACTTTGGTCAATGGCCTATTTTAGTCACTAGGAAGTTTAGATAACCAAAGGATGATGTAATGAGCCTATTTTGTCCTAATTAAGTGTATTGAGCTCATTTGGTCTTACTTTGGTCAATGGCTCCATTTTAGTCACTAGGGTTTAGATAGCCAAAAGATGATGTAATGAGCCTAATTTAGTCCTAATTGAGTGTATTGAGCATCATTTGGTCTTACTTTGGTCAATGGCTCCATTTTAGTCACTAGGAAGTTTAGATAGCCAAAGGATGATGTAATGAGCCTATTTTTGTCCTAATTGAGTGTATTGAGCATCATTTGGTCTTACTTTGGTCAATGGCTCCATTTTAGTCACTAAGATTGTAGATAACCAAAGGATGATGTAATGAGCCTATTTTGGTCCTAATTGAGTGTATTGAGCTCCATTTGGTCTTACTTGGTCAATGGCTCCATTTTAGTCACTAGGAAGTTTTGATAACCAAAGGATGATGTAATGAGCCTATTTTGGTCCTAATTGAGTGTATTGAGCTCCATTTGGTCTTACTTTGGTCAATGGCTCCATTTTAGTCACTAGGAGGTTTAGATAACCAAAGGATGATGTAATGAGCCTATTTTTTGTCCTAATTGAGTGTATTGAGCTCCATTTGGTCTTACTTTGGTCAATGGCTCCATTTAAGTCACTACGAAGGTTTAGATAGCCAAAGGATGATGTAATGAGCCAATCCTATTGTGTATTGAGCATCATTTGGTCTTACTTTGGTCAATGGCTCAATTTTAGTCACTAGGAAGGTTTAGATAACCAAAGGATGTTGTAATGAGCCTATTTTGGTCCTAATTGAGTGTATTGAGCTCCATTTGGTCTTACTTTGGTCATTGGCTCTATTTTAGTCACTAGGAAGGTTTAGATAACCACAGGATGATGTAATGGCCTATTTTAGTCCTATTGATTGTATTGAGCATCATTTCGTATTACCTTGGTCAAAGGCTCCATTTTTTTGTCACTAGGATATTGTAGATAACCAAAGGATGATGTAATGAGCCTATTTTGGTCCTAATTGAGTGTATTGAGCTTCATTAGGTCTTACTTTGATCAATTTCTCCATTTTAGTCACTAGGAAGGTTTAGATAACCAAAGGATGATGTAATGAGCCTATTTTGGTCCTAATTGAGTGTATTGAGCTCCATTTGGTCTTACTTTGGTCAATGGCTCATTTTAGTCACTAGGAAGGTTTAGATAACCAAAGGATGATGTAATGAGCCTATTTTGGTCCTAATTGAGTGTATTGAGCTCCATTTGGTCTTACTTTGGTCAAATGGCTTATTTTAGTCACTAGGACGGTTTAGATAACCAAAGGATGATGTAATGAGCCTATTTTAGTCCTAAAATGTAATGAGCATCATTTCGTATTACTCTGGTCAAAGGCTCCATTTTAGTGACTAGGATGTTGTAGATAAGCAAAGGATGATGTAATGAGCCTATTTTGGTCCTAATTGAGTGTATTGAGCTTCATTAGGTCTTACTTTGATCAATTCTCCATTTTAGTCACTAGGAAGGTTTAGATAACCAAAGGATGATGTAATGAGCCTATTTTGGTCCTAATTGAGTGTATTGAGCTCCATTTGGTCTTACTTTGGTCAATGGCTCCATTTTAGTCACTAGGAAGGTTTAGATAACCCAATGCATGATAATGAGCCTATTTTGGTCCTAATTTAGTGTATTGAGCTCCATTTGGTCTTACTTTGGTCAATGGCTCCATTTTAGTCACTATAAAGGTTTAGATAGCCAAAGGATGATGTAATGAGCCTATTTTGGTCCTAATTGAGTGTATTGAGCATCATTTGGTCTTACTTTGGTCAATGGCTCTATTTTAGTCACTAGGAAGTTTAGATAACCAAAGGATGATGTAATGAGCCTATTTTGGTCCTAATTGAGTGTACTGAGCATCATTTTTCTTACTTTGGTCAATGGCTCCATTTTAGTCACTAGGAAGGTTTAGATAACCAAAGGATGATGTAACGAGCCTATTTTGGTCCTACTTGAGTGTATTGAGCTCCATTTGGTCTTACTTTGGTCAATGGCTCCGATTTAGTCACTAGGAAGGTTTAGATAGCCAAAGGATGATGTAATGAGCCTATTTTAGTCCTAATTGAGTGTATTGAGCATCATTTGGTCTTACTTTGGTCAATGGCTCCATTTTAGTCACTAGGATTGTAGATAACCTAAGGATGATGTAATGAGCCTATTTTTGTCCTAATTGAGTGTATTGAGCTTCAATAGGTCTTACATTGATCAATTCCTCCATTTTAGTCACTAGGAAGGTTTAGATAACCAAAGGATGATGTAATGAGCCTATTTTGGTCCTAATTGAGTGTATTGAGCTCCATTTGGTCTTACTTGGTCAATGGCTCCTTTAGTCACTAGGAAGGTTTAGATCAAAGGATGATGTAATGAGCCTATTTTTGTCCTAATTGAGTGTGAGCTCCATTTGGTCTTACTTGATCAATGGCTCCATTTAGTCACTACGAAGGTTTAGATAGCCAAAGGATGATGTAATGAGCCTATTTTAATCCTAGTTGAGTGTATTGAGCATCATTTGGTCTTACTTTGGTCAATGGCTCAATTTTAGTCACTAGGAAGGTTTAGATAACCAAAGGATGTTGTAATGAGCCTATTTTGGTCCTAATTGAGTGTATTGAGCTCCATTTGGTCTTACTTTGGTCATTGGCTCTATTTTAGTCACTAGGAAGGTTTAGATAACCACAGGATGATGTAATGAGCCTATTTTAGTCCTATTTGATTGTAATGAGCATCATTTCGTATTACCTTGGTCAAAGGCTCCATTTTTGTCACTAGGATATTGTAGATAACCAAAGGATGATGTAATCAGCCTATTTTGGTCCTAATTGAGTGTATTGAGCTTCATTAGGTCTTACTTTGACCAATTCCTCCATTTTAGTCACTAGGAAGGTTTAGATAACCAAAGGATGATGTAATGAGCCTATTTTGGTCCTAATTGAGTGTATTGAGCTCCATTTGGTCTTACTTTGGTCAATGGCTCTATTTTAGTCACTAGGAAGGTTTAGATAACCAAAGGATGATGTAATGAGCCTATTTTAGTCCTAATTAAGTGTATTGAGCATCATTTGGTCTTACTTTGGTAAATGGCTCCATTTTAGTCACTAGGAAGCTTTAGATAGCCAAAGGATGATGTAATGAGCCTATTTTAGTCCTAATTGAGTGTATTGAGCATCATTTGGTCTTACTTTGGTCAATGGCTCCATTTTAGTCACTAGGAAGTTTAGATAGCCAAAGGATGATGTAATGAGCCTATTTTAGTCCTAATTGAGTGTATGAGCATCATTTGGTCTTACTTTGGTCAATGGCTCCATTTTAGTCACTAGGATGTAGATAACCAAAGGATGATGTAATGAGCCTATTTTGGTCCTAATTGAGTGTATTGAGCTCCATTTGGTCTTACTATGGTCAATGGCTCCATTTTAGTCACTAGGAAGTTTTTGATAACCAAAGGATGATGTAATGAGCCTATTTTTGTCCTAATTGAGTGTATTGAGCTCCATTTGGTCTTACTTTGGTCAAGGCTCCATTTAAGTCACTACTGTAAGCTCCAGAACCCTTCTGAGAGAATTAAGCATAAATTCTCTTAGAGTCATGAAAGTTTTAATGATAACAAGGTAAGCCATAAGTATAAAATTTTACTTAAGGTTTTGCTAATATGTGCGCTAAGTGTCTCAGAAAGCTATAAATTATTGCAATGCCATGAGCAAAGACCAAGACAAAACATCAAGTAACCTCGAGATCAATTGATAAAATCATAGCGCCAAAAGATATCAGAAAGGATATCTCAGAAGCGCAGAAGGTGAAAACATGCTTCTGAGGAAAGAACACTGTCGCCTCAGAAGGGTCTCAGAAGACCTCGCGACTAGTAGTTCTCAGAAGGGTCTTCCCTCAGAAGGTTAGCCTCAGAAGTCCGTACAACTCTTAGAAGGATGGACTCAGAAGCAACCAAGTGTCTGGACTCAAGGAAGTGCAAACAGACTCAGAAAGCTCGCTACAACTAGCCAAGGAAGTGGGAACACGCGCACTGTGCAGTTCTGAAAAGTTCCTCATTTTGCGCTGACTGTAGCAGGGAGCCGTTCTGAAAAGGACACAGCCACATAAGCAAAGTGAAAGCTTCTAATTTCGCGGCCCTTTGATGCCTATATATATGAGTTCAATTCCAGAGCAATATGACGAAAACTCTTGCCACTAAAACTCTTGATTAAACGTGCCAAAACTCTGTTGAATTGAAAATCATTTTGCGAAAACTTAGAACTTTCTCAGAAAGACAATTTTTACGAAATTGTTTTTTCTAACTTTGCAAAAATCTTCTAGTTCTGAATTGGTGTAAATTCTTACATTTGTAAGTTAATCCTAGAAGTCTACTAAGTGTAAAACTAGGTTTGTAACTTAGTCTTGGTAGTTGTTTTCGATCAAAACAAACTTTCTGAAAAACGCTAAGTCCTTCGTTGTTTGAAGGCAGTTTTAAGTCCTCTAGTGTTTGAGGCAAGGAAGTCCTCTGTTGTGAGGCAAGGAAGTCCTCTGTTGTGAGGCGAGGAAGTCCTTAATTGTTTAAGGCAACGAAGTCCTCTGTTGTGAGGCAACGAAAGTCCTCTGTTGTGAGGCAAGGAAGTCCTCTGTTGTGAGCAAGGAAGTCCTTAATTGTTTAAGGCAAGGAAGTCCTCTAGTGTGAGGCAAGGAAATCCACTTCGGGTTGTGAATGGTGGAAGTCCTTTACGTGGTAAAGGCAGTGTTGTCTGGGAAGGCACATTAAGAAGAATATCTAAGAACTCTCAACTAAAGGTTGAGGACTGGAGTTAGGTTGGTTATAACCGAACCAGTATTAAAATCCCTTGTGTTAAGCTTTTCTCCCTAACTCATTACGTGTCCAAATCTTTGAGAAAAACTCTATCACAACTTTAATCAAGAGGACTTTTGAAAACCTTATTGATCAAAATCAGAAAGCTTTTAAGAAACTCAAATCTAAAGTCGTTTTCTTAAAAATGTCTCAGAAAGGAACTTTCTTAGAAAGACTAAGTTCTCAGAAACTTAATCTTCTCAGAAAGCATTTTCCGCTGCAAACTCTTAATCATACCTTCTGAGTAAAAACAGCTTTCTAAGTAAAAGTTTTAACAAGCAATTTTTAAAACTTGCACGATTCAACCCCCCCCCTTCTCGTGCACACATACACTTTCAGGATATTGTAGATAACAAAAGGATGATGTAATGGGCCTATTTGGTCCTAATTGAGTGTATTGAGCTTCATTTGGTCTTACTTTGGTCAATGGCTCCATTTTAGTAACTAGGATGGTGTAGATAACCAATGGATGACCTTATGAGCCTATTTGGTCCTAATTGAATGTATTGAGCTTCATTTGGTCTTACTTTTGGTCAATGACTCCATTTTAGTCACTAGGATGGTTTATATAACCAAACGATGACGTAATGAGTCTATTTTTGGTTTTAATTGAGTGTATTGAGCTTCATTAGATCTTACTTTGGTCAATTGTTCAATTTTAGTCATTAGGAAAGTTTAGATAACCAATGGATGATGTAATGAGCCTATATTTTGTTCTAATTGAGTGTATTGAGCTTCATTAGGTCTTACTTTGGTCAATTCTTCCATTTTAGTCACTAGGAAGGTTTAGATAACCAAAGGATGACCTAATTAGCCTATTTTGGTCCTAATTGAGTATATTGAGCTTCATTTGGTCTTACTTTGGTCAATGGCTTCATTTTAGTCACTAGGATGATGTAGATAAACAAAGGAAGATGTAATGAGCCTATTTTGGTCCTTATTGAGTGTATTGATCTTCATTTAGTCTTAGTCTGGTCAATGGCTCCATTTTAGTTACTAGGATGGTGTAGATAACCAAAGGAAGATGTAATGAGCCTATTTTGGTCCCTAATTGAGTGTATTGAGCTTCACTTGGTCTTACTTTGGTCAATGGCTCCATTTTAGTCACTAGGATGGTGTTAGATAACCAAAGGATGACCTAATGAGCCTATTTTGGTCCTAATTGAGTGTATTGAGCTTCATTCGGTCTTATTTTGGTCAATGGCTCCATTTTAGTCACTAGGATATTGTAGATAACAAAAGGATGATGTAATGAGCCTATTTTGGTCCTAAATGGGTGTATTGAGCTTCATTTAGTCATTCTTTGGTCAATGGCTCCATTTTAGTCACTAGGATGGTGTAGATAACCAAAGGATGACCTAATGAGCCTATTTTGGTCCTAA
Organism: Aeschynomene evenia; assembly: GCA_013621005.1. Lineage (NCBI taxonomy): Eukaryota > Viridiplantae > Streptophyta > Magnoliopsida > Fabales > Fabaceae > Aeschynomene > Aeschynomene evenia. The sequence goes on along the minus strand of RYYW01000045.1, from coordinate 339,889 downwards.
TTGAGTGTATTGAGCTTCATTCGGTCTTACTTTGGTCAATGGCTCCATTTTAGTCACTAGGATATTGTAGATAACAAAAGGATGATGTAATGAGCCTATTTTTGTCCTAAGTGGGTGTATTGAGCTTCATTTGGTCTTACCTTGGTCAATGGCTCCATTTTAGTCCACTAGGATGGTATATATAACCAAGGATGATGTAATGAGCCTATTTTGGTGCTAATTGAGTGTATTGAGCTTTATTAGGTCTTACTTTGGTCAATTCTTCAATTTTAGCCACTAGGAAGGTTTAGATAACCAAAGGATGACCTAATGAGCCTATTTTGGTCCTAATTGAGTGTATTGAGCTTCATTAGGTCTTATTTTGGTCAATTGTTCAATTTTAGTCATTAGGAAAGTTTAGATAACCAATGGATGATGTAATGAGCCTATATTTTGTTTTAATTGAGTGTATTGCGCTTCATTAGGTCTTACTTTGGTCAATTTTTCAATTTTAGCCACTAGGAAGGTTTAGATAACCAAAGGATGACCTAATGAGCCTATTTTGGTCCTAATTGAGTGTATTGAGCTTCATTAGGTCTTATTTGGTCAATTGTTCAATTTTAGTCATTAGGAAAGTTTAGATAACCAATGGATGATGTAATGAGCCTATATTTTGTTCTAATTGAGTGTATTGAGCTTCATTAGGTCTTACTTTGGTCAATTCTTCCATTTTAGTCACTAGGAAGGTTTAGATAACCAAAGGATGACCTAATTAGCCTATTTTGGTCCTAATTGAGTGTATGAGCTTCATTTGGTCTTACTTTGGTCAATGGCTCCATTTTTAGTCACTAGGATATTGTAGATAACCAAGGGATGACCTAATGAGCCTAATTTGGTCCTAATTGAATGTATTGAGCTTCATTTGGTCTTACTTTCGTCAATGACTCCATTTTAGTCACTAGGATGGTTTATATAACCAAAGGATGATGTAATGAGCCTATATTTGGTTCTAATTGAGTGTATTGAGTTTCATTAGGTCTTACTTTGGTCAATTCTTCCATTTTAGTCACTAGGAAGGTTTAGATAACCAAAAGATGACCTAATTAGCCTATTTTTGGTCCTAATTGAGTGTATTGAGCTTCATTTGGTCTTACTTTTGTCAATGGCTCCATTTAAGTCACTAGGATGGTTTATATAACCAAAGGATGATGTAATAAGCCTATTTTGGTCCTAATTGAGTGTATTGAGCTTCATTTGGTCTTAGTTTGGTCAATGGCTCCATTTTAGTCAATAGGATATTGTAGATAACAAAAGGATGATGTAATGAGCCTATTTTGGTCCTAATTGAGTGTATTAAGCTTCATTTGGTCTTACTTTGATCAATGGCTCCATTTTAGTCACTAGGATGGTGTAGATAACCAAAGGATGACCTAATGAGCCTATTTTGGTCCTAATTGAATGTATTGAGCTTCATTTGGTCTTACTTTCGTCAATGACTCCATTTTAGTCACTAGGATGGTTTATATAATCAAATGATGATGTAATGAGCCTATTTTAGTTTTAATTGAGTGTATTGAGCTTCATTAGGTCTTACTTTGGTCAATTGTTCAATTTTAGTCATTAGGAAAGTTTAGATAACCCATGGATGATGTAATGAGCCTATATTTTGTTATAATTGAGTGTATTGAGCTTCATTAGGTGTTACTTTGGTCAATTCTTTCATTTTAGTCACTAGGAAGGTTTAGATAACCAAAAGGATGACCTAATTAGCCTATTTGGGTCCTAATTGAGTGTATTGAGCTTCATTTGGTCTTACTTTGGTCAATGGCTCCATTTTAGTCACTAGGATATTGTAGATAACAAAAGAATGATGTAATGAGCCTATTTTGGTCCTAATTGAGTGTATTGAGCTTCATTTGGTCTTACTTTGATCAATGGCTCCATTTTAGTCACTAGGATGGTGTAGATAACCAAAGGATGACCTTATGAGCCTATTTTGGTTCTAATTGAATGTATTGAGCTTCATTTGGTCTTACTTTCGTCAATGACTCCATTTTAGTCACTAGGATGGTTTATATAACCAAAGGATGATGTAATGAGCCTATTTTGGTTTTAATTGAGTGTATTGAGCTTCATTAGGTCTTACTTTGGTAAATTGTTCAATTTTAGTCATTAGGAAAGTTTAGATAACCAATGGATGATGTAATGAGCCTATATTTTGTTCTAATTGAGTGTATTGCGCTTCATTAGTCTTACTTTGGTCAATTCTTCCATTTTAGTCACTAGGAAGGTTTGGATAACCAAAGGATGACCTAATTAGCCTATTTTGGTCCTAATTGAGTGTATTGAGCTTCATTTGGTCTTACTTTTGTCAATGGCTCCATTTTAGTCACTAGGATGGTGTAGATAACCAAAGGATGACCTAATGAGCCTATTTTGGTCCTAATTGAATGTATTGAGCTTCATTGGTCTTACATTCGTCAATGACTCCATTTTAGTCACTAGGATGGTTTATATAATCAAATGATGATGTAATGAGCCTATTTTAGTTTTAATTGAGTGTATTGAGCTTCATTTGGTCTTACTTATGGTCAATTGTTCAATTTTAGTCATTAGGAAAGTTTAGATAACCCATGGATGATGTAATGAGCCTATATTTGTTCTAATTGAGTGTATTGAGCTTCATTAGGTGTTACTTTGGTCAATTCTTTCATTTTAGTCACTAGGAAGGTTTAGATAACCAAAGGATGACCTAATTAGCCTATTTTGGTCCTAATTGAGTGTATTGAGCTTCATTTGGTCTTACTTTGGTAAATGGCTCCATTTTTAGTCACTAGGATATTGTAGATAACAAAGGATGATGTAATGAGCCTATTTTGGTTCTAATTGAGTGTATTGAGCGTCATTAGGTCTTACTTTGGTCAATTCTTCAATTTTAGCCACTAGGAAGGTTTAGATAACCAAAGGATGACCTAATGAGCCTATTTTGGTCCTAATTGAGTGTATTGAGCTTCATTTGGTCTTACTTTCGTCAATGACTCCATTTTAGTCACTAGGATGGTTTATATAATCAAATGATGATGTAATGAGCCTATTTTAGTTTTAATTGAGTGTATTGAGCTTCATTAGGTCTTACTTTGGTCAATTGTTCAATTTTAGTCATTAGGAAAGTTTAGATAACGCATGGATGATGTAATGAGCTTATATTTTGTTCTAATTGAGTGTATTGAGCTTCATTAGGTGTTACTTTGGTCAATTCTTTCATTTTAGTCACTAGGAAGGTTTAGATAACCAAAGGATGACCTAATTAGCCTATTTTGGTCCTAATTGAGTGTATTGAGCTTCATTTGGTCTTACTTTGGTAAATGGCTCCATTTTAGTCACTAGGATATTGTAGATAACAAAAGGATGATGAAATGAGCCAATTTTGGTTCTAATTGAGTGTATTGAGCGTCATTAGGTCTTACTTTGGTCAATTCTTCAATTTTAGCGACTAGGAAGGTTTAGATAACCAAAGGATGACCTAATGAGCCTATTTTGGTCCTAATTGAGTGTATTGAGCTTCATTTGGTCTTACTTTTGTCAATGACTCCATTTTAGTCACTAGGATGGTTTATATAATCAAATGATGATGTAATGAGCCTATTTTAGTTTTAATTGAGTGTATTGAGCTTCATTAGGTCTTACTTTGGTCAATTGTTCAATTTTAGTCATTAGGAAAGTTTAGATAACCCATGGATGATGTAATGAGCCTATATTTTGTTCTAATTGAGTGTATTGAGCTTCATTAGGTGTTACTTTGGTCAATTCTTTCATTTTAGTCACTAGGAAGGTTTAGATAACCAAAGGATGACCTAATTAGCCTATTTGGGTCCTAATTGAGTGTATTGAGCTTTATTTGGTCTTACTTTGGTCAATGGCTCCATTTTAGTCACTAGGATATTGTAGATAACAAAAGGATGATGTAATGAGCCTATTTTGGTCCTAATTGAGTGTATTGAGCTTCATTTGGTCTTACTTTGGTCAATGGCTCCATTTTAGTCACTAGGATGGTGTAGATAACCAAAGGATGACCTTATGAGCCTATTTTGGTCCTAATTGAATGTATTGAGCTTCATTTGGTCTTACTTTCGTCAATGACTCCATTTTAGTCACTAGGATGGTTTATATAACCAAAGGATGATGTAATGAGCCTATTTTGGTTTTAATTGAGTGTATTGAGCTTCAATAGGTCTTACTTTGGTCAATTGCTCAATTTTAGTCATTAGGAAAGTTTAGATAACCAATGGATGATGTAATGAGCCTATATTTGGTTCTAATTGAGTGTATTGAGTTTCATTAGGTCTTACTTTGGTCAATTCTTCCATTTTAGTCACTAGGAAGGTTTAGATAACCAAAAGATGACCTAATTAGCCTATTTTGGTCCTAATTGAGTGTATTGAGCTTCATTTGGTCTTACTTTTGTCAATGGCTCCATTTTAGTCACTAGGATGGTGTAGATAACCAAAGGATGACCTAATGAGCATATTTTGGTCCTAATTGAATGTATTGAGCTTCATTTGGTCTTACTTTCGTCAATGACTCCATTTTAGTCACTAGGATGGTTTATATAATCAAATGATGATGTAATGAGCCTATTTTAGTTTTAATTGAGTGTATTGAGCTTCATTAGGTCTTACTTTGGTCAATTGTTCAATTTTAGTCATTAGGAAAGTTTAGATAACCCATGGATGATGTAATGAGCCTATATTTGTAAGCTCCAGAACCCTTCTGAGAGAATTAAGCATAATTCTCTTAGAGTCATGAAAGTTTTAATGATAACAAGGTAAGCCATAAGTATAAAATTTTACTTAAGGTTTTGCTAATATGTGCGCTAAGTGTCTCAGAAAGCTATAAATTATTGCAATACCATGAGCAAAGACCAAGACAAAACATCAAGTAACCTCGAGATCAATTGATAAAAGCATAGCGCCAAAGATATCAGAAAGGATATCTCAGAAGCGCAGAAGGTGAAAACATGTTTCTGAGGAAAGAACATTGTCGCCTCAGAAGGGTCTCAGAAGACCTCGCGACTAGTAGTTCTCAGAAGGGTCTTCCCTCAGAAGGTTAGCCTCAGAAGTCCGTACAACTCTTAGAAGGATGGACTCAGAAGCAACCAAGTGTCTGGACTCAAGGAAGTGCAAACAGACTCAAAAAGCTCGCTACAACTAGCCAAGGAAGTGGGAACACGCGCACTGTGCAGTTCTGAAAAGTTCCTCATTTTGCGCTCACTGTAGCAGGGAGCCGTTCTGAAAAGGACACAGCCACATAAGCAAAGTGAAAGCCTCTAATTTCGCGGCTCTTTGATGCCTATATATATGAGTTCAATTCCAGAGCAATGTGACGAAACTCTTGCGCAAAAACTCTTGATTAAACGTGCCAAAACTCTGTTGAATTGAAAATCATTTTGCGAAAACTTAGAACTTTCTCAGAAAGACAATTTTTACGAAATTGTTTTTCTAACTTTGCAAAATCTTCTAGTTCTGAATTGGTGTAAATTCTTACATTTGTAAGTTAATCCTAGAAGTCTACTAAGTGTAAAACTAGGTTTGTAACTTAGTCTTGGTAGTTGTTTTCGATCAAAACAAACTTTCTGAAAAACGCTAAGTCCTTCGTTGTTTGAAGGCAGTTGTAAAGTCCTCTAGTGTTGAGGCAAGGAAGTCCTCTAGTGTGAGGCAAGGAAGCCCTTAATTGTTTAAGGCAAGGAAGTCCTCTAGTGTGAGGCAAGGAAATCCACTTCGGGTTGTGAAGTGGTGGAAGTCCTTTACTTGGTAAAGGCAGAGTTGTCTGGGAAGGCACATTAAGAAGAATATCTAAGAACTCTCAACTGAAGGTTGAGGACTGGAGTAGGTTGGTTATAACCGAACCAGTATAAAATCCCTTGTGTTAGCTTTTCTCCCTAACTCATTACGTGTCCAAATCTTTGAGAAAAACTCTATCACAACTTTAATTAAGAGGTCTCGTGAAAACCTTATTGATCAAAATCAGAAAGCTTTTAAGAAACTCAAACCTTAAGTCGTTTTCTTAAATTCTCTCAGAAAGGAACTTTCTTAGAAAGACTAAGTTCTCAGAAACTTAATCTTCTCAGAAAGCATTTTCCGCTGCAAACTCTTAATCATACCTTCTGAGTAAAAACAACTTTCTAAGTAAAAGTTTTAAAAGGTAATTTTCAAAACTTGCACGATTCAACCCCCCCTTCTCGTGCACACATACACTTTCAATTGGTATCAGAGCTCGGTCCTTAAGGGGTTGAGCACTTAGCAGTGTCAAGGAAAAAGATCCACGAAAGGAAATATGAATTCACCAGCTGCATTCATATCAGATGGGGCTTCAATAAACAGACCTCCAATGTTTCTTGGAGACAACTTCGATTACTGGCGTGACAGGATGACGCTGTTCATCAAGCACACCAGTCTGGACTTATGGGATAGGATCGAGAATGGAGACTATCAGCCTCTGCAGACAATTACAGAGGATGCTGTAGTTGCAACAGACGCTGAGCCAGGAGTGGCGCCTCCAGCACTCAGAACCTATACAAGACGGGTCCCTAAGGACGAATGGACTCAAGAGATGAAGGAGAAAATACAACTCAACTTCAAAGCCAAGTATATTCTCCTCTGTGCTTTACCCAAAGTAGAATATGACAAAATTGTGTCATGTGATACTGCACAAGAGATTTGGGAAAGACTTCATATGCTGCACGAAGGTAATGACGAAGTCAAGGAAACAAAAATCTCAATGCTCGTACACAAATACGAATCCTTTAGCATGCAGCCTGAGGAAACTATTGACAGCATGTCAATAAGATTTCTCCATATCATCAATCAGCTGAAAGTCTTGGGAAAGACTTATTCAAACGCTGAGATGGTAAGAAAATCCTCAGAAGCCTTTCTGCAAAATGGCGTCCTAAGGTCACAGCAATCCAGGAAGCCAAGGATCTAAACCAGCTAGGTTTGGATGTACTATTTGGTTCGCTCAGAACGCATGAGATCGAACTGGAAGGGTTGCTCGGAGGACCATCCGCTTCCTCCAGACCTCAGAAGGGATTGGCTCTGAACAGTCAAGTCAGAAAGTCTTCCAAAGCTTTCAAAGCTGAAGAAGCTTCTGAGTCTGACAATGATGAAGGCTCAGAATCCGACGAAGACGAACATCTCTCTCCTAGTAAAGAAAATGAAGAAAGCCTGGAGAAAGAGACCAAACAAAAGCAAAGGAATTCACTCCTAAGAAAGGAAAGTCAAAGTCCTCAGATGCCACATGCTTTGGATGTGGAGAAAAAGGCCACTTCAAAACGGAGTGATCCACAAAACAAAGGGGAAGAAGAAATTCATCCCAGAAAGAAAAGAAGGCAATGGCTGCAACCTGGAGTGATCAGAAGATGAACTTCTGAAGCAGCAAGTGAGAAGAAGAAGCTAATGTGTGCTTCATGGCAGGAACTGACTACATTCTGGAAACAGAATCTGAGTCAGAAGAGGTACAAAATTCCCCTCCTCTTTCTAACTCATCTGATGAGCTTTCAGACTCTATTATGATCTTCTGAAAGACTCAACGAGTTAGCTAATAGTTTCAGCGACCTAAAAAATCTTTAAAACACAGAAGCTGAAAATGCAAGACTAACTCAAGAAGTTCAGAACCTAAGGCTTGAAAGAGACGACTTCAAAGTAGATACCCTTGAAAGTCATAACCTGTATCAAGCATTAGAAAGTTTGTCTTCAATCACAGTAGAAAAGGCTGAAAAGGCCATGATCGAACTGCAAAGACAAATGAACTTCTAACCTCTGACTTAGTTAAGATGGTAAATGGTGAAAAGATGCTAAGTCTTTTGCTTGGGGGTCAAAGACCCTATAAAGACAAAAGCGGTCTTGGATATGAAGAAGTCTTTGAACCACATAATCTTGATCCACTCTTAACTAAATCACCCCGCATGTGCATTGCATGTTTTAAGAGTGGTCATGGTTCTGAAAAATGCCCTATGTTGAAAAAGGGAAAAATCTCTAAGCCTCAGAAGGCTAAGAAGAAAACTCAGAAAGCAAAATCTTCTAAGAAGACCCCTCTCAGAAGGGTAAAACTTCTCAGAAAGCAAGTGCTTCTGAAAGGGCAAACAAAAGGTCTCTGACTCTCAAAACCATGACCTTCTAAGAAAAGAAGGCAAAAATCAAGAAAGCTAACAGCAAGGACCCAACAAAGAATGGGTACC
>RYYW01000045.1:277675-331555 GCA_013621005.1 Aeschynomene evenia | reverse complement strand
TTGAAAGGAATGACTTTTAAAAATAGATATCTTGAAAGTCACAACCTCTATCAAGCTTTAGAAACAATGTCTTCTGTAACTGTTGAAAAAGCCGAACTGGCTTTGATAGAACTACAAAGACAAATGAGCTTCTCACTTCTGACTTAGTTAAGATGGTCAAGGGTGAAAAAATGATGACACTCTTGCTTGGCGGTCAAAGACCTTACAAGGATAAGAGTGGACTTGGTTATGAAGAAATCTTCGAACCAAATGATATTGACCCATCCTTAACTAAATCACCTCGCACGTGCATCGCATGTTTCAAGAGTGGACATGGTCTGAAAAATGTCCTATGTTGGAAAAAGGAAAAATCTCTAAGCCTCAGAAGGCTCAAAAGAAAACTCAGAAAGCAAAGCCTTCTAAGAAGACTAACCCCTCTCAGAAGGGAAAAACTTCTCAGAAAGCAAGTGCTTCTGAAAAGGGCAAACAAAAGGTCTCTGAATCTCAAAACCATGACCCCTCTAAGAAAAGAAGGCAAAAGTCCAAGAAAGCTAACAAGCAAGGACCCAACAAAGAATGGGTACCTAAATATGTTAACTTTGTGACTGCAGGTGCATCATCAAGCGCTGCTCCACACCACGATGAGCAGTGGTACCTTGACAGTGGCTGCTCAAGGCACATGACTGGAAGCAAGCACTGGTTCAGAAGTCTCAAGCCCAAGAAAGGGCGGAACAGTGCGATTCGGTGATGGACGCTAAGGGGAGAGTCACTGCAATCGGAGATGTTGGTAAGGATTCCTCTCACCAAATCTCAGATGTACTTTTGGTCGATGGCTTAACTCACAATCTATTAAGCATTAGTCAATTTTGTGACAAAGGCTTAAAGGTTGAGTTTTATGCAAGTATTGTCATGTGATTAATCTCACAAATGACAAGTCGTTCTGGAAGGAAAACGCGTTGGTAACATTTATGTTATCCATCTGGATGATCTAAAGGATCAAATGTGGAATGCCTTGTCTCTGTCCAAGAAGACAAATGGCTATGGCATAAGAAACTTGGTCATGCCCATATGAGACTTCTTTCTGAACTTTCTCAGAAAGGACTTGTAAAGGGCCTTCCAGATTAAGTATCAGAAGGATGCAACCTGTGACTTCTGTGAAAAAGGGAAACAGACCAAGGCTTCCTTTCCCAGTAAAAGTGGTATTTCTACTCAAAAACCACTGGAACTGCTCCACATGGATCTCTTCGGACCAACCAGAACAGCTTCCCTTTCTGGAAAACGCTATGGTCTTGTCATAGTGGATGATTACTTCCAGATTCACTTGGGTTTTCTTTCTAGCTTCTAAGAAGAACTTTTGAGAAGTTCAAAGCATTTGCGAAAAAGAGTTTCAACTGAAAATGATTCGCACATTCATGCCATTAGATCAGATCATGGTGTGAATTTGAGAATCATGCTTTTGAAAAGCTTTGTGAAAATCTGGGGATAGCTCACGAATTCTCATCTCCAGAACTCCTCAACAAAATGGAGTAGCTGAGAGGAAGAATCGAAGCCTTCAAGAGATGGCAAGAACTATGCTCTTAGAAAGTGGACTTTCAAAAGGTTCTGGGCTGAAGCAGTTAAATACTTCATGCTACATTCAGAATTGAGTCTTTCTAAGACCAATTCTGAAAAAGACACCTTACGAGCTGTGGAAGAATAAAATACCAAACATTTCTTATTTCCATATATTTGGTTCTTCTTGTTTTATTCTCAACACAAAGGACAAAACTCTCAAGTTTGATCCTAAGTCCGATGATGGATACTTCCTAGGATACTCCTCAGTCCTCTAAGCTTACAGAGTATATAACAAAAGGAGTAAATGTGTTGAAGAGACAATCCATATTAAGTTCAAAGAACTTAGTAAGGACCTGTCTCAGAAAGGTGCTGACTTAGAAGATGAATTTGAGAAACTCAACATCTCTTCTGAGGAAGCCAAAAGGAAAATTCTTATAGATGATGAGACTGACTTCCAACCCATGGAACAATCATCTTCATCTAAAGAAAAATCTAGTAACATCATCAAAGCTCCAGAACTAGAGAATCTACCTTCTCCAAATACAATGAACCTAGATTCTCAGAAGGACAAGCTTCTGATGACTCAGAAAGAGAACCTTCTATGTCTCGTTCTTAGAACCCTACTTCTAAAGGGATCAGAGGTTCAAGAGACTTGAAGAACATCTCTCAGAATGAAGTCTTGGGCAATCCAGAAAGTGGCGTGAGAACCAGAAGGAACTATACAAATCTTGCTATGGTCTCTGAACTTGAACCAGATTCCATAGAAGAGGCGTTAGATGATCCTAGCTGGGTAAATGCCATGCAGGATGAACTTGACCAATTCGAGAGAAATCAAGTTTGGAAACTGACTCAGAAACCCAAAGGCAAGAGTATCATTGGGACTAAATGGGTGTTTCGAAACAAACTTGATGAAAACGGTCAAGTCGTGAGAAACAAGGCAAGATTGGTTGCTCAAGGGTACAACCAACAAGAAGGGATAGACTATGATGAAACTTTTGCTCCAGTCGCAAGATTGGAAGCTATCAGAATGTTGCTAGCTTTTGCTGCACACAAAGGTTTCAAACTCTATCAGATGGACGTTAAGTCTGCCTTCTTGAATGGATACCTTTCTGAGGAAGTTTATGTAAAACAACCTCCTGGTTTTGTGAATGATGCATTCCCGGATCACGTATTTAAGCTTACAAAGGCTCTCTATGGTTTGAAACAAGCTCCAAGAGCTTGGTAAGATAGATTGAGCTCTTTCTTGCTTAAAAACGGATTCTCAAGAGGGAAAGTGGACACAACTCTTTTTACGCTCTCAGAAGACTCTGGCTTCTTGATTGTCCAGATTTATGTTGATGACATAATATTTGGCGCAACCAATGAATGCCTTTGCAAAGAATTTTCCAAGCTTATGCAAGGTGAATTCGAGATGAGCATGATGGGAGAATTAAAATTCTTCCTAGGATTGCAAATCAAGCAAGAGTCGGAAGGGACAGTTATTCATCAAGAGAAGTATACCAAGGAACTTCTGAGGAAGTTTCTGATGGATAAGGCCAAACCCATGAGCACTCCCATGCATCCCTCTCAAGTAATTGACTTGGATGAAGATGGTGAGAAAGTCTCAGAAAGCAACTATCGAGGGATGATTGGCTCACTTCTCTACTTAACTGCCTCCAGACCAGATATCCAACTCAGTGTTGGGATCTGTGCCAGATTCCAGTCTAAGCCTAAACAATCACACTTAACTGCCGTTAAACGAATTTTACGATATCTAAGTGGAACTACTAATCTTGGTCTTTGGTACGAGAAAGGTTGTTCTTCTGATGTTGTAGGTTACTGTGATGCCGACTACGCTGGAGATAGGATAGATCGCAAAAGCACAAGTGGCTGCTGCTGCTTCTTTGGAAAATGCTTGATCACTTGGTCCTGCAAGAAGCAAAATACGATCGCCCTATCAACTGCTGAAGCTGAATATGTATCTGCTGCGAACTGCTGTTCTCAGATGCTCTGGATTAAGATTCAGCTACTTGATTATCAAATAAGGTACACCAAAATCCCTATCCTCTATGATAATACAAGTGCTATCAACTTAGCTAAGAATCCTATTCAGCATTCTCGATCCAAGCACAATGATATAAAACATCATTTTATTCGGGATCATGTGCAAAAAGGCGACATTGAACTCAAATTTGTAAATACTGAGGATCAAATCTCAGATATATTTACAAAGTCTTTACCCGAGGATCGTTTCAATGTTCTGAAAGGATTTCTCAATCTAAGACGCTTCTAAGTGCTTTGAAATTTAAAAACTCTCTCTTAGAAACTCCCCTTAGTCCTAGCTTAGACTCTGAGACGAACAATAGAACTAAGCTTCTGAGCTAGAAGTAGGAAAACACAGAAAAACTCTATCTGAGAAAATTTGTTCTCAGAAGACTCACCTCTCAGAAAGGAGATCATCTGAAACATCTCTCAGAAGGAGGATTTCTCAGAAGGACCACCTCTCTCAGAAAGGTACCTTCCGAGAAACAAGTTACCAACGGTAACCTTTGGATAAGTGACAGGAAACGGCTAGTTACAAGCCATGTCTATAAATACTCATTGCATTGTTTCATTTGAGCACTTTACGCTCAAAACTTACCAAAACTCTGCCAAAACCTCTCCTCGCTTTCCAATCTTCATCTGCTCTCTCTCTCTCTTGTTCTTCTCTATCTCTTCTCAAAACTCAAACTTTTCTTCCAAATGGCGATCTCTGGAGAAATCAAGGGCTTAATGAGAAACAATCTCAATGAGATATCTGAAGATATTCGCTATGACAATGAGGAAATGCAGTCCCTATTCCACAAGACTTATCTCCCACGGAATCTAGCCATGGGAAGGGTATTGCCTCTCAATGTCTACAATCAGGTGGACGAAATTCAATTCACCTTCCTCAAGCAACCTGGATGGCCAGCCATGATGAGTTCCGAGGACGTGTGCTACCCAAACGTGGTGAGAGCTTTCTATTCGCAAATAGAAAGGTTCACAAACAAAGGGGTCAAGAGCAAGATTGGTGACCAACAGATCCGCTTCTCCTCCTCTGACATCAACAAAGTCTTCAAGACCTTGAATGGTGGTGCTGTCACGCCGACGACCCCGAATGGGTCAAGGAGGTAGATGACTCAGAAGAAGAAGTCGTGACACTTCTGACTGGTAGCAACAGCCTACCACTCAAGGGGGTAAAGGTACCTCATCTCACGCAAGAGGCTAGAATCATCTTCTCCGTTGTGCAACACACTCTTCTCCCTCGGATTGGAGACATGGGGAACGTTACCACCATGGATGCCTGTCTGCTGTACCACCTGCTGAAGAAGGAACGAGTAGATTTTGGGAGGATGGTGCTCAACTACATGATGCACCAGGCTCATCCGAAGAGGGCTCTCACAAGTCTACCTTACGGAAGCCTTCTGACCAGAATCCTCGAACATTTCTCCTTCCCACTTGAAGACTATGAATACGTCTTCAACCACAGTAAGTTCTCCATGGTCACCTTCAACAACATTAAGAAGAAGAAGGTACCAGAGACGGGGGCACCTAAGAAGAAGGAGGAAGCAAAGCCTTCTAAGGGAGCTGCTGGTCCGATCCAGCCCTCTAAGGCTGAGAAAGGAAAGGAAAAGGTTTCCGATCCTTCAGAAAAGAAGAAGAAAAAGCAAAAGGTGACTCATCCTTCTCCAACAAGGGTGACAAGGAGTATGGCTTCTGAGGGAGCTCAGAAGACTCCTCAGAAGGAACCTACAGTTGTTGAGGCTGCTGAAGACTCAGAAGAAACAACATCTGAGCAACCCATGACCAGAAAAAGGAAAGCACCTCCAACTCTCCAAGTCCCAGACGTGCCACCAGAAGGGAAAAAGAAACGTGGTCGTTTGGTAAAAGCTTACTCTAAAACTCCACCTCCCTTTCTTAAATCTTCTTCTACTTCAATTCCTGTTTCTGATTCTGTTACTGGTTTTAAACCCACCAAATTTAAAACTAAACTCCTGCATTCCTTGAAATATCAGGGAAAGTCTCACAAAGGAGTGGGGATAAAAACCACTCAGAAACAGAGCCCGCCGAAGCTGACGGGTAAAGAAATTGTAGCAGTTACTGCTACTGCTGCCACCACCGCTGCTGCTACTACTGCTGCTGTTGAAGAAGAAGCAGAAGCTTCTCATCACTCCTCCCCATCTGGAAATGTCTCCCCCACCAGAGAAGACATTCAGGGGCATGGAGGAAATGTTGCTGATTCCTCTTCCGAGGAAGAAGATGCGGCAAGCTTTCGCATTGAGCATCGCACTCCAGATGCTGGAAGCTCCAAGAAAGAGCCCCAGAAGAAGCCATCTGAGGTTTCTATGGTGGAACTTTCTGAGGCAACCACAACTGAAGTTGCCACTGTAAATGCTGAGTCATTGGCTCAGACGATGCGTGACGTCCAGAAGGCTCTGGATCAACCTTCTGAGACTCCAGAAGCTGCTCAGCTGCAACACCAACAACAACTACAGCATGAGGAAGCCTTAATTGAACCAACTTCTGAGGTGGGTCTCCTCTCTACTGAGATCCCTTTGGAACATGAGGAAACTCATGTCTCAACACATGATGTAGTGCCAGGGACCACCAGCACTGGGCTCAGCTCAGAGGTGGGCGCTGACGCTACCATGGCTGCCGGAGTTGCAGCAGTTGAGGCATTTGTTGCCCACAGCTCCTCAGAAGGAACTCAATCTGAGAAGGACTCTCAGAAGGAACTAGCGGTTCCTCCTCAAGATATAACAGAGGTTCCTCCTACATCCTTTGATCAACAAGGTCCCACTTTCTCAATAACGGACTCAATGATTGGTTCCGGCTTTCAGCTGGGAAGGATGGTAGTCACCCCACCCTCTGTGCAATTTCGGCCTTTCTTTGGTCGAACTGAGAAGTTGAAGTGCATTAAAGCCATGCATAGCCAAATATCAACCTTCAACCTCCCCGACGATGCCCAGACTTCTGGCGCTATGGAGCAACCATCAGCTAGGCAACCCTCTGATCTAGATCTTACTCTAGTTTCTGAGGACACTCAAAGGCAGCCTTCCATTGAACTTGCTGCTATTGAAGGTAAAGCTGTCCAAGAAGAAGATCCTCCTGAATATCAAAGAAGGGATATAATCGATGAAGTACTTGAGGCTGAAGTCTCTCGTCCTCCTTCATCTCAACCCTCATCTTCTCAACAGCCTTCCACTGCCTCTGACCTCCCTCCAGAATGCGCTCAGAATGCGACTCAGAGCGAGATTCTCATGGAGATATGCCAGCTGCTACGCTACATTGCCAGAAGGCAGTAGTTCTAAGTCAATGATGGCGTTTATGTCTTAGCCACCCTTTTTGATGTAACAAAGGGGGAGTAGATAAACGATAAAATTTTTTTTACATTGGCTATCGTAAACACTAGGCTAGAACTTAGGGGGAGCAACAACTTAGGGGGAGCCAAATCTTTTGTATCTTTACAAAACCATAAATGAAAAATCATTATTTTGGCATCTCATGTTTTACCTATTTTATGCTTATCTTTTATTATTTTTGCATATCTTGATTTACTTAGCTTGGTATTTCTGAATCTCATACATATTTACCATGAAATACATGCTATGTAATTGATAATCTCGAACAGTAATCATACATTGCATACTTGAACTGTTGATTATCTCAGCCTTCTAAGAAAATAACGAAGCCTTCTCTCAGAAAGCTTAATTAGTTTCTAAGAAAGCAAAAGTGAATTCTGAATAAGTTATGAACTTACTCAGAAACACTTCTGAACTTAAGCAAAATTATTATCTTAAGACTTAAGTTGTTATCATCAAAAAGGGGGAGATTGTAAGCTCCAGAACCCTTCTGAGAGAATTAAGCATAATTCTCTTAGAGTTATAAAAGTTTTAATGATAACAAGGTAAGCCATAAGTATAAAATTTTACTTAAGGTTTTGTTAATATGTGCGCTAAGTGTCTCAGAAAGCTTTAAATTATTGCAATGCCGTGAGCAAAGATCAAGACAAAACATCAAGTAGCCTTGAAACCAATTGACAAAATCATAGCGCCAAAGATATCAGAAAGGATGTCTCAGAAGCGCTGAAGGTGAAAACATGTTTCTGAGGAAAGAACACTGTCGCCTCAGAAAGGTCTCAGAAGACCTTGCGACTAGTAGTTCTCAGAAGGGTCTTCCCTCAGAAGTCCGTACAACTCTTAGAAGGTTGGACTCAGAAGCAACCAAGTGTCTGGACTCAAGGAAGTGCAAACAGTCTCAGAAAGCTCGCTACAACTAGCCAAGGAAGTGGGAACACGCGCACTGTGCAGTTCTGAAAAGTTCCTCATTTTACGCTGACTGTAGCAGGGAGCCGTTCTGAAAAGGACACAACCACATAAGCAAAGTGAAAGCTTCTAATTTCGCGGCTCTTTGATGCCTATATATATGAGTTCAATTCCAGAGCAATGTGACGAAACTCTTGCGCTAAAAATCTTGATTAAACGTGCCAAAACTCTGTTGAATTGAAAATCATTTGCGAAAACTTAGAACTTTCTCAGAAAGACAATTTTTACGAAATTGTTTCTCTAACTTTGCAAAATCTTCTAGTTCTGAATTGGTGTAAATTCTTACATTTGTAAGTTAATTCTAGAAGTCTACTAAGTGTAAAACTAGGTTTGTAACTTAGTCTTGGTAGTTATTTTCGATCAAATCAAACCTTCGAAAAACGCTAAGTCCTTCTTTGTGTGAAGGCAAGTTTAAGTCCTCTGGTGTTTGAGGCAAAGTTCGAAGTCCTTAAGTGTTTAAGGCAAGGAAGTCCTCTGTTGTGAGGCAAGGAAGTCCTTAAGTATTTAAGGCAAGGAAGTCCTCTAGTGTGAGGCAAGGAAATCCACTTCGGGTTGTGAAGTGGTGGAAGTCCTTTACTTGGTAAAGGCAGTGTTGTCTGAGAAGGCACATTAAGAAGAATATCTAAGAACTCTCAACTGAAGGTTGAGGACTGGAGTAGGTTGGTTATAACCGAACCAGTATAAAATTCTTTGTGTTAAGCTTTTCTCCCTTGCTTTTTACTTGCATAAATTTTGAGAAAAACTCTATCACGATTCTAATTGAGAGGTATCCTGAAAACCTTATTGATCAAAATCAGAAAGCTTTTAAGAAACTCAAACCTTAAGTCTTTTTCTTAAAATCTCTCAGAAAGGAACTTTCTCAGAAAGAATAAGTTCTCAGAAACTTAATCTTCTCAGAAAGCATTTTCCGCTGCAAACTCTTAATCATACCTTCTGAGTAAAAACAGCTTTCTAAGTAAAAATTTTAACAAGCAATTTTTAAAACTTGCACGATTCAACCCCCCTCCCTTCTCGTGCACACATACACTTTCATTTTTCACTTGGGGATCGATCCTCAAATGGTGGGGATCAATCCCCACAGCACAGATTTTGCAGAAAATGCAGAAATCGCGCTTTTGCTCCCCTCTCACCCCAAAACTCATACCTACTCATCCAAATCACTTAAAAATCATCCATCCAACGTACATACACATGTAATCAGTATCTAAGCTCAATATCTCAGACCCTAACACAAAGAAAATACAAAACCACCTACATGCAATCATCAAAACTCAACATGCAAACACTCAAACAAGCTTCATTCATCACCACTCTTGAGGTATGACCACATGCAACTCAAAACTCGAAAATCAGAGGAGTACTTCAACAAAACAAGGAGCAAGAAGCTCTGGAATAAAGAGGAATCAGAGGAGGGAGGAAGGGGTTGGTAACTCACCTTTTTCTTGAGCTTGAAGGTGAGGAAGTGAGGTCAACAATGGCTTCCCTAAGCCTCCTGGGGTGCTGGCTGAAAATGAGAGGGAAAGGAGGAGAGAAAGAGAGCTTCTGCTGGTGTGTTTGTGTGAGAAATGGAAATGTGTTTGAGGGGGAGGGTGTGGCCGAGAACTTAAGGCCAAGGGTGTTGTGTTTTGTTTAATTTTTGAGTTTTTGTAGTGTTAATGTGTTTAGGTGGTTAGTATGAGTATGTGTTTGAGTATGATTTTGAGTAAGAAATTGCAACTAAGTTTTATGGTGGGAGTTTAATAAATTTTGGAGAGCTCAGGGTCCTAAAAAGTTGCTCCGGTTGTGTTTAGGATCTAGCTCAGGCTCTCTCTCAGGTTACTCAATAACTCACTAAACATTCAATATTTTAAATAAGAAAATGACATATGATCGTTATGAAAATTTCTTCAATATTATGAGACTCTCAATAAGTCTAAAGTAATTATCTCACTATATCATTAATTTCACATTATCTATCTATTAAAAGGATTTTATCAAAATTAGGAAAAATGTGAAATTCAATAATAATAGCTCTAAAATCATAATTCTCCAATATTGGTGGGAATATTTGCTAATTATTTTCTAAACACCAATTTGGGACTCTAAATTTAAATATTAAGGTCTCAACAAAATTTTTATAACGATCATTACCTCTCTCTCAGGGGGTTCTCTAGCTCGTACAATAATAATATTAAGTTTGTCTTGCTTCTCAGCAAACTTAAATATTATTATGTAATAACTTATAGCATATTCACAAAATTTTGCCACATAAAACAAATACATGTACACATATATGTATATGCATATATATGTATTTATGCATCCATACACACACACACACACACATATATATATACACATTATTTTATTCACAAGACATAAAATATGTTCACCTACATATATGCAATTTTATACACACATAAGCACCTCTTGCATTTTAATATATCACGCATAATTATGTATATATATATATATATATATATATATAAACTTAACACCGGTCTTTCTCCTTGAGTAAGGAAATTTACTTAAACCCAAACATATACACCATTCACTTCGGCTCCGGAGAAATATCTATCTCAGGCAACACCATATAGATTGTTTCATCATCAAGTGAAATAATTAATAATCTCATGCACCACGTTGCCCATGTGCGCATTACATATGGATATATACATATATATCAATCATAGAAAAACACATAATGAAATATCACCACATATATATATAGCTCTAGGCTTCGGGCACCGAAATCCGCACCGGCGACTAAGAATACACAAAAGCAAGAAAATCCCGAATCACGGGTGTTACACGTATAATCTATTTCACTTTTGATTTCTATACCCATATAGATTATAATACCAATCTATACATAATTTTGAAAGAAAAGAGATGAATATATTAATGCGTATATCTTGTAATAAAAGCGATGAAATAAAAAATGGATAATAAAATATTGATTGAAATTTACCTCTTTATGGAAGATTTTAAAACAAATATGTTATCTAAAATATACATATATTAAGCCATCGAATATAACACATTAATAGAATAAGAAAGGAATAATAAGGTTTGATAAAAAATTCTATTTTTTTTAACAAATCATGATTATATTCAGCTATAATATCTTATGTCAATAATTATCATAATATAATTTATCAAGCCTTTAGTATCTCCTATCAATAATTATCATAATTATTGTGATATTTAATGATAAAATATATAAAATCAAGAAAAGAAATTAAATTAATTTTTTCAAAAAATAAAAAATTGAAAAATCTGAGAAAATGACACGTGGCAGGGAATTTAATGCAGGAGGTTCGTAAATATTATATGTATAGATGATAACTGAAATAGAGTAACCAAAAAATTTATAATAGATTAGTAGGCAGGTAACCGAAGAATTTTTTTTGAAAAAAAAATCATTAATGAGAAATTCAATTAAGGTTTTTTTACGTAAATAGGTACTTTAAAATAGTTAAATATGTATATAGGTAGTTGTAGAATTAGTTAAGTAAATAGGTAGTGCATTTTATTTAATAATAGTCTATCCAAATCGACTATAGACTGCACATTTTGAAATTTTTTTGTGCTATAGTCGATCTAGATCGACTATAGCACAAAAAAATTTCAAAATTTGCATGATCGACTATGGCTTTAATTTTTTATAAAAAAAAGTGGTCCCTGAGGCACATTTTTCACACAATTTCATTTTTCTAAAATTCACTCTCTCTCTAGATTTTCCATCCAAGATCTGTAACCCCTACTAGATAGCCCTTAACGCTTAAGTCATTTTAGGCCATTTCATAAGGGTTACTGATGGTGAGCGTCGCAACTCCCACAAATTTATTATTTTTAAAACCAAGTTCCCCTAATATAGTTTAGTGGAAATCATGGTCGTCTCTCACAAGGAATGGCTAAGAGAGCAATACGCGAGACTAGTTGTTTGAGGGTTGTCATAAATTGGGGGTTTTGTATGGAAGAATGTAAAATTGAATTAATTGAAATAAATGTTAAAAACAGTGGTTTATGAGGTAGAACATTCATTAGGGCGTTCATCCTTGGCTACAAAATAATGCACGAGTTGATTAATTACGCCAGAGTTAGATCTAACCCTATTATTGTGATTCTAATGATTGATTGCCTATAACAAGATTAATGAGTGAGATCTCACCTTTAGTTTCATTTTCAACAATCTTTTCAGCCAATCACATTAATCTAGTTAAAGAGACTAATCAGCCAATTAACTAATCATATGCCAATTCCTAATATGCCATGCATTAATTGATCAACCAACACATGAACATGCCAAATGCATTATCCTAACTCAATCGAGTAAGTCAAGACATAGGTGAACACACACAATTTAAGATCTCAAACTATATGTTAGGATTGACAATGAAAACTAATGCAATATGAAGTGCAAAGCCTCAAATTACCCCAATGATGTTCACACCCTCATAAACCACCAAGAGACTTAGTTACTCATGGAGGAATAAGGGCAGAAACATAAATTGTTTTGAAAATAAAAATGGAAGAGAGAAAATAGTTTGACTTGAAACAATAAAGAAAAGGGGGAAAAGAAAATAAGAATTGATGCAAAATAAAATGCAATTAAAGAAATTGATGAAGAACGAATAACTGAATTAATTCTGAAAATAACTTATAATAGAGTCAAAGATGGAAAACAAAGAAAGAAACCCAAAAGACTTGACGAATAACGTTGAAGGTAAACAAATGGAAATAATGGAGAAAGTTAGAGAACAAAACTAGGAAAAGAATGGAATCCTAATGAGAGAAAAACTCTAACTAAAAAGGAAAACAAAAGTCTAGTGTTTGAAATATGAAAGAGGGTGATCAGATGTGAAAAAGTGTGTTTTCTGGATGCAAAAGCACTGCTTTATATAGAGGAAGCAGCCTCAGAACCCTTGCAATTAAGCCCCCACGCGGTTTTGCAAATTGGTCATTGCTGTCAAAGATACGCAGGCGTGCGCTGGGGCGCAGTGACGTGCACGAGCTAGGAGCTGATGATGCTCGGGCGCCAGGGCTCCCTTAGAGCGCTGGGGCGCTCGATCCTGGCCTGGAATCTGCTGCTCTGCTTCTTACTCAGTTCCTGATGTCCATTGCTCCAATTATTCCTATGACCTGCACCACAAACATCAAATACCAAAGATCAAGTGCAACGGTGCTCCTTTAATTGCAAAAACATCATAAAACTTATTCATTTAGCCTTTCTTTTCATTAAGTCCCAAATAAATCCAAATTGTATTAAATACAATAAAAGGCGAAAAATAGAGTAAAGGAATGCATACAATTACTCAAATTAATGGCATAAAATATTGGCAAAAATCACGTTATCAGTTACCTCATGTTATCATATTTTATTTTCATATTTAAAATATATATACGCGGAAAATACGTGGGAGAAGTTTTCGTAAATCTGCGGAATAGAAAATAAGGGCCTTGCGCATAAATACAACGATAATAATAATAATCATGAGTTAATACTAAATAATACATAGAACATAATTCAAACCATAAATAATCTCGCATACTGCTGGTGTGTTTGTGTGAGAAATGGAAATGTGTTTGAGGGGGAGGGTGTGGCCGAGAACTTAAGGCCAAGGGTGTTGTGTTTTGTTTAATTTTTGAGTTGTTGTAGTGTTAATGTGTTTAGGTGGTGAGTATGAGTATGTGTTTGAGTATGATTTTGAGTAAGAAATTGCAACTAAGTTTTATGGTGGGAGTTTAATAAATTTTGGAGAGCTCAGGGTCCTAAAAAGTTGCTCCGGTTGTGTTTAGGATCTAGCTCAGGCTCTCTCTCAGGTTACTCAATAACTCACTAAACATTCAATATTTAAAATAAGAAAATGACATATGATCGTTATGAAAATTTCTTCAATATTATGAGACTCTCAATAAGTCTAAAGTAATTATCTCACTATATCATTAATTTCACATTATTGATCTATTAAAAGGATTTTATCAAAATTAGGAAAAATGTGAAATTCAATAATAATAGCTCTAAAATCATAATTCTCCAATATTGGTGGGAATATTTTCTAATTATTTTCTAAACACCAATTTGGTACTCTAAATTTAAATATTAAGGTCTCAACAAAATTTTTATAACGATCATTACCTCTCTCTCAGGGGGTTCTCTAGCTCGTACAATAATAATATTAAGTTTGTCTTGCTTCTCAGCAAACTTAAATATTATTATGTAATAACTTATAGCATATTCACAAAATTTTGCCACATAAAACAAATACATGTACACATATATGTATATGCATATATATGTATTTATGCATCCATACACACACACACACACATATATATATACACATTAG
The DNA here is from genome assembly GCA_013621005.1 of Aeschynomene evenia. NCBI lineage: Eukaryota > Viridiplantae > Streptophyta > Magnoliopsida > Fabales > Fabaceae > Aeschynomene > Aeschynomene evenia. The sequence goes on along the minus strand of RYYW01000045.1, from coordinate 317,364 downwards.
AGGAAGACGTGTAACACCCCGATCTTTAATTAAGTCCTAGGAAGTGACTCAGTAGTGGAAGACGTGTAACACCCCGATCTTTAATTAAGTCCTAATTAAGAGAAATTAAGGGTAAAGGACCTTAATTGGGACTTAATTGGATTTGAGTGGATAAGTTTCTCCTAGCTTAAAGTATTGTATGCTATGTGTTTTATGTGCCCAAGTATGTGATTTTATGATGTTTAAAAGTTAAAAAGGATATACGGATGTTAAAGTACGAGTCAGGACGTTTAGAAGTGTTTTGGAGCTTTTTCACAGCCCAGTAATCGATTACCATCCCGTGGTAATCGATTACAGCTGTTTTCGCCATGTGTAATCGATTACCATGTGCGCAGAACGCGTTTTTCAGCGCGTTTAAGTGACGTTCGGGCCCACGGTGACTCCAGAGCACGTTTAACCTAGCCACCACGTGTGTAAACCCTAATACCACTCTCATTCCATCAGAAAACCCTCTCTCTCCATCTTTGAGCCTCCATAGGTTTCTCTCTCAAAAAAATATACAAGCCATAACCATTCCACACCAAGAAACACCCACCAATTCTCACCCGATCGAGAAACCGACCACATATTCTTGATCCTCACACCGAAATTGACATAACCACCGGTTTCTTTTCTCCATCAAGTGTCACCGTTGTCACTGGACCGTTCGTGGGTTTAGAGAGAGAAAGAGTATTCACGGGAAACGTCGGGCTAGATTGTTGTCATCATGTTTTGCATTTGTCTTCTAAGAGGTAGGGGTTTAGACATTCTAAATGTTGAATTTCATGCATGACGATAATGATTTTGATGAAATTGATGTTCTTGTTGTTTTTCCCATCAGGGTTCACGAAAGGGGTAAATTGTACCGATTGGTTTTGAAATTAAAAGTGTTTTCACCGATTAAAAGTGTTTAAATTGTACTTTTATGAATGGTTTTCGTACGACTATGTTTTCTAATGATTGGAAATATTCTAGGTTATTATTTTGGCCATTGGCTATGGAAAATCGTGTTTTGGAACTCTAGAATCGTGTTTTACGACGTTGTAATCGATTACCACGCGTTCGTAATCGATTACAGCAAGTGAATTTCCAATCGTCAGAAACGCGTGCTCTCTGTTAATCGATTACAGGGGTCCTGTAATCGATTACCACCCCGTGGTAATCGGTTACAGCACTGCTGTTTGTTCGAAAATGAACCATTTTAACCCTTTTTGCACCCTAATGTGTTCTACGGCTTGTATGAATAATATGTATGAATGTCCTATGGAATATATGTGATTATATATGCTGTTTGGATGAATTATATGATGTATATGATGAATGAGTACATGTTATGTGAAGAGATTAATGTGCAAAATGAAAAGAAAGTTAAAAACACACAGAGTAGCCTCTCCGTTCGTGATGAACGTTACAAGGGGCTGGCAACCTCGGTTGTAACGACTCACTAGCGGAAGGTGAATTACCCCCTCTACCCAATAGTATAGGATGAGCTCATACCTAGGGTCGGCGATGCGGAGGTTACAGGAGGCTGGTCAGGCCAAAACAATGTAAATGATCCACGGGCACCAAAAGGGCGTTCTTTAATTGAAACGGATTCACAGGCGTACTAAGTATGCTTAACAGACTCAAGATAATTTAAGTAAAGAATATGAGTTATACGTTTCAGACAAAGAATGCTAATTTATCTTATGTTATTTATGTGATAGTCAAGCACTTATTACACCACACATTGATGACTACTTATGTTATGTATAACTGATAATTAAAAAGGAACAAGACGCACATAGGTAGTCGTACCGGGATAAGATCATTTTGGAACTTATAATTGAATTGAATTCATTCATGCTCACTTATTTATTAATTAAACCCGGAACGGCTCCCCTACTGAGTTACTTTTAAGTACTCACCCCATGCTATTTCACTCCTTTTTAGATGATGAGTATCAGCAGGATGACGGCGCGAGTTTGGAGCCTGGACAGTCGTAGACTAGATTTCATTCATTACTATTTTATCAGATTTATCTTATAGACTATGTCTTTTCTTATGGATTATATGTCTTGATTTATGTTTCGTTTCCGTTTATATTCCTAAGTCCGGACCTTTGTTAGCCGGCAAGTATTTATATTAATGGATTGTATTAGTGGAGTCTTGTGAGTCTCGTTTTTGGGCTCATGAGATTACACCTATTATTACTTTTGATTGATGTGTGATCTGGGAGACTTGATTGATTAATTTATTGTATTGAGGTATTATTCAGGATTATCGATTCCACGTCTATATACGTTGTATTATTTCGCAAGGCCCTTATTTTATATTATAACACCCTAATAATTACCTCCTTATGCTTAAGTCATAATGAGTTAATTACCGGAAATTATCATTCTGTTTCAGAGTTAACTTTTCAAAAATATGGATACGTGGAAAATAGGGCCGTAAAATTTTCAAAGTAAAAAGCGCGAATTCTAAATCGTGGCTTGTACGCGATGAGACGAAATCTGATATATCAAACTATGAAACTGTGAATGCACATAACCATAATACAATATTACATGAAGGTGGCCCATTACATACATATAGATTCAGGTACACATAGGAATTACACGTATAAACATAAAATCCGAAATAATATTACAATAGTTGAGTATTAGAGTTTCTAAGAGTACCATAAGCGTGTACAGTCACTTATGAATCTCTTATAAACCCAACCAAACGTCAGATAATACATAACATGAAAATACAAAATATCATAAAGATAAGACTCTAAAGCGTAAGTCTCTCAAAGTGTCTGAGTCTTCAATCCTCTGTCAGTATCAGCCTGCTCACCTAGTAGTGGGACTTGTGCCTTGGTCTGAATCTAAAACAAATAGTGGTGGAATTGGGGTGAGCTCCACGGACTCAATAGAGGGATCACTCCGGTTTATTTTAAAAACAGTTATACATGCATAATTTAATTAATTTCATTTTCAAAGAACATATTTGTGTAGGTTTCCGGAGTGTCATACCTATATGCATCTTAATAATTATATTAATGCATGCATCAGATATGTAAGCGATGTTTACTACATAATTAGGATACGATATAGTACAAATAAAATATCAATTATGTAATGTGTCATGAACTTTTACTATAAATGGCACAACCCTCTTACTTTCTACCTCCGCATCACCGTCCCCTAGGCTATGAGCTCATACCTCTCTAGTTTCTACTAGGAATCTATGGGGAAGAGGGGTTTATTCACTTTCTCTTACAAAATGGCATTGGGGACCGAGGGTGCCAAACCTCCCTTGCCAATCCCATTTGCAGAGAAAGCTACTCATAAACTTATTTTTCACTTCACATGACATTTCATCATAGTCCTGGTCAATCAAAATACACATACAACACATATCTTTCAAATTTACTTACATTAACACTTTAAGCACAAATGCATAAATATTCATTGGTACTTTCTATAGTAATCATTAAAACTTATTTTTATAGTTTAGTATGATACTTTATACACATGCTCATAATAACTGTATTACAGAAAATATATATGATGAAGTCAAAATCATTTTAAATGCTAAAATATAAAAAAAAACTGAGAATCTGCAGAAAATTCTGCGACCTGGTCGCTAGCGGAGATCCATATGGCCGCTAGCGGCCCCAAGGCGGCCAAACTAACCCGCTAGCGCTTGTAATGTAAGCGCTAACGTTTTAACCGTCGCAGCGGCTGTAGGCCTGGCCGCTAGCGCGCTCACTCGACCCTGTTCTTAGAAACTGGTCCATCTCAGATATCATTTTAATGCATCAAACGAGTTCAAACTAAATATGGTGCATGAAAACATAAGAATATATTGTTTAACATAAAACTAAAACCCCTACCTCTTGTAGTTTCCTCTTTTCCTAAGCTAAGGACCACTTTGTTTTCCTTGAGTTCCTTGCCAAATACTTCACTCTAGCTATTTTAATGCTGATGATGATGAAATCGTGATTTATGGATGATTTTGTTCGGTTAGGATTGAGGGAATTGATGTAAGGGTTCTAAGTATGAGTTTGTTTTCTGATATGGGTGAGTTTTGATGAAGTGATGGTGAGGTTTGAGTGTGTTATGGTGGTGAAGGTTGTAAGGATTTGTGGAAGAGATTTTGGTTTCTTGGAATTGTTTTCTCAGAGTTATGGAGTTGCTTAAGGGTTAGGAAACGTTATGAGGACGGAGGGGGACCTAAGGGCAATTATAATAAGATGGAGGGATTAAAAAGAGAAAGGTGAAAAATGCAGAAATTCTGTTCTGTCATCGAGCTGGTCCGCTAGCGAGCTTACTGCGGCCGCTAGCGACCGCTTTCACCGCCTCCTACGCTAGCGCCTGATTATGGTCGCTAGCAATGAGCCTTACCATATTCCTCGCTAGCGAGCAGGAGCTAGCCGCTAGCGACGGAATGCTGATACATGACAGTAACAGCAGCAGAAACTGTTTTTCATGCTCTAAAACCTCAATTGCTCTCTAAAGGTTCCCAAACCATCACCAATCACTTAAACAACCTTAAGATACTTATTTAAACTTATACATGATCCTAATTGCTTAAAACCTCTCATGATTTCCTAATTAGATTGTTTCTCTAAACTCGTTTTCCTATTTCAATTTACGTTTTTACTCATAATGCAACATAAATGTCATTTTATCATTCACATATAACACATAACACATATTTAACCATGCAAACATATCAAAACACATTCTAAATGCACATACATCCTAATTATACCTTAAGTAATGCGATTATTTCTCAAATCACCTTAAATAAGGTATGATTAAGCTCTCAGGGTCTTACATATATTCCGCAAACGCTTTACGAAAATTTCTCCCACGTATTTTTCGCGTATATGTATTTTAAATATAAAAATATTTATGATAACAGGAAGTAACCCTTATGAAATGGCCTAAAATGTCTTAAGCATTAAGGGCTATCTAGTAGGGTGTTACAAGTCACCCTGGGTTTAATTATAAAATAAGTGAAGCATGAATGGGTTCAATTCGGATATAAGTTGAAATCAATCTTTTCCCGGAACATCTTACCTAAGTGCAGCTTGTTCATTTTATTAATTTTAGGTAACATTGCATATAAGCATAAGCATCTCGGTGTTGTGTACTAGTGCTCCTATCACAATCACGGAAGACATAACATAACAGAACATATATCAGAGCTTTCTTTCAGAGTATCTTGTTATTAACTTTTACTTTGAATCTGTCAGACATGGCAAAGCCTCCCTCCCATCCTTACTTATACAATCCGGCCCCTAGACATGAGCTCATCCTAAAACATACGGGGAAGAGGGGGTACAGTTTACATTCCTCAAGTGAAGGAGTTGCAGCCGAGGATGCCACCCCTCCCTAAAACACTCATCACAAGCTGAAGGCTGCATGGTATTTTAATCTTTCAGAGTATCAGAGATCTTTCAGAACGTCTTTTAATTATCAGAAATCTTTTATAGTTAACAAAGATCTTTCAGAGCATCAGAGTATCATTCAGAACATTTTTTAACTTTTACCGAGTGACAAAGTTAATTCATTCAGAGCATTACATCATATACATCATATAAGCATACTGTAACACCCCGCTACTTAGGGGTGTCCGTGCGAAGGGCACTAACCCAACGAACACGCTACTAGGACCTTAAAACTGGAATTAATATCATCTTAATAACTGAATAACTGTTAACTGAAATAACTGTAAAATACTGTTCATCATAAATAAGTCTTAACTGTACTGTAAAAGTAACTGAAACATAAACTAAAAGGAAACCTGCCTCTAGTGTCTGGAGCATCTAGTACATAATAAAATTGTTCGAATGTTACAACTTAAACTTGAAATAGAAATCTAAACAAGGGAAAAACTGAAAAGGCTCCACGTCAGAAGCAGAGCTCACCAAGGGTGATAGCTGTGACCTCTACTGGATCAGGGGCTCCTCGTCTGCAGTAGGATCGTACTCTGAAAAACATGGTTGACGAGGGATGAGTCGTCGACTCAGCGATGGGATAATGCATGCAATGCAACTCGCCAACCAGCTCTGAAGGAATGCGGAGAAGTGTAGTCTCCCTCTGCATACAGCTCAAAAAGTCCATCGGGTCAATGTCCTCTGAGGTGCCGAAGAAACGAGGAGGATTTGACCGGTTGAAACGGTCAATCAGCACATCCTCTGTGTTCCTCCCCGATGCTGCCTGAGCGGCCTCCTGCTGAGCCTGAACCACCTGCTGAGTTGCCGCAATTTGCTGAGCTAACGCCATCTGCTGCTCCTGGGCGGCCTGCTGGGTAGCTGCTAGCTGTTCCACGAGAGCCATCTGCTGTGCTGTGGCAGCCTGCTGTGTCGCTGCTATCTGCTAAGCCAATGCCGCCTACTGTGCCTCTGCGAGCGGCTGGGCCAGTGCCGTGTGCTGCGCCAGAGCAGTCTGCTGTGTGGCTGCGAGCTACTGGGCCATCTCAGTCTGTTGGGCCCGAGCGGCCTGCTGCTCCTGCGCATTCTGCTGCGCCTTAAGAGCTACAATCTCCGCCAGATTGGAGATAGCGTCCTGTACACGCCGAGAACCGGAGGAGGAAGAGGAACGTTGAAACACCCTAATAATTAATCCTCAATGCTATAGTCATTTCGGACTAATTACTCAAGTGTCACTCTTGAACATCATAGCATGTGATACTTTTTAAAAATAATTACTATGAAAATATGTGGGAATAAATTTCGCAAATATCATATTTTAAAAATAGGGGCAACGTCATACATATAGTCTTCATTATACGTCATGCATCAATATTATATAATAAAGTACATGCAGTTTTAACATATTACAAATAAGTCTCCCACATCACACCATCACAAATATCTATAGTAATACCATAATTAATACATCAACATAAGTAGTTCCGGCTAACATAGGTCCGGTCTCGACATAACATGCATAAACAAGCGAAACTAAAACAACTAGCGGATACTCAGAAGCCTCCGTCATCAAGCCCACCTGGCGCCTTCGGGTCCAGATCTGTCTGTTCACCTAAAATGTTTATCCATAGATAGGGTGAGAAACCAAAAGTCACTCAGTAGGGGAAGCCACCTCGGGTTTATTAAGAAAATGTGTAACATGCCATTTTTCAATTCAGGTATGAGTTCGCAAACAATAATAGTTCCCGAAGTGTCTTGCCTAGGTGCGTCTTGCTCATTTTATACATATACATATACATGCACTATCACATACCTTACATGTATAGCCATATCCCTATGTTCTGCACTAAGTGTACCTAATCACACGCATACATAACATAACATAAAGTAACATCATCATCATCGTCATCATCATCATTGTTCTCATTCTTTATTTCTCTTTATCTGTAACATTATAAATCTTTTGGCACTACCCACCCTCTGTAACATATCCTCCACTTCACCGACCCATAGGCATGAGCTCATCCTAAACATATTGGGGAGAGGGGGGATTCACCTTCCCTCAGTGATAGAGTTGCATGTCGAGGTTGCCACCCCTCCCTTAGCAACACTACCACATGTCGAAGGCTACTGTGTTTTAACATATACTTTAACTTTCTCTGTGCGCCACCCGGTGACGTCCTTGTTCTTGTCATATAATCTTTAACATCAATCCTGTTTGGGATCATAACCATTCTTATCTCATAAACATATTAACATCATGAACGTCATACATACATCATCATAACAGCATCAAACATCAACAAATATCATCATTGTCATAATTTCATCAAACATTAATTAACATTAATCTTGTAATCATTCATATACTATCATGACTTCATAATTCCATAATACATTATGATAATCACAAACTCATTTCAGAATTACTATCATGACATAATCATCATCAAATTTAAAAACCCAATCAATTGCAGATTTTGGGACAGATTCAACATGGTTTACCAATAAAATCACCATAATTATAAAATAACCAATCTGACCTCCATATTTTTATGAGATAAATTATACTGATCATTACAACATCTCCAACAAACAAAACTCAAAAATAATTTATACAGAGAGAGAAATAAATCTCGCAATAATGTTCATTACAAAGAATTCAGCACTACACTTTCAGATTAAAACTTATATTTACATATTTTTCTGTATTAATCTAGAAGGTATTTGATTCTGAAAATTTTCATCAAACATCCTATATATCTTAGCTTTCCAAAAAATTTAATTTAACTAAATTTCATTTAGTATATTTTTAATTATGAATTTTTGAACACTGACTGCTTAGTTTAAGAGCCTGATTCTGTGAGTCAACTTCAAAAATTCATAACTTCCATAATATAAAGTCAAATTAAGTGATTTCTATTGGAAACCCTTCATAACTGAGTTAACTTACAGGGAAAATTAAAACCAACGAAAAATCATATTTGTGTAAAAAGAACCGAATTATTTTGAAAAACAAGTCTATACGCATTTTCTCCTAAAATTTTAGTAATATGAACTTCTTATCATCAAATAAATTTTAAATCTCATTATACCATCAGAAAATTATCAATAACATATACTTACACTCATATAAACATGTTAATATCATAAGTATGAAATATTATGCATTTAAAAACCCTACCTCAAATTGCCTCAAGATTGAACAAAACTTCAACAAATTCTTCAACTCTCTCTCAATCTCGGGTAGCCTCTTTGAGGGGGTTAAATGATGAGTTTCTTGAGTGTTTTGGGGTTGCAACTTGAGGGAAATGAACCTATGGTGATAGTATATGGTATGGGTGGTGAGTTTTGGTGATTAAAGTGGTGGTTTGGTTTGATTTTGGTGAAGAAATTGGGGGAGGGAGAAGGTATACGGGATTAGGGTTCTTGGAGTAGGGTTTGGGATGAAAAATGGAGTGTTTGATTTTAGAGGGGGATGATGGGGTTATAAGGGTAAAGGAGGGGCTGTTTTGCAATTTTTAAAAGTCCAGGGGCCAAATTGCAATTTTGAGGGAGGGGGCTAAGTGAAATTTTTCAAAACTTGTAAATGTCCCTCAAAATCATTTTCTTTCACTTTCAAATACATTTTATTTCCATCCAAAATACATTTTCTAATACTTAAAGCATATTTTCATATAAATACTCATATCAGTTGCATATATATATATATCAAACAATGCATATAGTACACACAACATTCCATACACATATAAGTCCTAATCAATATGTACTATCACTAATTGCCCTTAACTAGGACGTAACTGAAAATCGGGGTGTTACATTACTCCGCCCCTAAAAAGAATTTTGTCCCGAAATTCGAGTACCTGCAAAAAGATCTGGAAACTGGCGTCTCATCTCGTCCTCAAGCTCCCATGTAAAATCCTCTAGCCTACCACTACCCCAGGCCACCTTCACCAAAGGCACCTCTTTGTTTCGTAACTTTTTTAAACCGCGGTCGACGATCCTCACTGGGGGTAATCTAAAGGTTAAATCATCCCTTAGTTGCACTTCCTCCGATTCTAAGACATGACTAGGATCAGAATGGTATTTCCTGAGTTGAGAGACATGGGAGACATTATGCAAGTTTGAAAGGTTTGGGGGTAAGGCCACTCGGTAAGCGACTGGCCCGACTCGACTCAAGACCTCAAATGGACCAATGTATCTAGGGCTTAGCTTTTTGACTCTCATGGCTCGTCCTATACCTGTTGTGGGGGTAACCCGCAAAAACACGTGCTCTCCTACTAGGAATTCTAAGGGTCTACGCCTCTGATCCACGTAGCTCTTCTGACGACTCTGGGCCGCCAACATCCTTTCCCTAATCCTCTTCACTTGTTCATTGGTCTCCCTTACTAGGTCGGGTCCTAACACACTAGCCTCGCCAGGGTCATGCCAACACAACGGGGACTTACACTTCCTCCTGCTCAAAGGGCGCCATACCAATGCTGGCTTGGTAGCTGTTGTTGTACGAAAACTATATCAAAGATAGCATCTTCTCCCAACTCCCTCTGCCATCCAACACACATGCTCTCAGCATATCTTCCAAGGTTTGGATCGTCCTCTCCGATTGTCGATCCGTCTGGGGGTGATATGATGTGCTCATGCTCAACTCTAAGCCAAGCGCCTTCTGGAACGCCTCCCAAAAGCGAGACGCAAAACTCGGATCACGATCCGAAACTATCGTCTTTGGCACACCATGTAACCTCACCATGTCCCTAATATAGATCTCTGCTAACTTCTCTAGAGGATAAGTCATCGTGATCGCCTGAAAGTGAACCGACTTAGTCAGCCGATCAACGATGACCCATACTGCATCATGGCCTGCCTGAGTCCTTGGCAATCCAGACACGAAGTCCATGGATATGCTCTCCCACTTCCACTCGGGCACACTTAAAGGTTGTAACAACCCGGGTGCCCTCTTATGCTCTATCTTGACCTTCTGACATACCAAGCACTTACTCACCCACTCTGCTACATCTCTCTTCATACCTTGCCACCAGAACATCTTCCTTAAGTCCTGATACATCTTATCGATGCCAGGGTGAATAGTGAAATGGCTCTTGTGAGCCTCCTCCAGAATAGCCTTCAGGAGGTCACCACTCACCGGTACACACACTCTCCCTTCAAACCTCCACATACCATCTCCGTCACGCTTGAAACCTTGCATCATTCCCTCGCTCACCGCATCTAACAACTTCTTGAACTCGACATCCTCCTCTTGGGCTCTCTCTATCTCCTTCATAAAGGTACTAGATACACTAAGGTGGCTCACTCGGATGCTAGATGGGGTTAGGGTCACACCAAGGTTAAGGTCTCTAAACTTCTCTATGAGCTGGGCTTCCCTCATCATCATATGGGCTACACTTACGGCTCTACGACTCAAAGCATCTGCTACCACGTTGGCCTTACCAGGATGGTAGTTCAACCCAAAATCATAATCCTTTAGAAACTCCATCCATCGCCTTTGCCTCATGTTCAACTCCTTCTAGTCAAACAAATACTTCAAACTCTTGTGGTCGGAGAACACTTCGAACCTTACCCCATAGAGGTAATGCCTCCATATCTTTAATGCAAACACCACGGCTGCGAGCTCCAAGTCGTGGGTCGGGTAGTTAAGCTCATGGGGCTTCAATTGCCGTGAAGCATAAGCCACCACGTTACGATGTTGCATTAGCACACATCCCAAACCCTTTCCGGACGCGTCGCAGAAAACCTCGAAAGGTTCGCCGAGGTTCGGCAGAATCAACACAGGGGTCGAAGTCAACCTCCTCTTCAACTCCAAAAAGCTCTCCTCGCATTCCTTGGTCCAAACAAAAGGGGCATTCTTCCTAGTAAGTTTCATCAAGGGTAGAGCAAGCTGGGAAAAACTCGCAATGAATCTACGGTAATATCCCGCCAAGCCTAAAAAGCTCCGGACTTCCGTTACCGTAGTGGGTCTCTCCCAACTCATCACAACTTCTATCTTACTAGGATCCACAGAGATACCCTCTTTAGACACCACATGACCCAAGAACCTCACTTCTTCCATCCAAAACTCACACTTGGATAACTTGGCAAAAAGCCTCTTCTCCTTCAACACCTCCAAGACAACCCTTAGATGGTCCTCATGCTCCTCCTGTGTTTTTGAATAGATAAGGATGTCATCGATAAAGACAACAACAAACTTATCTAAATATGACCGGAATATCCTATTCATATAATCCATAAACACAGCAAGTGCATTGGTCAGTCCAAAAGACATGACCGTGAACTCATAGTGTCCATAACGGGTTCTAAAGGCCGTCTTGGGAATATCTTCATCCCTCACCATAATATGATGGTATCCCGATCTAAGATCTATCTTCGAGAATACCTGTGCACCCCTTAACTGATCCATCAGATCATCAATCCTGGGCAGGGGATACTTGTTCTTAACCGTCACCTTGTTTAACTGCCTGTAGTCCACACATAACCTCATACTTCCATCTTTCTTTTTCACAAACAAGACCGGGGCTCCCTAGGGTGACACACTAGGGCTTACAAACTTCTTCTCTAACAACTCCTCCAACTGGGTTTTCAACTCGGCTAACTCTAGCGGACACATCCTATAGGGAGCTATGGATATGGGTCCCGTCGCTGGTATAAGGTCGATGGCAAACTCTACTTCTCTACCTGGAGGGAACTCAGGTATATCCTCAGGAAAAACCTCTGGGTACTCTCGAGCTACCGGTATCTGACTCAAGGCGTGATCCCTCTCTAACTCACTGGTCGCGAGTAGCACGAAACCATTGATCATAACCCCACAACAGTTCAACCTAATAGAGCTCACGAAAAGGTCTATTGACTTCAGACATGCATTAGGGATGGAAGGGAAGACAATGGACTTGGCATAACAGTCTAGCAAAACGCGATTGGCGGACAACCAATCCATACCAAGAATGACGCCTAGACCTGACATGGGTAAGCATATAAGATCAAAAATGAATGCCCTATCATCTATATGAAACTGACACTTCATGCAAACTCTATTAGTCGTAATTGGTGCGGCTGTGGGGGTGGACACTAACAGATCATAAGGGAGTATGGACATGGGCAAACTCAAGTCTCTAGCATGATCATGTGAAATGAAGGAATGGGTTGCACCGGAATCATAAAGTACAACTAAGATTCTGCTCATAATAGTACACTTACCCCGAATGAGATCGTCAGACTGCTCTGCCTCTTCGGCTCTCACTGTGAAAACGCGCCCTTGGTGTTGGGGCCTAGGAGTAGTGGGTTGCTGCTGTCCTTTGGATTTACACTCCTTGGCATAGTGGCCCGGTTGGCCACAACGGTAGCACACGTTCATACCGTGGCGACAAGGGCCACCGTGGTTCTTGCCGCATGTGGGGCAAGAAGGGGCGGTCAAGACACCTGGTGCTGCTGTTGGAGGACGAATCTGTGGCGGAGTCCTCTGGGCTCGAACATAAGGTTGATACCTTGGGGGGCCATGGCGACGAACCTAAGGCCCCTGTCTCCTCAACAATCCTACATGTGTCAACAAGTCCCATGAAGTCCTTAATCCTTAGATGCTTCACCATGTGTCTCAAGTCACCTCGTAACCCAGCAACGAACTTCATGCACTTCCATGATTCCTTTGGGTTCTCCTGATAGATTTCTGAATACTTGATGAGTGACTCGAACTTGGCCACATACTCTGCTCTGCTCATATTGCCTTGGTGCAAGTTGAGAAATTCAATCTCTTTGTCCTCTCGAAGAGAATCTGGAAAGTACTTGTCATAGAACATCTCCTTGAACATGGTCCATGGAATAGGGACACCTGCTGCTTCGGGAACACGACGAGCATCCCTCCACCATGATCGGGCGTCCATCTGTAACATAAATGTGGCAAAAAGCGTCTTCTGTTCCTCCGTGCACTCCACTACTGAGAATATGTCTTCCATTCCCCTTATCCAGTCCTCGGCCTCTGCAGGGTCGGTGGTCCCGAGGAATGTGGAGGGGTTGGCCTTCTTGAACTTGGAGAATCGGGCATTGCCCGGGTCCGTGGTTCCCGAGCTTGGGCCACTTGTCTGAGGTTGCTGCGGTGGTTGTTGTTGTCCCATATGGTCCATCATGCGATGCATTGCTCTAGCCATTTCCATGAGAGCCTCGGCGGAGTGCACCCCATCATGACTCCCACCTGTCTGGTCCTCTGACTCGTCCCTAGGGCGCCTGCCTTCTGCCATGTTCCTATGCACACAAAAAGTAACATAGAGTTGATCAAGCTCCACATCAAGTTTAAGTGAGCATAGTTACCACAACAAAGTAGGCAAACGGTCATGCACCCCTATACTAGCTACATCATCAATGAAGTTTCACGCATGACTTGACTACCGTATTATGCAACAAAAGCATAAAGGGTCCAATCCTCAAGCCCCATAAGGATGGACCTCGCTCTGATACCAAAATGAAACACCCTAATAATTAATCCTCCATGCTATAGTCATTTCGGACTAATTACTCAAGTGTCACTCTTGAACATCATAGCATGTGATACCTTTTTAAAATAATTACTACGAAAATATGTGGGAATAAATTTCGCAAATATCATATTTTAAAAATAGGGGCAACGTCATACATATAGTCGTCATAATACGTCATGCATCAATATTATATAATAAAGTACATGCAGTTTTAACATATTACAAATAAGTCTCCCACATCACACCATCACAAATATCCATAGTAATACCATAATTAATACATCAACATAAGTAGTTCCGGCTAACATAGGTCCGGTCTCGACATAACATGCATAAACAAGCGAAACTAAAACAACTAGCGGATACTCAGAAGCCTCCGTCATCAAGCCCACCTGGCGCCTTTGGGTCCAGATCTGTCTGTTCACCTAAAATGTTTATCCATAGATAGGGTGAGAAACCAAAAGTCACTCAGTAGGGGAAGCCACCTCGAGTTTATTAAGAAAAGGTGTAACATGCCATTTTTCAATTCAGGTATGAGTTCGTAAACAATAATAGTTCCCGAAGTGTCTTGCCTAGGTGCGTCTTGCTCATTTTATACATATACATATACATGCACTATCACATACCTTACATGTATAGCCATATCCCTATGTTGTGCACTAAGTGTACCTAATCACACACATACATAACATAACATAAAGTAACATCATCATCATCATCATCATCATTGTTCTCATTCTTTATTTCTCTTTATCTGTAACATTATAAATCTTTTGGCACTACCCACCCTCTGTAACATATCCTCCACTTCACCGACCCATAGGCATGAGCTCATCCTAAACATATTGGGGAGAGGGGGGATTCACCTTCCCTCAGTGATAGAGTTGCATGTCGAGGTTGCCACCCCTCCCTTAGCAACACTACCACATGTCGAAGGCTACTGTGTTTTAACATATACTTTAACTTTCTCTGTGCGCCACCCGGTGACGTCCTTGTTCTTGTCATATAATCTTTAACATCAATCCTGTTTGGGATCATAACCATTCTTATCTCATAAACATATTAACATCATGAACGTCATACATACATCATCATAACAGCATCAAACATCAACAAATATCATCATTGTCATAATTTCATCAAACATTAATTAACATTAATCATGTAATCATTCATATACTATCATGACTTCATAATTCCATAATACATTATGATAATCACAAACTCATTTCAGAATTACTATCATGACATAATCATCATCAAATTAAAAAACCCAATCAATTGCAGATTTTGGGACAGATTCAACATGGTTTACCAATAAAATCACCATAATTATAAAATAACCAATCTGACCTGCATATTTTTATGAGATAAACTATACTAATCATTACAACATCTCCAACAAACAAAACTCAAAAATAATTTATACAGAGAGAGAAATAAATTTCGCAATAATGCTCATTACAAAGAATTCAGCAATGCACTTTCAGATTAAAACTTATATTTACATATTTTTCTGTATTAATCTAGAAGGTATTTGATTCTGAAAATTTTCATCAAACATCCTATATATCTTAGCTTTCCAAAAAATTTAATTTAACTAAATTTCATTTAGTATATTTTTAATTATGAATTTTTGAACACTGACTGCTTAGTTTAAAAGCCTGATTCTGTGAGTCGACTTCAAAAATTCATAACTTTAAAAATATGAAGTCAAAATAAGTGATTTATGTTGGAAACCCTTCATAACTAAGTTAACTTACAGGGAAAATTAAAACTAACGAAAAATCATATCTGTGTAAAACGAACCGAATTATTTTGCAAAACATGTCTATATGAGTTTTCTCCTAAAATTTTAGTAATATGAACTTCTTATCATCAAATAAATTTTAAATCTCATTATACCATCAGAAAATTATCAATAACATATACTTACACTCATATAAACATGTTAATATCATAAGTATGAAATATTATGTATTTAAAAACCCTACCTCAAATTGCCTCAAGATTGAACAAAACTTCAACAAATTCTTCAACTCTCTCTCAATTTCGGGTAGCCTCTTTGAGGGGGTTAAATGATGAGTTTCTTGAGTGTTTTTGGGTTGCAACTTGAGGTAAATGAACCTATGGTGATAGTATATGGTATGGGTGGTGAGTTTTGGTGATTAAAGTGGTGGTTTGGTTTGATTTTGGTGAAGAAATTGGGGGAGGGAGAAGGTATACGGGATTAGGGTTCTTGGAGTAGGGTTTGGGATGAAAAATGGAGTGTTTGTGTTTAGAGGGGGCTGATGGGGTTATAAGGGTAAAGGAGGGGCTGTTTTGCAATTTTTAAAAGTCCATGGGCCAAATTGCAATTTTGAGGGAGGGGCCTAAGTGAAATTTTTCAAAACTTGTAAATGTCCCACAAAATCATTTTCTTTCACTTTCAAATACATTTTATTTCTATCCAAAATACATTTTCTAATACTTAAAGCATATTTTCATATAAATACTCATATCAGTTGCATATATATATATATATATATATATATATCAAACAATGCATATAGTACACACAACATTCCATACACATATAAGTCAAATAGGTCCTAATCAATATGTACTATCACTAATTGCCCTTAATTAGGACGTAACTGAAAATCGGGGTGTTACAAACGTCGGCGAGGAATCATGATCCTGGCGAGGTCAAACCATAAGACATATCAAGAAAGAGATTTCACTACTACCTAGCATATCACTACACCTAACCACCTAACATGTTACTAACTACAACTACTTCTACCACTACAAACACATGCAATATATATAACTTATTATTATCTTGCCCTATTATCTAGTGATCATACAAATATATATGCTGTAAGTGCTGAACTACATACAAGATCTCCACTCACCTGGATAATCCTGAGACTGAAGAGGTCTGAACGCTCCGTCCCCAGCTACTGGAAGCGTATTTGCACCTGTCGTGCAAAAGACATATTAGGACCGCTAAAAGAAGAAAAGAACGAAACTTTGAACTACTGCTGCGGATCACACCGTCGCTAGCGAGCTACTGCCTCTCGCTAGCGAAGGGGCGGTCGCTGGCGAGCTCCTCCTGCTCGCTGGCGACCATCACGCAGAAAAGCACAAAAACGACTTTATACTCACCGTTGGGAATTCGCTCTAGCAGAGTATCCCCAAAACGTCGAACTCACACTATCCTCAATACGAAGGATGCCCAAAGCACAGCCTTGAAAAGGCTAAGTGTGAGATGTGAGTTGTGAGGTGAAATAACCTCTCATATATATAGGGTGAGAGGGAGAAGGCTGAGTCAAACGTAACCAATGTGGGATTTCGGTCCGGTCGCTAGCGACAAGCTCTTCGCTAGCGAGCACTGGCTGCTCGCTGGCGAGCGCCTTCTGACAGCAACGCCTCGACGTTTGATCTGTACGATGTGGGACTAGGTCCCATCGCTAGCGACCCACGTGTGGTCGCTGGCGACCAACTACTCACTAGCGGAAGCTGAATGCTCGCTAGCGAGTCCCCTCTGTCAGCAACTTGCTGACATGTTCTGACGTGTCCTAAAGAGAGTCCTTCCTATGGGATACTATGATACGGGGTATCACACATACATCATATACATCTCATCATTAATCATTATATACATCATATAATCACATAAACAATTTAACTCATCATAAAAACGATACGTATACTCAGTATAACATATATATCTCATACAATAATTATATATTTCAATATACAACTCGTATAACGCATTAGGGAGCATAAAAGGGTCAAAACATGTCAATTTTCGTAAAAGGAGTGAGAGACAGCGCAGGCCGACGCTACGGCGGTCCACGGCCGCTGGAGCGGCCCGCTCGCAGAGTCACACCGCAGGGGTGGTGCCTGACCGCTGGGGCGGTCTTACACCAAAACTGTGCCGCTAGAGCGGCTGTCAGCCGCTGGGACGGCTATCAGCCGCTGGGGCGGCCGTAGCTTGACGGCGCCACCGCTAGGGCGATCTTTGGCCGCCTGGGCGGTCGTGCGTTGTCTTTTTCGCAAAACTTTGCGATTTTCAACAGTGTTTCTTCCAAAAAGCCATTTTTGAACGTGTAATTGATGAAAAACTTTCTTCAAACACACCTTTAACTTATAGGAACACTTTTAATCGGTAAAAACGTTTTCTCTTTGAAATAATTTCACATAAAGTAACCCTTTCATGAACCCTAATGGGAAAAACGACCATAACATCAATTTCATAAAATCATAATCAATATGCAAGAAAATAGAATGCCTAAACCCCTACCTCTGGAAGACAATCACGAAATATGCAAAGAGAAACCATTTCCCGACGTTGCTCTCATTGGAAACCTCCCTCTCTAGCCCCACGAACAGTTCCGGTGACGCCGGAGACTCTTAACAGGAAAACGGAATTAGTAGAAAGCTCCGGCTTGATGAGAGGATTATGAATATGAGTTTGTTTTCTGGATTGGGTAAAGTTTGATGGGTGTTTCGTGATTTGGAGTATCAATGGCTTTGGGAGCTCTTGAGAGAAAAATGACTATGGCGGCTCAGAAGAAGGAGAAGTGTGTTTCTTTGAAGTGGAGAGTGTTACTAGAGTTTATATAGGGAGTGGTTAGGTTAAGAGTCACCGTGAGACCCACCGTCACTTAAAAATACTAAAACACTCTAAAACGTTCCAAATAATACTACAACACTCATATAACTTTTCTAATCTTTAAACATAAATTAAAAATACACATATAAGCACATACATAAAGAAAATAAAATAAAATAACATACAACACTTTAATTTAATAAGGAGGAATTTATCCACTCCAACCCAATTAAATCCCAACTAAGGTCTTTTACCCTTAATTTCTCTTAATTATATTTATTTTATCGAAAATATTGTACATATTCCCTAAAATATATATGTCGTGAAAAATAAAATTTTATTTAAGAAAATATTAAATTTAAATCTTAGAAAGATAATAAATATACGTTAAAGGGTTATAATTTGATCAATCTTGTAAATAAAAAATTGTTATAATAATTATAAACTATATTTTTTAAAATATCAAAATATGTTATATTAAACTTATATTTTATTTCTTACCAAAAAAAACTTATATTTTATTTTATCCAAAAAATGTACACATCCCCTAAAATATAGTATAGTTGAATAATAAAATAATATTTAAATAAAATATTACATTTAAATAATAGAAAGATGATAGATAAATGTTGACTTGTCATAGTTTGATCACCCATGTAAATGACAATTGTTGTAATAGTTATAAACTATAATTTTAAATATATCAAAATATAATATATATATATATATATATATATATATTCAAGTTATACATTATTTAGTCCAAAATATTGTACACATTTCATTGAAATATACATATTGTGAAAAATAAATTTTAATTTTATTGAAACATTGAATTTAAATCATAGAAAGATAAATATATATTTAATTGTTATTTTCACATGTGTAAATGACGATAATTGTAATAATTATAAACTATATTTTTAAGAATATGAAAGCATAATATAATCAAATTATATTTTTATTTTATACAAAATGTTGTATTTCTTAAAATATGCATGTTATGGAAAATAAAACATTATTTATCTAAAAAATTATATTTAAATCGTATACAGATAATAAGTAGGTATTAAATTGTTGAATTTCAATTAGTCGTGTAAATTACAATGATTGAAATGTATTATTTTTTATAGAATTAGTACAATAATTATAACATATATGTACATATATAAGATATAAAAATATAATATATTTTATTTAAATTTATTTTACCCAAATGTATAAATGACGATTATTGTAATAACTATAAATTAATTCTTTTAGAAAATCTCAAAATATAATATATTAAGAGTTATATGTACAAATTTCTAAAATGTTGTTCACATTCTCTAAAACTTACATTTTATGAAAAATAAAATATTTATTTAAAAAATATTAAATATGCATTATAAAAAATAACAAATATATATTAAATTATTATATGTTAATCACCCATGTAAATAACAATAATTATATAAACTATATTTTAAAAAATTATACTGTTATTCTGACATCAAAGAGATTAGAGGGATGAATGGTTGTGTTGTACAAAGGTCAACATAAATATTAATTATTGAATAAGAATAACTCTTATGAAACGTTCTAAGTTTCTGGTGCTACGCACGGTGATTACCTTTGATTAGTTTTTAAATATTCATTACATAATATAGAGTTTACGATGCACCGTAAAAAATTTTACATCGTCAATCAAACATATCTATTAATTTGTATAACTTTTTAATTAGTAAATGATTGAGTTAAAAACTTTTGTTGATGTATCAATTTAAGATTAAATATCTGTGTAACATTATTTTATACTAAGTGAATTAAAATTAAACTCCATAATATATTAGAGGAGGACATGTTTACGTGTAAGATTAGAGTTGATAAGGAGACATACTAATTGGTGTCTTGAATGCAGTCCTGTAGGCCCAAAGTGCATCATCTATTTTTCTTGACCAATCCTTTCTTGAAGCATTCACCATCTTTTTCAGAATTCTTTTCAATTCTCGATTGGAAATTTCGGCCTGTCCACTTGTTTGAGGGTGATATGGAGTGACTACCTTGTGCTTGACTCCATACTTTTGCAAGAGGCTCTCCATTTGCTTATTGCAGAAGTGACTTCCACCATCACTAATCAAGGTTCTAGGAACTCCAAACCTTGAAAAGATCATCTTCTTTAGGAAATTCACTACCACCTTTGCATCATTGGTAGGATATGCAATTGCTTCCACCCATTTGGAAACGTAATCCACTACTACTAAGATGTACAAGTTGGAGTAGGAAGATGGAAACAGACCCATGAAATCTATTCCCTACACATCAAACAACTCCACCTCAAGTATGAATTGTTGAGGCATCTCATGCTTTCTAGACAAGTTCCCAGTTCTTTGGCATCTGTCACACCTTTCTACAAAGGCTCTAGCATTGTAATACCTCGGGTATTCTGAGTTAGTTTGAGTAAGAGATCACGTGGGTCCCACCTCCCCCCCTTTCTTTCTTTTTCTTTTCTTTTTCTCCCTTTCCCCCTCATTCTTCCCGTATCTCTCTCCCTCACATTCTCTTTTCTTCTTCTTCTTCTTCTTCCTCATCTCCTTCTTCCTCAACTCTCACCCAAACTCCATTAAACTTCAAGATTCAAGTTAGCATTGCTCATCTAGTATATTGTGGGTAAGTGTAGAGTATTTCTTTTTTTCCATTGATGTCTATTTCTCTTCAATCTCGATTTTGGGGTTTTAGGGTTTAAATTGGGGGTTTTTGATTTTGTTGAGAATCTGAGGTTTATGATGTGTTCTCTAAGGTCTCATTCAACTAGGGAAGCTCCGGGTAGCTCATCCTAGCTCCGGGTGGTGTCTTGGAGCTCATTGGAGTAACTTGTGAGTAATGGGTTATTTGTGGTTTATGTATGATTTTGATTGAATCTGTGAATTTCTTATTATGATAGTTGATAGGGACTGAGATTGGTTGATATATGATTGATATTGCATGTTGATTGTGTTTGATTTGGATGGGTTGTGGTGAAAATGTGGATTTTGAGATGATTTTCACGAAGTTTTCTGCAGAATTTCGTCTCTGACCCAGGCTGTAATCGATTACTGTAATCGATTACCAAAACTCTGTAATCGATTACTGCAGGTTTGTAATCGATTACAGATAGCTTATTTTCGCAAAAATTTTCTTTAGAACGAAATTTGAAGCTGGTAATCGATTACAGGCATCAATACAAAAACTCTATTTTCAAGACTTTAACTCAAAATTTTCATACTTTTAAAGTTAATTACTCAAATCCATTCGTTCACCACTACCCCAAACTTATTACTTGGATGTTTATGATATGATGTTGATGATGTGATGATGAAACGATGAGGCATGAGTGCTATGTAAATGTTGTGAAGATGATGATGAATTACTTATGCTGTGACTATGGATGATATGTGCCACTAACAACACTAAATAATATAAAAATTGAAGGAATTAAGAGATGGTAAAACGACCTGAGGATGGGCATAGCTCGCGGGGTCGTAAATGGGAAACCTGATGAGGGGCATAGCTCGCGGGGTTTCTCAGTATGGTGTCTGATGAGGGGCATAGCTCGCGGGACATCCATACTTCCTATGAACATGAGTCGGGGTCGAGCTCCAGGTGTTCATAGGTTAAAAGCTACCAAGATAAAGAGACTGTATAAGAATGATGGAATTGATACATATATGTTATTAGTTTATGTTGTAATTGCGTTGTACTGTTATATGCTTCATATATACACTGCTTATAACCTGTTTATTCACTGAGCGTATGACTCACCCATTCATACAAAACATTTTCAGATTCAGGTGCAAATCCGGAGGCAAATCCTTCCATTCCTCCAAGCTCTTAGATTTGGTGAGCCTCAATGTTAGAGGCGCTAAGTTATTGTCTTTTGTCTCTGTAGTATGCTCCATAAGCTTACAAACAAGATTGTCTATGTTAGGTGTAATTGAGATAGTCTAATAAAGACTTGTTGTATTATGTTGATTCTGAGTTACGAAGGATGTTATGTTTGGATTGTATGGGTTAGGGGTATAGGGGTGATACTCGAAAACCCTATCTTTATGTATGGATATTATATGATGTGTGATGTTACAGTAGTTGTGGTTATTGTTGTTTAGCTGGTTTGTTGTGTGGATTACAGGTTAAGGCTGACATGGGACTCGGTGTCCCATGTGCCGGTCACGGATCCTAGTTGGGTCGTGACAAAGTTGGTATCAGAGACTAGGTTTGAGTTTTGTAACTTATGGAGCAATTGTTCTTCAGTAGGGTGACAATAGTGCAAATGGTTGCCGGCCCATTTTCACAAAATTGTGACTCTAAGGAAGACAATTTTAGGATGTCATCGTAGGATCTTGTCAGTACAGGTTTTCTCGTCGTTGAATCCCTACTACCTAGGGATATGCACACCTTGTGCAGTGTTTCCTATGCTTTTGTTTTCTAAGTGATATGTCACACGGATAAGTGAGAGGATGTTATCTTAAGGATATGTTTGGTAGGGGGTATCCCCCTTGTTAGGGAACCCTTACCCTTTTCATAAGGATTGAATGTAGACCATCCATGCTGAAACGATAAGAGAGATTCATCGAGTGCTTAGCACAGTGATATAGATCTTGAATAGTCGGAACCAGAGAAGCAGCGAGATGTAACCCTACATGAAGAGGGCACCGCAAGGACGTGAACCACAACCTGATGACGGGAATGAACTAAGTCTGGAATTCTGCCTAATGTTGACCGCCGAAGTTCTCAAGAGACCCCATGGGCGAAGACCCTCAGGAGTTTTACACAGGGCTACCCGAGTTCTATAGGCCCTTCGATGTCATGACGATGTTGGACGTGGACATAACAACCTACTCTATATAAGGAAATGTTGTTCTTGGTACGAGGTGTTGGTGAAAAGAGGCAAATGACAGGATGCCGCCGCCGGTGTGGGAGGAGTTCGTCAAAGTCTTCAGAGGAAGGATAGTCTCGGATATTCAAGAAGGTTGTTAGCATAGTAGTCTTTAAGATCAAGTAGATCCTATTTATGTTAGTATTTGGGTGCGCTGTAGAGTCCAGTTGGGTTATACGACTATGCAACTCATGAAGTCACCTGAGGAGGAAGAGAGTCAAGCGGATTATGAAGGCGCTAAGGAACCCGATGTGTTTTGATCTATGTTTCCAGATAAAGAGAATGTCTTTACCTATGCTCATGGGTGCTGGCAGTAGTATTGAGAGCATGCAAGGGGAGTAAGGAGTTAGTAGAAGTTTGGGAAAGAGGAACAAGAGTAAAGGATAGTATCTAGTGAGACTACTTCGAGTGAGCCTTAAAGTTATTGGGACCGCTGTTTCACTTCAAGAGGAAGACTCGGGTCGGTGAGGACCGCAACTAGAGATAGGTTGGGTTGAAATCTTGATGCAGCAGTGTGTTTCCCCCATCGTGCGTTGGTTAGGGTCGTTTAGACCTCATCGCCTCTTTGGAACTTGTGCAAGAGGTTTCATTCAGGGTTATACCGTCAGACTCTGAACATATGTGTTGGATTTAATCAGTCGAGTCACCTGGTGGTATGTCATTGCTTAGAGGGAGTCCCCGACGCATACCTGACTCGATCTATCCTTCGGATACCATCCCCAGTAGTCGTGTCGTCGGCTAACCTTTCGGACAGGTCCGATAGAGGGAAAGCAAGAGGAAGTTGTGACGGGAACTTAGGAGGTGGATTTTGATGTTGCCGTGGTGTGTGTCTTAGTTGTCGTATGTCATGCATCAGAAATTTAACGTTCCAGGCAGGTAGGAATTATTTCCCTATGGCGTGAGCCTTGTGTCTCAAGAAGAATAGTGTGTGATTCATGCCTCTTTGATCTCGTCTCGGAGTGCTATGCGGTCTTTGGATGGAGCGGCTTCCTTTGGATAGGACGGGTTATGGTAAACCCCAAGAAGGAGAGAGCAATCCGGCAGTAGCCAAAGACCACATCTTTAACCAGGAGTTTTTTGGACTTAGTCAGTGTTGTTGATACTTCTGTTCAGGATTTCTTGGCAACAGTGGTACCGTTGACACAGTCAATCGAAGGTGGTATTCGCTCTCAGTGGTCAGAAGTCAATCAGAGTTTCCGAAAAGCTTAAGGAGTGCGTGAGCACTGCCTCTATTCTTATTAAGTCAGGATTAGGAGGGCCCCTGTCACATCCCGATTTATCAACCTTGCTATGGTCAAGATTAATAACTCGGAATATCACTTGTTTTTAAGAACTGATTTTTTTTTTTACAATATAGGAATATAATAAACGAGGTAAAACTCAACCAACCATGACATCAGGTTCCTATTACAACAAAACACGTACTGGGAATACCTGTATATACAAAAAGAAACATAACCAAGACATAGATGTATTGTATGTGTACATAAATGGCCCTTGGTATACAAAATTGGACCAATATCTGATGAAAGTGCAAGTACAGAACCAAAATCTCATCCTACACTGAGGAGCGTTGCCGCTTACTCAGTGGTACAATCCAAAATGAGGTGACTAACTACTAAACAAAAGAAATCTCTACTGTACGACTGCTCAACCGTCTACTGCCACTCCTCACCCTCTAATATGTCTTCCTCGGGGTCATCCTCCTCTGATAAATCTGCTCCAGGCTCGCCAGGTACATAGTCAGGCTCTGGGTCCTCCTCTAGGTCTGAATCCTCTGACTCGACCGGGTCCTCCTCCGCTGGTGGTGGTGGTGGTGGAGATGCTGCCTGAGCTGGAGCTGCGTCACGTCGAGGGGCTGGGAATCTTCGCCAGGGACGTGGTGCGTAACCGAAATCAATCCGGTCTCTGGGTCGTACGTAGAGAGTCCAAAAACATATGGTCTACGTGGAGGGGGTGGAAGCTGACCCATCTAGAATTTGACATACGAAAGAAAGAGAGGGTAAGACTCGAGAGTCTTAGTGAGTTGCGTGAAGCACACGGATCAACGTGCTCGTATGACAATTCTAGTCAATCAAAGTAATACTCTTTCTTTTCAAAAGGTGGTACTAGTTCCAAAATACGAGTCCTTACTTGGATTGATCAAACATCTTAGAGATCCGTTTCTAGGGGAGTCCAAGTTTTTACTAGGTTCTCGCATTTCTAGCAACCTACGTAAATACCGACTATAAGGTTGGTTTCACAATTTCCTCATAGGCCGTACTACGAGTCCATTGGTCCATGCCTCACATTCGATATTTCTTCGTTCGTTGAATTGAAGGTTAGCAGTTTCTCCACTTTTCATGTAAGTGTACACTATAAACCTCGAATGTGTATCTGGTCAAAAAAATCCTCGGATTGCAAGTCCGGCATCATGGCCCAGCCATGGAAACTCTAACTCCTCGGATAACACCATTCGGCATCACGGCCCGGCCGTGGTATCATATGCAAGTCGGGACTATGTGTCCCTCAAATATGCTCTGAGTCCTAGACCGGGAAGTCTTGACCTTGACCACAACTCCGCTCTCGCCTAAACTTTAAAGGTTCCTTGATTCGGAGGTGTCTTGTGTCAAAGAATCCTCTGCCATCTAGTCCACATGTCCCGTAGGTCCAATGCACCACCATCTAGTCGATTAGATGGCTGGATCCAAGCTAACCAAAAATTCAATCGAACGGATATAACAAGCAGCAGTTATAATTTAACAAACACATGTAGCATCCTCGGGTACTCTCGTCCGGACAATTCCAGGAATTCCGCCGAGTCGTTCATGCAACTATAACACAACCTCAAGAACAGTACAACCATCTCGTATGAGTACAATTTTACACAGTAGCATTACCATTTCACATAATCACTCTAATTTATAGATTCCGTATATGTCAGCAGCAGATATCTTGATCACCCGGTAATATTATCATGTAGTAAAACCGTTGTATAGTAATAGTGATTATATTTAATTTAGTTATAAGCTTCTCAGTTCTCACAGCACATATATATATATATATATATATATATATATATATATATATATACTCGTATTGCCTTGTTCTGTATATTTAATAATTCGCTCATACTGCTACTAGTTAATTTTCTCATGAAATAATTATAAGAGTATTTCGTAGTTTATTGATTATAAAAATAAATTATAGAAATTCGTCTAGCTTTGGTGCACTAGGAATCGACGCAGCGGATGGCAGGCCACGACCGCCCGATTCCCAGTGCCCAGCGCCTTGCGTGCCTCGCACGCCCGCGCTCTGCGCGCCCCGCACGGCCCGCGCCCTGCGCGTTTTGCGATCCGTGCGCCCAGCGCTCCCCGCGCCTGTGCGTCCTGCGCTCCGCGCGCCCCGAGCGCCCCGCGCCCGTGCGCGTACTGCATCCGCACGCCCCGCGCCCTGCCTTGCGCGCACGCATCATCTGGTCTGCTTCCTTCCAGGCACGCAACGCCTGCTCTGTGCACGTAGTGCGTGAAGTAATTTCCAGGTATGTAACTCTCTAACTCAAATTTCTATCTAAATTATTAAATCTTCTTATCATTATTTATTATTCTTAAGGCTTAAGAAATCATAGAATCGGATAAATAATCATTCAAATTTCAAAGAAATAATCACATATAAAATCTAGAAACCATTTTATAGTTTATTCTAACACATGCATGCATATAAACATATCTCTAGTTACTTTTGAATGGCTGCAGAAATATTTGGAATCAGATTCTCGTGCTTTTAGTTAACATGCTATGTTCACATACATGAACGAAGACTAACCAAATTCAGAAACTCAGAGAATCATACATGTTAGATTTGTATGCATCATAAGCATATGTAAAAATCATCAGATTTAGTTTAAACATAGATGAGTTGCACGCATGACTATGAACAGAGTAACTTATGGTTTGCAACATCTTCGTTAATACATATATTTTAATTTACAGTTGAATAAAGAACATAAACATGCATCAGATTCCATTTTGTTGAAAGAAGAAGAACAGAGCAACTCACCTTAAGGTTGAACTTAGAAATTTGAAACGAAAGGAAGGGATGATCTATTGGTAATTCTGTCTAGGGAAAATAGGTGTAACAAAGGTGTTTCTTGTGTGCTATTCCGTTGATCATAATTCTATATTTATAGAAAGAGCTTTCCACCCTCTGAAGGAAACTAAAACAACAGCTGGCTTGCTTCGTAGATGACAAGCAGGTGGTGGCGTACTAAAACTAGTGGTGTCCCAAGCTGGAGTCAGAGACAGTAGGTGGTGGCTTCGGATGGAAACAGAGGATGATCAAATGGCTCCTCTGTTAACGCCACGTACTACCTTATACTTCAGGAAAAATAAGATGTAAGTGTTTTATGCTTCCGGGTGGTGTATTGGTCTATATTTCCATATAGGGTGATCAAGAAAAATGTGTAGAATAGGTGTGGTCAATTTGGTAATAATCGGGTGAGTATGGTTTGACCTATTTTTCTCTCAATGATACTCAAAGGGTCACTTTGTTGTTTAATGCATGTATATAATTGTGCCATACAATTAAATTTACATACTACACATAATAATTATACTTCATACAAAATTATCGTAATAATTATATTTATTATTGTCGATAATTAGTTGTTAA
This sequence comes from Aeschynomene evenia, assembly GCA_013621005.1. Taxonomy (NCBI): domain Eukaryota; kingdom Viridiplantae; phylum Streptophyta; class Magnoliopsida; order Fabales; family Fabaceae; genus Aeschynomene; species Aeschynomene evenia. The sequence continues at coordinate 289,306 of RYYW01000045.1, read as the reverse complement.
TTTTCTACTAATAATTATTAAATAATATGTTTATAGCCAGGGTGTTACAACCTACCCCCCTTAAAAGAAATTTCGTCCCCGATATTTCCTGCCTAATCATTAAAAAGGTGCGGGTATTTCTCACGCATTTCCGACTCAAGTTCCCACGTATAATCTTCTAGCAACTTGTTTCCCCAAGCAACCTTTACCAGGCGTATCTCTTTATTGCGTGTGTGCTTTGTTTGGTAGTTTACTATTTTTGTGGCAGGGAGTTCAAATGTCAAGTTATCCTTTAACTGGATATTTTCTGGTTCTAATACATGTTCAGGTGACGCCTGATACTTTCGCAGTTGAGAGACATGGAAAACATTGTGTAGGTTAGATAGGTTCGGTGGAAGAGCTAATTGATAGGCTGAGGGTCCGACTTTTTGAAGAATTTGGAATGGTCCTACAAACCTTGGGTTTAACTTTTTAGTTTTGAGGGCTCTACCTATGCCTGTTGTAGGTACTGCCCGGAGAAATACATGATCTCCTTCGCTGAATTCTAATTCTCGCTGTCTTTTATCCGCATAACATTTTTGTCTGCTCTGAGCCGTTTGCATCTTGTCCTTCACCATCTTGATCTTTTCTGTGGTTTGTTGCACCAAGGTCTGGTCCCAGAACTTGTTCCACTCCAGAATCATTCCAACATAATGGTGACTGACACTTTCGGCCGTAGAGAGCCTCGTATGGAGCCATACCAATACTAGCGTGATAGCTATTGTTGTAAGCAAACTCTACCAATGGTAGGTGTGAATCCCAACTTCCAGGCATTTCCAATACCACTGCTCTGAGCATATCTTCTAGTGTCTGGATGGTCCGCTCTGATTGCCCGTCGGTCTGAGGATGATATGCGGTGCTCATACACAATTTTGTTTCAAAAGCCCATTGCAATGCTCCCCAAAACTTGGATGTAAACCTCGGGTCGCGATCAGAGACGATTGAAGTAGGGGTACCATGTAGCCTGATGATCCAGTCAATGTATAACTTAGCTAGTCTTTCCAATGGATATGTCATCCGAATTGGCAAAAAGTGTGCCGATTTGGTTAATCGGTCTACAATTACCCAAACTGCATCTACTTTTCTTGGTGTAAGAGGCAATCCCGACACAAAATCCATGGTAATGTGCTCCCATTTCCATTCCGGGATAGGAAGAGGATTCAGAATTCCAGCCGGCTTCTGATGTTCCGCTTTTACCCGTTGACAGGTAAGACACTTCCCAACGTATTGAGCCACATCCTTCTTCATTCCGGGCCACCAAAACCGTTCTTTAAGATCATGGTACATCTTTGTCATTCCCGGATGTATGGTAAAATGGCTCTTGAGTGACTCACGTAATATGTCCTCTCGGAGTTTCTTGATATTTGGCACGCATATACGCTTTTCAAATCTCCAAATTCCATCAATCCCTTGCTCCAATCCTTTAATCTTTCCTTGTTGAGCTGCTTGTATCATCTCTTGGCATTCTTTGTTGTGCGTGTCCTTCTGTGCCTACTCAATTCTGCTCTTAAATTCACTGGAAATGACTAATTGACCAAATTTGATGCTTGTAGGTGTCGGCTTTACATCAAGGCTCAATTATCCGAATTGTTGTACCAACTCCAATTCTTTAATCATCATTCGTGCTGTATGCAAGGATTTTCGACTTAGAGCGTCTGCTACTATGTTAGCTTTACCGGGGTGGTAATGTAACGTAAAATCGAAATCCTTAAGGAATTCCATCCAGCGATGTTGTCTCATGTTGAGTTCTTTTTGGTCAAATAAATACTTGAGGCTTTTGTGGTCTGAGAAAACTTCAAACTTTGTTCCAAAGAGATAGTGCCTCCACATCTTTAAAGCTGATACTACCGCCGCTAACTCCAAATCATGTGTTGGGTAGTTGAGCTCGTGTGGTCGAAGCTGACGAGACCCATATGCTATTGGTTTGCCTTGTTGCATTAGTACATATCCTAGGCCTCGTCCGGATGCGTCACAATAAACCTCGAAATATTGCTCCAAATCTGGTAGGGTCAGCACCGGAGTCGATGTCAATCTCTTTTTCAGCTCCTGGAAGCTCTGCTCACTTGCCTCATTCCATTCAAATGACGTGTTCTTCTTAGTTAACTTTGTCATAGGTGCCGAGATCTGAGAAAATCCCTGTATGAATCTCCGATAATAACCTGCCAACCTCAAGAAGCTTCGTATCTCCGTGGCAGTCGTCGGTCGTTCCCAATCCATAATGGCCTTGATCTTAGCAGGGTCTACTGCTATTCCCTCTTGAGATACTACATGCCCCAAAAACTGTACTTCCTTTAACCAAAATTCACACTTTGAAAGTTTGGCATATAGTCTCTTTTTCGACAAAATACTCAGAATCAGTCTTAGATGTTCAGCATGTTCCTCCTCTGTTTTTGAGTAAACCAGAATATCGTCGATGAACACCACCACAAACTTGTCCAGATACTTGATAGGATGCGAAATTTTGTGCATTCTTTACCTTTACATGTGCATCTTGCATTCTTTATTGCTTTAATAATGGTTCTTTACATTGTTTGTGATATATTTTCTCTTTCTTGGTTAGTGTGGCAATTTTACGTCTTTTTGAGGCTTGTTAGTGACACTTTGGTCTTGTTATCTTTTGATGCACTCTTGGGTAGTGTCTTTGGATTTCAGGAACCTAGGTTGGAGCTACTTCGAGTCTTGGAAGTATCGGGAGCGTCGGAGCGAACGAGCGGACGAAACGACGAGCCGGAGAAAAAGCTGCATCTTTTGGTTTTCTGTAACTGGTCGCTAGCGACCAGCATTATGCTTGCTTGGTCGCTAGCGACCGGGTCGTGACAGCAGCAGTAAATTATGCAGAATTTGCAATTTAGTCCCTAGTTCATTTTATACTTAAGACCCCTTTTGTAATTGGGCTGAATACCTTTTCATTTTCTTTAGTTTTAGTTTTAGGTTAGGTTATTCTAGAGAGAGAAGCTCTCCCTTCTCTTTAGAATCTCTCTTTACATTTTCTTTACATTTTCTCTCTACACATTACATACAATTCTCCAAGTTCAATTTAATTTCTAATTTCATTTCCATCTTTGCTATTGCTTTAATTTCTTGTTTCTTACTTGCTTTAATTATGGTTGAGTAGTCCCTTTGTTCTTGGTGTTGGGTAATGCTAGAATTACATTTTCCCTTGAAACCCATTGCATGATTTTGCTCTTGCTTCTTAATCTCTTGGTTCCAAATGCAATTGAAGTTTGTTTGTGTGGATCCATGCTTGCTGATTTTAATTGTATATCTTGAATGCATATTTGATTTCTTGATTGAGAGATTATTGTGCATTTGAGTGTTTTTGGGTGTTGAGTGAGGATTATCATTTGATGCCCATTTGCTAGGAGAGTAGGAATAATTCTTGATTGAGAATTAGGTTTGCATATGTTTAGGATAGTTTTACTATTTTGGTTTGGATCTAAATCATTTTGGTTGAATAATTCTTATTCATGTGTAAGTTGCTTGCAAGGTGTTTGATAAAATGCCTAGGTGGGTTTAGGATGGGGAAAATATGGTTTGATGCATGTCCCAACACCAAGACTCTTTTGCATTGTTATTTTCCTTTATTTGCATAGCTTTATTCACTTCTTGCACAATCCCAAATCTACATATACTATACACACTAGATCAATGATATAAGCCTCCTTGAGAGACGACTTGGGTTGACTAGCTATACTACTATAGCCAATCAATTCAATCCCTTTTTCTTGGGAAAACTCCTCTTGTTCTTCAATTCTAAATTGATTGTAGTTAAAAGAAATAACGACGTTTTTAGCCACATCAATTTTTGGCGCCGTTGCCGGGGAGGCTTAAGATTTGATCTTTATGCATAGTTATTACTAGCTTATATTCAAAAATACACAAAAACACAAAAACGCAATAAAAATTCTGCATTATTTTTCTTGTCTAGTGCATAATTTTTCTGCTTTATTTAGTTTTTCATGTCTCTTACACCTTCGATGCTATCTATGGATGACTCGGTTGCACCCCGATCCACCGCTAGAACGTTTTGACCCAAAAATGGAAGAACCTTGAGGAACTAAAGGCGTTCTAGAGGATTGGTGGTGTAGAGGACATAGGAGTGTTAGGTGTAAATGTGTTCTAACTCCTTTTTCTTGTTTTTCCCTTTTGTTATTTTTGTTCTTTGATAATTTTCTTATTTTGAAACTAACATGGATTCTAATGCTTATTTTGGTGCCCAAGATTTTTTCTCTTATGGCCATGTAGGGGATAAGAATATGACATTTTGTGAGGCCCTTCAACAAGAGGTGGACCAGAAAATGACGGAGATAATGGACATTCTTCATGAGTTGGCCATGGTACCTTCTTTGGAGTTGGATGTCTCTCATATGATGAATATGGCAATGGGGTTTCCATGTGAGGTATACTACTTGTCTCTTGAGGATAGTGTCAAGTTGGATGAGCTTTTCGAGACATGTAGGAGGCTATATGATGAGTTCTTTTCACCGCCACCACCATACACACAAACCTACACCTCACCACCACATCCACCATCATACACTCAATCATCACCACACCCAAACCCTTACCCACACCCTTCATACAATGATGCTTATCAACAACCATATTATGAGCCACCACCACCCTTTTACCTTGAACCATCTTCATACCCTTATCATGAGCCCACCCTATACCCATACCTAACCGAAAATCCAACCCCACCACCCATAGACCCATCTTCCTCATCCCATCCTCTTGCATTTCCTTCTAAGTGTAATGAGGCGGAAGGCTCCACAATGACCCAAATCATAAAGCTTCTTAGGGAGCAAAAGCAACGAAATGAAGAGCTCTTGCACCAACAAGATGAAATGCAAAGGAAGCTTATGCAATTGGAGAATGCTCAAGCCACATCCTCTAGCAACCAAGAGGCATCACTACCCTCATCTCCATCACCATTATCCAACCCACAACCTTCCCCCTCAACCCAATCGCCACATGCACCGCCATCACCACTCTCACCACTACCACATGAGGAGGATTATGCTCTGGAGCAATTGGATTGGACAACTTTGAAGTCCATGGTGGAAGAGCTGGCTGGGGGAGTTGAGGAGCCTCCACCTCCACCCTCACCACCCTCTATTCCCTTGGAGGATTGTCTACGTTTGGGAGTCTCGTGACCCCTTGGATGGTGACTTTGGAGTGGATGCTGAGGAGAACTCTGATGATGATGAGATAGTGTACGAGGACCCACCGCCACTACCATGTGAGGAAAAAGGAAGTGGAATTATGGATAGTTCTCCTCTTTGTGTCGAGGCCACTGCAGGAGATTCTTCATTGGAGGATTTCACCATGGGGCCATGTGAAGCGGTTTGTGTTGCGGTAGTGTCTTCCCAACCCTTGCTCGAGTTCATTCTGTAAGCTCCAGAACCCTTCTGAGAGAATTAGGCATAATTCTCTTAGAGGAATGAAAATTTTAATGATAACAAGGTAAGCCATAAGTATAAAATTTTACTTAAGGTTGTACTAATATGTGCGCTAAGTGTCTCAGAAAGCTTTAAATTATTGCAATACCATGAGCAAAGACCAAGACAAAACATCAAGTAGCCTCGAGATCAATTGATAAAATCATAGCGCCAAAGATATCAGAAAGGATGTCTCAGAAGCGCAGAAGGTGAAAACATGTTTCTGAGGAAAGAACACTGTCGCCTCAGAAGGTTCTCAGAAGACCTTGCGACTAGTAGTTCTCAGAAGGGTCTTCCCTCAGAAGGTTCTCCTCAGAAGTCCGTACAACTCTCAGAAAGTTGGACTCAGAAGCAACCAAGTGTCTGGACTCAAGGGATCGCAAGCAGTCTCAGAAAGCTCGCTACAACTAGCCAAGGAAGTGGGAACACGCGCACTGTGCAGTTCTGAAAAGTTCCTCATTTCGCGCTGACTGTAGCAGGGAGCCGTTCTGAAAAGGACACAGCCACATAAGCAAAGTGAAAGCTTCTAATTTCGCGGCTCCTTGATGCCTATATATATGAGTTCAATTCCAGAGCAATGTGACGAAACTCTTGCGCTAAAACTCTTGATTAAACGTGCCAAAACTCTGTTGAATTGAAAATCATTTTGCGAAAACTTAGAACTTTCTGAGAAAGACAATTTTTAAGAAATTGTTTTTCTAACTTTGCAAAATCTTCTAGTTCTGAATTGGTGCAAATTCTTACATTTGTAAGTTAAATCTAGAAGTCTACTAAGGGTAAAATTAAGTTTGTAACTTAATCTTAGTAGTTGGTTTTCGAATCAAAAACAACTTTCCGAAAAACGCTAAGTCCTTCGTTGTTTGAAGGCAGTTTTAAGTCCTCTGGTGTTTGAGGCAAAGTTCAAAGTCCTTAATTGTTTAAGGCAAGGAAGTCCTCTAGTGTTGGAGGCAAGGAAGTCCTCTAGTGTTGGAGGCAAGGAAGTCCTCTAGTGTGAGGCAAGGAAATCCACTTCGGGTTGTGAAGTGGTGGAAGTCCTTTACTTGGTAAAGGCAGTGTTGTTTGGGAAGGCACATTAAGAAGAATATCTAAGAACTCTCAACTGAAGGTTGAGGACTGGAGTAGGTTGGTTATAACCGAACCAGTATAAAATTCTTTGTGTTAAGCTTTTCTCCCTTGCTCTTTACTTGCATAACTCTTTGAGAAAAACTCTACCACGATTTTAATTAAGAGGTCTCGTGAAAACCTTATTGATCAAAATCAGAAAGCTTTTTAAGAAACTCTAACTTTAAGTCATTTTCTTAAAATTCCTCAGAAAGAAACTTTCTCAGAAAGACTAAGTTCTCATAAACTTAATCTTCTCAGAAAGCAATTTCCGCTGCAAACTCTTAAATCTACCTTCTGAGTAAAAACAGCTTTCTAAGTAAAAGTTTTAAGAAGTAATTTTTTTTTAAAACTTGCACGATTCAACCCCCCCTTCTCGTGCACACATATACTTTCAATTGGCATCAGAGCTCGGTCCTTAAGGGGTTGAGCACTTAGCAGTGTCAAGGAAAAAGATCCACGAAGGGAAATATGAATTCACCAGCTGCATTCATATCAGATGGGGCTTCAATAAACAGACCTCCGATGTTTCTCGGAGACAGCTTCGACTACTGGTGTGACAGGATGACGCTATTCATCAAGCACACCAGTCTGGACTTATGGGATAGGATCGAGAATGGAGACTATCAGCCTCTGCAGACAATTACAGAGGATGTTGTAGTTGCAACAGACGCTGAGCCAGGAGTGGCACCTGCAGCACTCAGAACCTATACAAGACGAGTCCCTAAGGACGAATGGACTCAAGAGATGAAAGAAAAGATACAACTCAACTTCAAAGCTAAATACATTCTTCTCTGCGCCTTGCCCAAGGTAGAATACGACAAGATTGTGTCGTGTGACACTGCTCAAGAAATTTGGGAGAGATTAGACATGCTGCATGAAGGAAACGATGAAGTCAAGGAAACCAAGGTATCAATGCTCGTACATAAGTACGAGTCCTTTTGCATGCAACCTGAGGAAACCATTGACAACATGTCAATAAGGTTTCTCCACATCATAAATCAGCTAAAGGTCTTGGGAAAGACCTACTCCAACGCTGAGATGGTGAGGAAAATTCTCAGAAGCCTCTCTGCCAAGTGGCGCCCAAAGGTGACAGCGATCCAAGAAGCAAAGGATCCAAATCAGCTAGGTTTAGATGTATTGTTTGGCTCACTCAGAACTCATGAGATTGAGCTTGAAGGACTACTTGGAGGACCATCTTCATCCTCAAGACCTCAGAAAGCTCTGGCTCTGAAAAGTCAGATCAAAAAGACTTCAAAAGCCCTAAAGGCTGAAGAAATATCTGAGTCTAAAAACGATCGAAACTTAGATTCCGATGAAGATGACATCTCTCTTCTAGTAAGGAAAATGAAGAAAGCTTGGAAGAGAAGACCAAGCAAAGACAAAGAGATCACCCCCATAAAAGGAAAGTCAAAGCCTTCTGATGCCACATGTTTTGGCTGTGGAGAAAAGGGCCACTTCAGAACGGAGTGCCCTCAGAACAAGGGAAAGAAGAAGTTCATTCCCAAGAAGAAGAAGAAGGCAATGGCTGCTACATGGAGTGACTCAGAAGAGGAAGGCTCTGAGTCAGCAAGTGAAGAGGAAGCTAATGTCTGCTTCATGGCCGGTACTGACTATATTCTGGAAACAGAATCTGAGTCAGAAGAGGTACCAAACTCTCCTCCTCTCTCATACTCATACAATGAGATCTCAGAACTCTATGAAGAGCTTCTGAGAGACTCAAACGAATTAGCTAACAATTTCAGCAAACTAAGAAAGTCTTTCAAACACTTAGAAGCTGAAAATGCTAGACTAATTCAAGAAGTAGAGAACCTAAGGCTTGAAAGAGATGACTTTAAAAATAGATATCTTGAAGGTCACAACCTCTATCAAGCTTTAGAAACAATGTCTTCTGTAACTGTTGAAAAAGCCGAACTGGCTTTGATAGAATTACAAAAGACAAATGAGCTTCTCACTTCTGACTTAGTTAAGATGGTCAAGGGTGAAAAAATGATGACACTCTTGCTTGGTGGTCAAAGACCTTACAAGGATAAGAGTGGACTTGGTTATGAAGAAATCTTCGAACCAAATGATATTGATCCATCTTTAACTAAATCACCTCGTACGTGCCTCGCATGTTTTAAAAATGGCCATGGTTCTGAAAAATGTCCTATGTTGGAAAAAGGAAAATCTCTAAGCCTCAGAAGGCTCAAAAGAAAACTCAGAAGCAAAGCCTTCTAAGAAGACTAACCCCTCTCAGAAGGGTAAAACTTCTCAGAAGCAAGTGCTTCTAAAAAGGGCAAACAAAAGGTCTCTGACTCTCAAAACCATGACCCTTCTAAGAAAAGAAGGCAAAAGTCCAGAAAGCTAACAAGCAAGGACCCAACAAAGAATGGGTACCTAAATCTGTTAACTTTGTGACTTGCAGGTACATCATCAAGCGCTGCTCCACCACCACGATGAGCAGTGGTACCTTGACAGTGGCTGCTCGAGGCACATGACTGAAAGCAAGCACTGGTTCAGAAGCCTCAAGCCCAAAAAGGGCGGAACAGTGCGATTCGGTGATGGCGCTAAGGGAAGAGTCACTGCAATCGGAGATGTTGGTAAGGATTCCTCTCACCAAATCTCAAATGTACTTTTGGTCGATGGCTTAACTCACAATCTATTAAGCATTAGTCAATTTTGTGACAAAGGCTTAAAGGTTGAGTTTTATGCCAAGTATTGTCATGTGATTAATCTCACAAATGACAAGATCGTTCTGGAAGGAAAACGTGTTGGTAACATCTATGTTATCCATCTGGACGATCTAAAGGATCAAAACGTGGAGTACCTTGGCTCTATCCAAGAAGACAAATGGCTATGGCATAAGAAACTTGGTCATGCCCATATGAGACTTCTTTCTGAACTCTCTCAGAAAGGACTTGTAAAGGGCCTTCCCAGAATTAAGTATCAGAAGGATGCAACCTGCGACTTCTGTGAAAAAGGGAAACAGACCAAAGCTTCCTTTCCCAGTAAAAGTGGTATTTCCACTCAGAAACCACTGGAACTGCTCCACATGGATCTCTTTGGACCAACCAGAACGACTTCTCTTTCTGGAAAACGCTATGGTCTTGTCATAGTGGATGATTACTCCAGATTCACATGGGTTTTCTTTCTAGCCTCTAAGGAAGAAACTTTTGAGAAGTTCAACGCACTTGCAAAAGAGTTTCAACAGAAAAGGATTCGCACATTCATACATAAGATCAGATCATGGTGGTGAATTTGAGAACCATGCTTTCGAAAAGTTTTGTGAAAATCTGGGCATGCTCACGAATTCTCATCTCCGAGAACTCCTCAACAAAATGGAGTGGCTGAGAGAAAGAATCGAAGCCTTCAAGAGATGGCAAGAACAATGCTTTTAGAAAGCGGACTTTCAAAGGTTTTTGGGCTGAAGCAGTTAACACTTCATGCTACATTCAGAATCGAGTCTTTCTGAGACCAATTCTGAAAAAGACTCCTTACGAGCTATGGAAGAATAAAATACCAAACATTTCTTATTTTCATGTATTTGGTTCTTCTTGTTTTATTCTCAACACAAAGGACAAACTCTCTAAGTTTGATCCTAAGTCCGATGATGGAGACTTCCTAGGATACTCCTTAGTCTCTAAAGCTTACAGAGTATATAACAAAAGGAGTAAATGTGTTGAAGAGACAATCCATATTAAGTTCAAAGAACTTAGTAAGGACATGTCTCAGGAACATGCAGACTTAGAAGATGAGTTTGAGAAACTCAACATCACTTCTGAGAAAGCCAAAAAGAAGATTCTTATAGATGATGAGAATGACTTCCAACCCATGGAACAACCATCTCCATCTAAAGAAAAATCCAGTAGCATCATCGAAGCTCCAGAACCTAGAGAATCTACTTCTCCAAATACAATGGAACCTAGATTCTCAGAAGGACAAGCTTCTGATGACTCAGAAAGAGAACCTTCTGTGTCTCCTTCTCAGAACCATACTCCTAAAGGGATTAGAGGATCAAGAGACTTGAAGAACGTCTCTCAGAACGAAGTCTTGGGCAATCCAGAACGTGGCGTAAGAACCAGAAGGAACTATACAAATCTTGCTATGGTTTCTGAACTTGAACCAGACTCCATAGAAGAGGCGTTAGATGATCCTAGCTGGGTAAATGCCATGCAGGATGAACTTGACCAATTCGAGAGAAATCAGGTTTGGAAACTAACTCAGAAGCCCAAAGGCAAGAGTGTCATTGGGACTAAATGGGTGTTTCGAAACAAACTTGATGAAACGGTCAAGTCGTGAGAAAACAAGGCAGATTGGTTGCTCAAGGGTACAACCAACAAGAAGGGATAGACTACGATGAAACTTTTGCTCCAGTCGCAAGATTGGAAGCTATCAGAATGTTGCTAGCTTTTGCTGCACACAAAGGTTTCAAACTCTATCAGATGGATGTTAAGTCTGCCTTCTTGAATGGATACCTTTCTGAGGAAGTTTATGTAAAACAACCTCCTGGTTTTGTGAATGATGCATTCCCGGATCACGTATTTAAGCTTACAAAGGCTCTCTATGGTCTGAAACAAGCTCCAAGAGCTTGGTACGATAGATTGAGCTCTTTCCTACTTAAAAACGGATTCTCAAGAGGGAAAGTGGACACAACTCTCTTTACACTCTCAGAAGACTCTGGCTTCTTGATTGTCCAGATTTATGTTGATGACATAATATTTGGCGCAACCAATGAATGCCTTTGCAAAGAATTCTCCAAGCTTATGCAAGGTGAATTCGAGATGAGCATGATGGGAGAATTAAAATTCTTCCTAGGATTGCAAATCAAGCAAGAGTCAGAAGGGACAGTTATCCACCAAGAGAAGTATACCAAAGAACTTCTGAGGAAGTTTCTGATGGATAAGGCCAAACCCATGAGCACTCCCATGCATCCCTCTCAAGTAATTGACTTGGATGAAGATGGTGAGAAAGTCTCAGAAGCAACTATCGAGGGATGATTGGCTCACTTCTCTACTTAACTGCCTCCAGACCAGATATTCAACTCAGTGTTGGGATCTGTGCTAGATTCCAGTCTAAGCCTAAGCAATCA
>RYYW01000045.1:0-274392 GCA_013621005.1 Aeschynomene evenia | reverse complement strand
GGAAGAGCCGAGAGAAGTGTGTGTTTATGTGAGGGTGGATGTTTGGAAGAGTGGCTGTGCAAGATTGGAAGAAGTGTGTGAATGAATGAATGAAGAGAGAATGACCGATTCTTTCTTAGAGTGGTGCTACCACTATGCTCTTCGGCGCGAAACTTGCGCGCCCAAAAATCTAGAGAAGGCGCAAAGCGCCAAGAGAGAGGAGGGAGTTTGGCGCAAGGCGCCAGAATGAAAGGAATTCGGGCGCGAAGCGCCAGAAGAGAACAGATTGGGCGCAAAGCGCCAAATGAATTGGAATCAGGCGCAAGGCGCCAGGGAAAGGGAATTCGGGCGCGAAGCGCCAAAAGAATTAGATTCAGGCGCAGGCGCCATGAGAAGGGGAGTGTCGGGCGCATGGCGCCAGAATGACTGACACGTGGGCGCGAAGCACCAAAATGAAATAGAATAAGGCGCACGGCGCCAAGAGTGAAGAAATATGGGCGCTTCGCGCCATATTGAAAGTATACTCGGGCGCAAGGCGCTACGAGGGCGCATCGCGCCTCTGGGTTCGAATTTCTCTTGTTCGCTACTGTCTTCCAGGCGCAATGCGCAGTGCTAGCGCGAGGCGCTGGATGAAGCTACTTAGGGCGCTATGCGCCACTGGGGCGCAATGCGCCAGCTAGGAGAAAAATTTGCGCCAGCTAGGAGAGAAATTTTTTTTTTTTAAAAAAAAAAAAACTAAACACCATAAAAATTCACTAAAAAGATACTAATTGGGTTGCCCTCCCAATAAGCGCTTCTTTAACGTCACTAGCTTGACGTATGACATTTTCTCAAGTGAGTGTTTGAAGAGAGACGACTCGGTCAATCTCTCCCCAAGATAATGTTTCAATCTTTGCCCATTCACAGTGAACTTTCTTTCAGATTTGGAGTCCATGATCTCTACATGCCCATAAGGTGAAACCTTAGTGATAGTGAATGGTCCTGACCATCTTGTCTTCAATTTTCCTGGGAACAACCTTAATCTTGAATTAAATAAAAGAACTTGTTGTCCAGGTTCAAACTGTCTTGGAGTGATCTTTTTGTCATGCCACCGCTTGGTTCTCTCCTTATACAACTTAGCATTATCATAAGCTTGACTACAAATTCGTCAAGTTCATTGAGTTGTAGTAATCTCTTGTCATTTGCCGATTTTTCATCAAAATTCAAAATTTTATGGCCCAAAATGATTTATGTTCAAGTTCAACAGGCAAGTGACAAGATTTACCATATAAAGTTGATAAGGAGACATACCAATTGGTGTTTTGAATGCAGTTCTGTAGGCCCAAAGTGCATCATCAATTTTTCTTGACCAATCCTTTCTTGAAGCATTTACCACTTTTTCCAGGATCCTCTTCAATTCCCTATTGGATATTTCAGCTTGTCCACTTGTTTGAGGGTGATATGGGGTGGCTACCTTGTGCTTGACTCCATATTTTTGTAGAAGACTCTCCAATTGTTTATTACAGAAGTGACTTCCACCATCACTAATCAAGGTTCTAGGAACTCCAAACCTTGAGAAGATCATCTTCCTGAGAAAATTCACCACCACTTTTGCCTCATTAGTGGGGAGGCAATTGCTTCAACCCATTTGGATACATAGTCTACTGCTACCAGATGTATAAGTTGGAGTAGGAGGATGGAAAGGGACCCATGAAATCTATTCCCCACACATCAAACAAATCCACTTCAAGAATGAACTGCTGAGGCATTTCATGCTTCCTTGATATATTCCCAGTTCTTTGGCATCTATCACATCTCTCTACAAACGCTCTTGCATCCTTAAAGATTGTTGGCCAGTACAACCCACTTTGTAAAACCTTGGCTGCAGTTCTTTCTCCACTAAAATGTCCACCATATTCGGAACCATGACAGTGCCATAAAACACTATATACTTCTTCCTCCGGGATGCACCTTCTAATTACTCCATCACTACACCTTTTGAACAAATAAGGTTCATCCCATAAATAATACCTCGCATCATGCATGAATTTCTTTTTCTGATTCCAATTCATTTCACTTGGAACCCTTCCCCCAGCTTTATAATTTGCTATGTCAGCAACCATGGCAACACTTGTATAGCTAGGAGTTGTTCATCTGGAAACTCCTCATTCACTAGCACCTTAATCATTTGCTCCTCTCCCTGTGCAATCCGAGACAAGTGGTCTGCCACTAAGTTTTCTGAACCTTTCTTATCTCTTATCTCAATGTTGAACTCTTGTAGCAATAGCACCCATCTGATCAGTCTTGGCTTTGCATCCTGTTTATTCATCAAATACTTAAGAGCAGAATGATCAGTGTAGACTATTACTTTTGACCCAACCAAATAAGATCTGAATTTATCAAAAGCAAAAACTACAGCCAATAATTCCTTCTCTGTTGTTGCATAATTTTTTTGTGCATCATTTAATACACGACTTGCATAATAAATAACATGCAACAACTTGTTTTTTCTTTGTCCTAAAACAGCCCCAATTGCAAAATCACTTGCATCACACATTAGTTCAAATGGTAAGGACCAATCAGGAGGAGAAATTATTGGTGCAGTAACAAGTTTGGTTTTGAGAGTTTCAAAGGCATGTATGCATTCATTGTCAAAGTTAAATTGTGAATCTTTCATTAAAAGACTACTCAGTGGTTTTGCAATTTTTGAAAAGTCTTTTATGAACCTTCTATAGAACCCAGCATGCCCCAAGAAACTTCTCATTGCCTTAACATTTATAAGTGGAGGTAATTTTTCAATCACCTCCACTTTGGGCTCTATCAACTTCAATACCTTTGGAAGAAACTCGGTGTCCAAGAACAATACTTTCTGTTACCATAAAATGACATTTTTCCCCAATTCAAAACAAGGTTCGTTTCTGACACCTCATTAAAACCAAAGATAGATGTTTGAGACAGGACTCAAATGAATTACCAAAAACAGAAAAATCATCCATAAATACCTCAATGAATTTTTCTACCATATCAGAGAATATAGAAAGCATGCACCTTTGGAAAGTGGCGGTGCATTGCATAACCCGAAAGGCATTCTTCGATAGGCAAAAACTCCATAAGGGCATGTGAAGGCTGTCTTCTCTTGATCTACAGGATCTACTGCAATTTGATTGTAGCCTGAATAACCATCCAGGAAGTAGTAATATGGATGACCCGCCAACCTCTCCAATATTTGATCAATGAATGGAAGTGGAAAATGATCTTTTCTAGTGGCCACATTTAATCTTCTATAATCAATGCACATTCTCCACCCAGTAACTGTCCTTGTAGGAATTAACTCATTATTTTCATTCTTCACTACAGTGATGCCACCTTTCTTTGGTACCACTTGTACTGGACTCACCCAAGGACTGTCAGAAATGGGATAGATAATCCCAGCATCACATAACTTCAGAACTTCTTTTAATACTACTTCCTTCATGATGGGGTTGAGTCTTCGTTGAGGTTGCACTACTGGTTTTGAGTCTTCTTCCATGAGGATTTTGTGCATGCACATGGTTGGACTAATCCCCTTGAGGTCACTAAGCTTCCATCCAATTGCCCCTTTATGCTTCTTCAACACTTCCAGTAATTCCCCTTCCTCTTTTTCATTTAGTGAAGCATTGATTATCACAGGATAGAACTCATCATTTCCTATGAAAGCATATTTAAGAGATGGAGGCAATGGTTTTAATTCGGGCTTTGTAATTTCTTGCTTCTCACTCTTTTTCTTCGATAACAGCTCCTCTGTTTCTTGTAACGTTAGGGAAGAATTTGACATATTGAGCTCCTCTTGTTCTTTTCCATCATTCTCTTCCACCAAAGCTACTGTTTCTATAACATCATCTCCCCAAGTTAATGCAAACACTTCCTCTACCAAGGGATCTATTGTGTCTAACCTCATGCAACTTTCTTGATCCACTTGAAATTTCATAGTGTTAAAAACATTAAAGACTACCTTTTCATCATGCACCCTTAATGTTAACTCACCTTTTTGCACATCAATTAAAGCTCTTCCAGTGGCTAAGAATGGTCTTCCCAAGGATAATAGGAGTGTCTTCATCTTCCTCCATATCAAGCACCACAAAGTCTGCAGGGAAAAATAAACTTATCAACTTTGACAAGTGCATTTTCTACAACACCAAAGGGGAACTTGATTGAACGATCAGCAAGTTGCAGAGAAATAGAAGTTGGCTTCACTTCCTCTATGTTTAACTTCTCATCATGGACAAGGGCATGAGGTTTATACTTGCCCCCAAATCACACAGGGCCTTCCCAATGGTCAAGCTTCCAATGGTGCAAGGAACATAAAACTTCCCAGGATCCTTTAATTTTTGAGGAATCTTCTTTTGAATGACCGCACTACATTCCTCCGTGAGCATCACTGTTTCATCTTCCTGAGTGTTCTCTTCCTTGACAGCAAATCTTTCATGAACTTGGCATATAAAGGCATTTCTCAAGAGCCTCAGCAAATGGATATTTATTTGCAACTTCCTAAATATGTCCAAGAACTTTGAGAATTGCTTTTCCTGGTTTTGTTTTTTGAAGTCTTTGAGGATATGGTAGCCTTGGCTTGTATGGAGCAACTTGAACTTCTTCCTTCTTTTCTTCCTGCATGGATACTTCTTTTCTCTTTCTTCAATTATGGGAAGTCTTTTTCTTTTTGTTTTTTCCCGTACCTCCACTTTCTCTTTTCTTTTCTTCTTTTTGCTCTTTAAGTATTTTTTCCCACTCCTCAAGTGAATAGCCTTACAATGCTCCTTAGGATTTGGTTCTGTGTTGCTTGGAAAAAATCCCTGCAGGCCTCTCAGAGATTGCTTAGCTATTTGACCCCACTTGCACCTCCAAGTTCCTTATAGAAGCCTCTTGATTTTTGAAATTAGCCCTTGTCTCCTGCATGAAACTTGAGGTTTGCTGCACAAAAGTAGAAGTGGATTGAGTGAGTTTCTCCATAGCAATCTCCAATGGAGTTGGTTTAGGAGGACCTTGTGGAGGAATGAATGGGGGTTGTTGACTTGGAACATTGAATTGCTTCTGCCCTTGATTTCCCCATCCAAAATTTGGATGATTCCTCCACCCCGGATTATAGGTTTTGGAGTATGGATCATTTTGTTGCCTTGGAGGGTTCCCCATGTAGTTTACTTGCTCCGGTGGAGTTTCTTTGAAGAGATCACATTCTTCATTCTTATGAGACCCACCACAAAGTTCACAGGATGAATTTGGAGGTCCTACTGCAGCAACTTGCATTTGTCCCATTTGCTTTGTAAGTGTTGCTAGTTGTTGAGACATCATCTTGTTTTGTGCCAAGAGAGTATCCAATGTGTCTAGCTCCATTATACCTTTCCTTAATGGGGTTCGATCACTTGGACATAAGAAGTTATTCTCAGCCATTGTTTCAATCAACTCTAAAGCTTCCTCAGGCGTCTTTCTATGAAGAGATCCTCCAGCACTTGCATTAATCATAGCTCTCGAACTTTGAGAAACTCCATCATAGAATGTCTGAATTTGTAGCCAGTCAGGGATTGCATGGTGTGGACATTTTCTGAGCATCTCCTTGTATCTTTCCCATGCTTCATAGAGTGATTCTCCCTCCTTTTGAGCAAATGAATTAATGTCATTCCTTAGCTTTGCTAGCTTTTGCGGAGGGAAATACTTAGCTAGAAATTTGCTAACTAAGTCATCCCATGTACTGATGCTTTCGAGTGGCTGTGACTGCAACCGTAGTTTAGCTCTATCCCTCAGAGAAAAAGGGAAGAGTCTCAACTTAATTGCATCTGAACTCACACCATTGCTTTTGATTGTATCACATAACTGGAGGAAAGTAGCTAAGTGAACATTAGGATCATCAAGAGCTCCTCCACTGAATTGTTCTTGTTGCACCAATTGAATGAGTGAAGGTTTGAGCTCAAAGTTATTTGCTTGCACTGGTGGCGGAACAATACTACTCCCACACCCATTAGTGGTAGGTGTGGCATAATCTCCCAGCGTTCTTCTCGGTCCATGACCTTCTTCTTCTGCCATCTCTGCTCTTTTTTTTGCTTGTCTCAGCTTCCTCAAGGTCTTTTCAATTTCAGGATCGAAATATAACTCCGTTCGTTCTATTTTTGCATGCAAAACAAACACCAAACTAAATGAAAGTGAGATCTAGCACTTCCCAACGTCACAGTGAAGGGAATACTAGAGTAAAAATAAAATAAAAATATCTAATTTAGAAATCACACAATTACTCTAATTGTCAGTTTCAATTAATCCCCGGCAACGGCGCCAAAAACTTGATAGGCTATCGGCACGTGCACCGAATCGTAAAAGTAATAAAGTCCACGGTAAGTGGGTATCGTTCCCACGAGGATTAAAGAACCGAGCAAAAATTTCGTGATGTGATTTTCTAATTAGACGAATCAAATTAAGAGTGATGAATGAATTGAAATAATAAATTCAAAAAGAGTATTGAAAGTAAAGAGACAGTAAACTTTTTATGAAAAATTCAAAGGATGAGAGGTTAGGGAATCGGATTCACGTATCTTCTGAGATAATCAAAACAATTGCTTGCCTTTAAATTTTAAAACTTTAATTCAATGAATGAATCTTAAGTTGTCAATTCCAATCCCTTGGTAATTTAACACTTTTTCTATGATCAATTAGTCAATCCCTTGAACAAATCGTTTCACAGAAAAGAAAATATGTTTGCTGATTCAAAGTTCATAAAAATCTTGACTCTATTCCTAGATATCAATCTTTCCGGCAATTTTCCTTGAGCTAATTCACACACTTATTTTCCCAAATAAACGTATGAATCCTAGATAAGTTGAAAAGCGATTTTCCAATCTTCAGAACAACACAAAACAAATAAGGTAGTTACCTGAATTGAAGAAATAGAATTCAAAGGTTCACAATCATCGGATTAACTCATAGTGATACGATTCCCCTATCCCTAACATAGAATTAGTTGCTCATAATCAAAGTAAACAAAGAGTAGAAATTGAAAGAAAACATGTTAAAGAACGAATAACTTATTGTATGGAAAAACAAAAAAAAAAACAGAAAAACAGAGTACTCGAATGAAAGTAAAAACAAGCTGCCAAGACAATAAGGATTTCCCAGCATAAAAAAAAAAAGAACCCTCATTGCCCCCTATTCTCGTCCTATATATAATTTGATAGTCCTAGAATTTAAATTGATTACAGAGGGATTTTGTTTAAAAATAACTAAGACAGTGTAATATCTAAACAGATTTAATCCTGAATTATAGATGCTCTGTTTCCACTTTTATCCGGACGCAAGGCGTAGGGAGGACGCGGCGCGCTGCATGGGTTGGCTTCTCCGGGGCGCGGGGCGCCTGCTGGACGCAGGGCGCCAGCCATTCGACCTCTCTCGGGCGCAAGGCGCCTGGAGGACGCAACGCGCAAGCTTCCTGGGCGCATGGCTGGTGGAGGGCGCAAGGCGCCTCGGCAGGGAACTCTTGGGCGCGGAGCGCCAGACTTCTGGGCGCAGGGCGCCATGTGGGCACGACGTGCTAGCTTCTCTCGCAGATTTTCATTTCCATTCTGAGTTTGAGGCGCTGCGCGTGAGTGAGGCGCCCAACGTCTCAAATTGGGCTCTTTCAGTGCATCTCCAGCTGCTGTTCATTTATCAATTACTTGCTCAAATCCTGAAATTAACACCAAAATAATACCCAAAACGTAATATAACCCAGGAAAATCCAATTTATTCTAGAAACACTTAAATTACTCTAAAAACACACTGAATTTAACTAAACAAACACAATTTCTTAGAATTTAAACTACAAAATTACATAAAGATGTCAGGGCATCAAGCAGGAGCAGGGTACCTCGCTAGAAGCTCTGGGATGAAAACGCGATGTACCCCTGAGACGGTGGACGCGATAATCACCGCACCGGTGGCCGGCGTGTAGCTGGACCAAGCGAAATCATAGGTCTCGTGGCGCGGCGGGGGCGGTGGCTGGTCCATCTAGAATCGAGTCATCAAGAAAAGAGAGCGTAAGACAAAGATGTCTTAGTGAGTTACCTTGAGCACACGGATCTACGTGCCCGATGTTATCAATTCTAGCTAGTCAAAGTAATACTTGTTTCAAACAGAACTTATATTTTCTCAAAAACCCAAGTGATTACTTTGACTAGATCAAACAACTTAACGATTCGTTTCTAAAGGGGAAACCTATGAGTCTTTCTAAGTTCTCGTTGTTCCCTCACAGTACAGTTAATGCTCACCCATCTCACAAATCATTACAGCCAACCATATCAGTTTCGTACTTGTGGTAATCACCACATAAGATTCTAACAGCAATTATGCATTAGTATGCAACAAGCCAGCACTTTCGCATTATTCACATTAATAAAACATGCATGAGAGCACTTCAAATGACATATCAACTTTGAGGCGTATCCGAGTACACCCACCTCCTAGATACCCTCTAATGACATATTCGAATACACCCACCTCCTAAATAGCCAAACACGGCGTACTCGAATCCACCCAAACTCCTAAGTAGCCGGCAACAACGTACTCGAATCCACCCAAACTCCTAAGTAGCTGGCATCAGCGTACTCGAATCCACCCAAACTCCTAAGTAGATGGCATCAGCATACTCGAATCCACCCACCTCCTAAGTAGCTGGGAAAGGCGTACTCGAATCCACCCAAACTCCTAAGTAGCCATTTAACACTTCAATCTTCCAACTCAACACAACCATACGAAACATGTACAAGTCTCTACATATTCAGCTTAATAATAAATTTTTCAATGTCATAGCATGCACTTTCAAAATTCACAACCAAGTGGCTCATCATTCATAATTCACATTTCAATCAAATTCACAATTCAATCATATTTCACTTAGTCCACAATCACTTCACATGAGCATATCATAACTTACTTTAATCTCAATTAAGGGGGTTCTACTACCCATACTAACATAGCATGCTTGTACATTATTATTTCCACAATTACATAGTCACATATAGCTCCATCCACATAAATCAATCATTTCCATTTCATAACATTTTCATAAAACGGGTTTGGGTTCCCCAGATACCCCATTCTTACTTTGAACTAACGTATTAAGGCTCTCATCATACACGTAGCTTAATCATATATTTATCTTTGTCAAATTTCACAAAATCTCTCATGTCACACCTCAGATCTCCAATCTTCACACATAAACTTATATATATATATATATATATATCCCATTTCTCTTTTTATGATTGAAAGCATTGTGACATACTCATTTTCATCACCTTAAAATAGTAGGTTAACCCCATAACCATTATTTGAAAACTTGTACTTAAAATAGGGTGAAAATAAGTGAAATTGTACTTTTCAGGTACAGGGGATCGATCCTCAGGGGTCCGGGATCGATCCTGCATTAAAACATTTCTTCCCGGGTGAAATTTTGTCCAGGGGATCGATCCTCAGGGGTCTAGGATCGATCCCCCCATAAATTTTCACAGAAAACACGTTTTCGCAGCACGGGGATCGATCCTCTCAGAGTGGGGATCGATCCCCACTTAAATTTTCCCCATTCAGCCACATTTTTCACTTGGGGATTGATCCTCCAATGGTGGGGATCGATCCCCACAGCTCAGTTTCTGCAGAAAATGCAGAAATCGCGTTTTTTGCTCATCCTCACCCCAAAATCTCACACCCACTCAACCAAATCACTTAGAAATCATCATCCACACTCACATATACATGTAATCAGTACTCTAACTCCATATTTCAGAATCTAATGCAAGGAAAACACAAAATCTTACACATGCAAACATCAAAACTTAACATGCAAGCACTCAAACAAGCTCCATTCATCACCACTCTTGAGGTATGACCACATGCAACTCAAACTCGAAAATCAGAGGAGTATTTCAACAAAAACAAAGAGCAAGAGGCTCTGGAACAATGGAAAATCAGAGGGATTATAAAGAGGGTTGATAACTCACAAGGTTGCCTTGAGAAAATGCAAGAAAAGGAGGTGGTGGTGGCTTCTCTTGAGCTCCACAGAAGCTGGCCGTGAATGGTAAGCAAAAGGGGGAGGAGGAAGCTCTGAAGTTTCTTCTGCTTGTGTGAAAATGGGACTGAAAGAGAGAAATGAGAGGAAATGGGTGTGAATGTGGCAAATGGGAGTGTGGCCGAGACTCTCTTAAAGGCCAAGGGGGTTGTTTTTGGTTTAAATTTTTGTGTTGTGTGAGTGTTAAATGTCTCTAGGTAGTGAGTATGAGTATATATTTGAGTATGATTTTGAGTAAGAAATTACAACTAAGATTTATGGTGAGAGTTTAATAAATTTTGGAGAGCTCAGGGTCCTAAAAAGTTGCTCCGGTTGTATTTAGGATCTAGCTCAGGCTCGCTCTCAAGTTACTCAAAAACTCACTAAACACTCAATTTTTAAAATAAGAAAATGGCCTATGATCGTTATGAAAATTTCCTTAATATTATGAGACTCTCAATAAGTCTAAAATAATTATCTCATATTATTATTAATTTCACATTATTTATATATAAAAAGGATTTTTCCTGAAAATCATAAAAATGCGAAATTTAATAATAATAGCTTTAAAATCATAATTTTCCAATATTGGTGAGAATATTTTCCAAATATTTTCCAAACACCAATTTGGGACTCTAAATATCAAATATTAAGGTCTCAACAAGATTTTTATAACGATCATTACCCCTCTCAGGGGTTCTCTAGCTCATACAATAATAATATTAAGTCTGTCTTGCTTCTCAGCAACTTAAATTGTTATTTAATAACTTATAGCATATTCAGAAAATTTTTCCACATAAAGCAAATACATGTACACGCATTTGTATATGCATATATATATTTATGCACCCATATACCCATATATATATATATATATATATTTATATACAACTTATTTTATTCATAAGACATAAAATATGTACCCTTACATATATGAAATTTACTTATACTCACATAAGCACCTTAATATATCAAGCATGATTATATATATATATACACCACCATCAATTCACATAATAAATCTTAGCACCACGTTACCCATGTGCGCACTACATATGCATATATACATATATCAACCATAGAAAAACATATAATGAAATATCACCATATATATATATATAGCTCGAGGCTCCGGGCACCAAAATCCGCGCCGGCGACTGAGAATACACAAAACAATAAAGTCCCGAATCACGGGTGTTACACCGTGAACTGTCCCAGCGCTGGTCATGCGCTATCTCTCACTCCTTTTACAAAAATCAACTGTTTTGACCCTTTTGTGTACCCTAATGTGTTCTACGACCCATATAAGTGTTAGCATGGTTACTTTTTACCTATCGATTATGTATTCCGCAAAGCCCTTAGTTTTATATCGCAAACAATTTCGAAAACTTTACTCCCGCCTATTTTCCGCGTATATATATTTTAAATACAAAGATAAAACATGATAATAGGAGGTAACCCTTATGAAATAACCTAAAATGACTTAAGCATTAAGGGCTATCTAGTAGGGGGTTACATTTTGGTATCAGAGCAGGTCTATCCTACAGGGCTTCGGGTAATGGACCTGTTATGCTATTACTGCATGTATGGTAGTTATGTCACGCATGAAACATCGTCTGTATGTTAGTTTAGTGTTGAGGTGCGTGATCGTATTGCTTGATTGTCAGAGTAACTGTGCATGTTTAACCATGATATGGAGCCTGATCAACTCGATGTTTATGGTTTCTTGTGCACAAGGACATGGCACCTAGCAGACGTAATAGGGACGATGCTGACGACCACGAGGATGCAGGACAGGAGAACGGTGTGACTCCTGAGGCTTTCATGGAAATGGCCAGGGCCATGCACCGCATGGTAGATCATATGACATAACATCACACTCCTCATCAACAGACAGTGCATCCTAGGGGTATGGATGCAGAGAATGCCCGCTTTTCTGAGTTCAAGAGGGCGAACCCTTCCCCATTTCTCGGCACTACCAACCCTTCTGAGGCCGAGGATTGGTTGAGGGGTATAAAAGACATCTTCTCTGTGGTTTAGTGTTCCGAGGTGCAGAAGACTCGGTTTGCAGCCTTCATGCTTCAGATGGAGGCTCGTGCCTGGTGGACCGATGCTCGTCGCACTCATGATGCGGCGAGTGATAACGTGGTTTTTGCCAATATTTTATGCTCTTAATTTGGATGATTTTTATGCATTTCTTTGCTCTATTTAAGCCTTTTATTGTATTTAATACAATTTGGAATTTATTGGGACTTAATGGAAATCTAAATATCCTACATTCACCAAGAGAAAATTGGAAACCAATGCCAAATGGCAGCCATACATCACTTGGGGACCCACATCCTATACTAATTAATTTCTATTTTGGGAAACAAATTACACTGTCTAAATACTAAACTACATTTTATACAATTTGAATTCCATACACTATTGAAAATTATAAAAGCCCACGGTTTTTTTTTTCTTCAAACACCTTACCGTAAGCCAATTCCCAAGACAAGCCTCTTCCCTTCTTTCCCCCTTGCTTCCTACGCTCTATCTTTTCCTTTTCTTCTTCGAGGCTCATTTTCATCAAACTTCATCTTGGAACTATCCAAAATGCATTCAATACAATTTCTAATCTTCAATTTCTTATTTTAAAATTTTTCTATATATATAGTGTGTGTTTACATAATGATTTGTTCATCATGGTTTTCCATTCTTTCCGTTTTCGTCTTGCTCACTGTTATTCTTCTTAGGGTTTTTTCGTTTCTCCTTTTCCATTCATTGTGTTTTGCATTTTCAATTGACGTATCTGCTTCTGCCATTCATCTATCCAGGACGATGGAGGCTAGCCTAATTTTTCTTTCTTCACTGTTTATACGATTTTGGTTTTTGCTCTGTTTATGCATCTTTCTCTGTTTATACGATTTTTGGTTTTTGCTTATATATTCAATACTATTTTGTTCTACAGGTTTGGTTGTAGCATTGTATCATTACCCAACTCTTTTTCTTCCTTCTTCACGGTGAGATTTTACATGTTTGATTTTATTATGCTTTGTTTCAATTTTCTTCTTGGTTCTCTAATTTAACGTTGCTATTATTGTTTTTTTACTTCCTCTATATAAATCCTCATTTGTATTGGTTCAAGTTCATTTGTCCCAATTCTGTCCTAATTTTGTGTTCTTCGTTGTTTATGCGATTTTAGTTTCTGCTCTGTGATTTATTGTTGTTCTCTTTCATTTTTCTGATTTTGGTTTCGTTTTCATCTTATTCTTATTTAATTCTGTTGCAAGGGGGAGAACAAGATGGTGTTGCCTGATGTCAAGGAAAAGCATGTCTCCTTCACTTTTAAGGGTGAATATTCTTAGCAGGTTGGCTTCAAATCACATCTTTCCTCTCTCTCTTTTTGGATTTTTAATCAACTATTTTTCATGTCTTTGTAAGTTTTGAGTTCTTGACTATTTGGTCGAAGAACTACTGTTTTCGAGCTTTTAGTCTTACTTAAACCCATTGAAATTGTGTGTCTCCCTTATTTCTCTCATTAATATAATCCAATCAAGATCATGTCTTTCCTGAAGCTTCACTCTCTATTAGGTTTCAACTTAAAATTGGTTTTTAATACAACAACCTAATTTCCTGTAAAATTTACAAGAGTCTACAATATAATAATAAATTTTAACACTTAATTCTCTTCTACAAATGTTTTGTATAACATCAAGTTCTTAGTATTTGAGTTATCTTAAATTCTATGTTGTATTTTTTTTTGCTGATTTTTTTATTCTTTTGTTCTTCTGAATGGATTTTGTACTTAAGAAAGATTGAACCACTCTGCTTAAAAGTGTGTTTTTATTTTATTTTTGTTTAATTTTATTTTGGTCTTTTCAAATTTTTGGGTGATGAGTACTGAGTAGCTCATATATGAAAGACCAACAAGTTTGAAATAGAGAAAAGGGAGAAACAATTTAGTTGGAAACAACTATTGCTACTATGATTTTTGGTCAAATGTTCTGGCTATAACTTTTTTTGGCCGGATAAACTAGAACTATATAGATATTTAGCTAGATTGGTTTATGTGTATTAGAAATTTGTAATTGTGCTTTGTATTAAAATGATTTAACAATTTTTCATTTGTGTTTTATTGTTCTGTTTTAAGTTTCATGAGTTTGAGTTTTTAAGTTTTAAATTGAATTTGTAGCTTCCTTATGGATTCATATTATGTTGCAGTCCTTGCATGGATTTGTTTTTTCTATTAATGTGAATAGCTTCTCTTTTGCTTATTATTTAACCTATAGGTTTAGAAATAGGTAGATACTTATTATCTAATTAATTCTTATCTTTATTCTATAATAATAATGAAATGAATTTTATAATTGTTGAGTTTTCTAATTGTTCAATAAGAAAATGTCTTAACTTTATCTAATTGTTCAATAAGAAAATGTCTTACCTTTATGGCTCCTTGATGAAGTAGTTAGTATACTCTGTTTCATTGATGCTCTTTATAGCTCTTTGATCCTGTGTTTTGTGTTTGTTAAGTTTAGAAGTGAGTATTTTGCATCTCTGAATAAATCATTCCTATTTTAAAGATTCTTTTCTCAGTATGATTTTTTCTCCATCATTTTTGTTGTTTGAATTGTGTTTCTTATGTTTGAAGTTTTTGGGAATGCATAGAATCACTTCTTCTTGAAGTTCAAGAATTTGGAAAAAGGCTACTAATTTTTGTTCTATGTTTCTATGTTTTTTATATTGCATGTTTACATTTTGCAGGTTCTAAAACTCAATCCAAGAAGATGGTTGTTGTTGTTATGTTGTTTTCTTTTATGATTTCATTTTAAATTTAAAGTTTATTTCAAAGGTTTGTCTTTTGAAATTCTGATTTTTCAATTTTGGATGTCATAGTGTTCTTATATTAATTTTTGGCTGGCAATTGTAATTATTAATGAGAGTATTATTTCCAATACATTATTCATTTGTAATCGTGAAGACCTAAAAACTCTTATGTATGCATGAGAATTCGTTGTTACAATGAGAATATTAATGAAGCAATTATTTACTAAAATGATAATAGTTCCTATAACATATCTCTTATGTGCAGCAATTGTTATAGTTAATGTTTATATTTTCGAGAATAAATTCATGGATACTTTTTGGGAAATTAAAACCAATGTAAAAAGGAGGAATGTAAGCATGAAACGAGAAAATAATGTATATAAGGGGAAGAGTCTTAAGAGAGATGAGACACATAGTACAAGTGGTTTTATATTGAGATCATATTCGAATAATAAGTGATTTTAATTTTGAAAGTATAAATTATATCAATATTTTTTTATGAAACGAAGCAATATCATCAAAATAAATTAGTAAGTATAACATTATATATATAATTAATATTGTACATATTATTTTTTCTCATTTTAGCAAAGATGGGAAGAGATAATTCTATTTTTTTTAATGTGATCATATCCTAATAATAAGTGATTTTAAAAATATAAATTAAACAAAATATTTATATACAACGGGATCATTTTATAAAAATAATTTTATAAGTATGTCATTATTTAATCTATATTGTATGTGCTATTGATTTTTTCTCATTTTAAAAATAAAGGGAAGAGTTAATTTAATTTTTATGGCGAGATCATATCATAACAATAAGCTATTTTAAATACTTTTTTTAAATATTTTTTTCTATTATGTAATTAGTTAATAAATACGTCATTGTATGATCTATATTGTGTATGCTATTAATTTTTTTCTCAATTTAGAAAAAGTGGGGGTCAATTTTTTTTATATCTAGATCATATTCTAATAATAGGTATTTTTTAATACTGTACTAAGGTAAGGGTCTTGCTATGTTATTGATTGTTCTAAAGTGAATTATTCTGATTCTTTGTTGTGCTGTACTGTGTTAATAAAACTCATTGAATTAGTATTCTCTTAATACTGGAGTAATGATCTTGCCATGTTTTATTATTGCTATCAATTGAATTTACTTTAAATTCATCCTTATTAACTTATGTAACAATGTAATTGCTCTTATTTGTTAAACTTTCAGGATTATTGAAATATATTTTGCATCCGACAGCAACAAAATTGTTCTCAACAAATTGCTGATTCATTAAACTTTACTTTAGTGTCTACTAATGATATATTACTAGATAAATATTTTTTTTTTATGATATAGATAATTAGCATCATGGATAGTTTGCGTTTGATTATACATTGTATACTTAACAACATCAACCAATTTATGTTCTTTTATCTAATATTTTATTTTTATATTTAAATTTCATGTAAATATTCTTAGAATGAATATACCCCGTGCATCGCACGGGTAAAATGTACTAGTAAAGGCTAAAGTAATAAGTTTTATGATGTTTTTGCAATTCAAGGATGACATTTGCACTTGATCTTAGGTATTTTATAATTTTGGTGCAGGTCATAGGAATTATTGGAGCATCAGACATCAGGAACTGAGTAAGAAGCGGAGCAGTGGAATTCAAGACTGGCATCGAGCGCCCCAGCGCCCGAACCCTACTAGAATTCATCACGTGCACAGCACTGGCGCTAGCGAGCTATAAGCGCCCTAGCGCCGCGCCGCAATTCTGTTACAGCAGAGACCTATCTGCAAGGCCGAGCTGGGGGCCCAATTAGCTAGGGTTTGGAGGCTGCTCACTCTATTTAAAGAAGGCTAATGCATCATAAAACACATCACTCACCTACCACCACTTTTACATCTTTTAATTTCATACTCTTTCCTTTTCCTTGTTTCTTACTTTCAACCCTAGGCTTTTAGCTAGAGTCTATTTTCTCCATTAGGATTCCATCTTCTTTCCTAGTCTAGCTCTAGCTTCCTCCTTTGTATTTCCAACGTTATTCGTCAAGCCCTTTGGGTTTTGTAAGTTACTCCTTTAATTAATTCAGTTATTCGTTTTTTCCATCTTTCCAATTTGCAATTATTTTCTTTACTTTACTCTTTATTGTTTAAGTTGTTTAATTTCTTCATTCCATTTTTGTTTTAATTCCAATTTATTTTCTGCCCTTATTTTTCCTCCATGAGTAACTAAGTCTCTTGGTGGTTTATGAGGGTGTGAACATCATTGGGGTAAATTGAGGCTTTGTTGTTAATCTTGCATAAGTTTTCATTATCAAACCTTGGCATATAATTTGAGATCTTAAATTGTGTGTTAAAACCATTGTCTTGGCCTACTCGATCGAGTTAGGCTAATTCATTTGCATGTGTTTTTGTGTTAATTGTAACACCCCAATAATTAATCCTCCATGCTATAGTCATTTCGGACCAACTATTCGAGTGTCACCTCTTGAACATCATAGCATATGTTATGTTTCTAAAATAGATACTATGAAAATATGTGGGAATTAATTTCGCAAACATTATACTTCAAAAATAGGGGCAACGTCATACATATATCGTTCTATTACATCATACATCAGTAGTACGTACATAGTAAAATACATACAGTCCTCTACTTTATCAATACAAATAGTTTCCCACATCATATATCAGACATGTGACTAGTAATATAAATAATAATACAACTACATAAAAACCCCGGCTAACATGGAACCGGAAATAACCTAATATACATGACTGGTAGAAAACTAAATAGGGCGGAAGCTTAAAGCATCCGTCTTCAAGTCCACCTGGTGTCTCCGTCTCCAAGCATACCTGATTACCTAAAAATACATATCCACGATAGGGTGAGCAACTAAAAGTTACTCAGTAGGGGCGACTATCTCGGGTTTATTATAAAATGGTGAAGCATGCTAAATCCAATTCAGAAATTAGTTTATAAAATCTGTATCCCGAGATAACCTCATCCTAGGTGCGTCTTGCTCATTTTATTAATGCGTACATGTATCATAATATATATATATATATATATATGTCCATATCCATGTGTAGTGACCTATGTACATTTAGCATCCAAAACACATAGTTTTAATAATACTGAATATGAAAATACAATCTAAAACATGGTACATAATTTCCTTAGTTGTCATGTGTCAAGATCTCTTTTACTTTGAGTGGCACCGCCCTCTCTCTTACTATCCTCCATCCTGCCTGGCCCTAGGTCATGAGCTCACACCTCTCTAGTTTCTACTAGACATCTGTGGGGAATAGGGGGTTTTCACCTTCCCTTACTAGTGAAGTCAGTGACCGAGGCTGCCAACCCTCCCTTACTGACGACACCAGTGACCGAAGGTTACTATCATTTCCTTTGACATTTCAATGCATTTCCATCATACTTAGGTATCATAAATCTCCAGATATCATTCATATATCTAAACATAACATTAATACTAAACCCCTACCTCTTGTAGACCTCCAAATCAAGTTCTAATCCTCTCTTGTCTTCAAATCCTTGATGAACACTCTTCCACAAACTCCCTAAATGATGGTGGTGTTGATTCTGAAGTTTTCCTAAACATTCTAATCGGTCAGAAAGGTAGAAATTATTATAAGGATGAAGGGTATGTGCTCAAGTCTTGGTTTGGTTGAACTTTAGTGGTTGAATGTGAGATTTGAGTGTTTATGGAGTTGAGAGAGTTTGAGGGGATGGAAGATCAGAAGGAATGAGTTTCTGAAAGTAATGTTAGTGTTTTATGGAGTAAAATGCGGTCTAAGGGTCGAAGGGCTCAGGTGCAATATATAAAAATGAGGGACCAAGGCTGAAAATGCAGAACTTGCTGTTCTGTCTCGACTTGGTCGCTAGCGCCCACTTACACTTCGCTAGCGACCGGCCACGCGCTAGCGCACACATGTTATGCGCTAGCGGCTGGTCCTGTGGCAGAATGCAGGTTATGCAGAATTTTTCTCCTAATTGTCCCGATATGCATTCTATTCATCCTCATCCATCCAAACATGATCCAAACCTTATCTAAACCTTAAATATACTTGGGGACATCATATTCTAATCCATAATATGCTAATTCATCATCCTCACACTCAATCTAACACTAATTATATTACTAACTTTCCAAATTTCCTATTATGCATGCATGAACTCCTCTAATGCTCTTAACATATTAGGTGAAATGTTTCTAATCATGCCACACCCTCCAATATACTAAAATCACTTAGAATCCTCATTCTCATTCTCAAAACTGAAATATATGATGAAATCCAAATATAAACTCTTGCACTACATTTTCTAAATCATTAAATCATATAATGTATGAAAATCATGTACGCAATTACTCAATCATCCATGCACGTAATCCATATACCCAACAAGTCATCAAATACACATAGGCATACAATACACATACATTTTCAATTAAGTCTCAACTAAGGCTACTTATCACCAATTATCCTTAATTAAGACGTAATTGAAATCTGGGGTCTTACATTCTCCCCTCCTTAAAAAGAATTTCGTCCTCGAAATTCGACTCCTCTAACATAAGAATATCAACCATATCTGCCTTTATCCTCGCGGAGACTCGAGGGAAGGCTCACAATCAAGCATCTAACCTGAATGAACAGGTTATGCGGAGAAACAACCCAGATCAGTGGTTACAAACAAGAAAATCAAACTTGATTCTCGTGATTTGAGCGAATCTGGCCAAATCTAAATCCGTTGTCGTTTGTCAAAAACCATCATGAAATCATCGTAAATCATTTTCCTTAAAACCGAAATCACATTCGGAAAAGCATCGGAGTACATTTGTACAAAACTTTCATACTATTGATCTCTGAAATGGTTGAAATGCATTTATCAAAACATAATCGCAATACTACGACTCTTTTTGGGTATAATCTGATTAAGTACATTTAAAACCATAAACTTACTTCACTTACGTAAAAGGAACCTTTGCTTTTCAAACACGATTTATATTCTCGTGTAAAACTCAAAAGATTAAAACGTACTTAGTATCTCGTTTTGAAATCTGAAAAACAAATCCTATGATATAGTTAAATCTCCCAACCACATGAATTAATGAAAACAACTGGAACTCATGACCTACAACCTTTCGGTTCTAACTCATACTCATGATTCTAGGGTCCTTATTCCGATTCAATGCTTTCTAAAAACTTTATTTCTGAAAACGTTCCTTTGATTAAAAAGGTCGTAAGACATTGAATCGGTTCTCAGTGTTTTTAAAACAGAGTTCTCATACTAACATCCCAAAACTTTGACTTTATACTTTATCAATAACCTTTATTAATTCGAAATAATTTTACTTTACGGAACCAAAATCAATTTCAAACTCAAAACTATGTTTTAGTGATCAAGGCGAGTTCAAACTCTCAAATATCCAAATCCTCGCATTCATCTCCTTTTCAAATAAATTCTTGGTTACTATCAAAAGACCTCAATCACATGTATTCTCTTATAAAACAGATTGTAAAATCATTTCGAAAATCGTTTACCTCACTAACCATTCCTTGAGAGTCATCTACCCATAATCTATTATTCGAAATCAGGATTTAACCCTAACTGCGAGAAACAAAACAGGACCCTACTAATTATAAGCACGATCATTTCGAACATAAGTTCTAAGAAGTCTTCAAAATAATTATTTCAAATACCTTTCAAACCAACCTCTGTTTCCCAAACATTTTCAAAACCGTGTCTATCTAGTTTGCACAATGGTTCTAAGCGACCTTTACCCTTCAAGTTGAAGTAATAAAAACAACTCCTGAAAATCAATTTGTAATATAGACATTTTACCAAATAAACTTCTTTGTAAGTTTTGAAAAGACAAAATATGGTAAGTAAATCTCCAACATTCTTTCATAGTCATCCCAGCGAAATTTTCCGGAGTTCGGAGGTCCATGGTGATACCACTTTCTGGGCTCTACTGGGTCGTGAAATCTGGGTTTAGTAGGGTAATAGATTTCTTTCTTACTCTTAGTGGTAAAGGAAATAATATATAGAGTATCGTTGGGAAATGTAAAGTATGTGTGGTCACTAAAGAAAATATAAGATGTATGTGGTCAGGGAGGCTCTTTGTGGTTTAGAAATGTAGGGCATATTTAATGAGATAGCAGAAGTATTAGTATGGATGGGAATAAGGATTTGGAGTCTATTAATATGTCTATAAGGGGAAGAATCTACCTCTCGGGATCAATCCCTGCATGACTATAAAAGAAGTCCATGTAAAACAATTGGAAAACATAACTTTGCATTCACAGATAAAACCTTATGGAAATCCTTTATTGAAAACAATTTCTAAAAACATATTATCTTCTTTTTACACATAACTTTTTCAAAACACCCTAGACCAAAAGGAAGTTTGAAATACACTGGTTTAAAACATCTGAAACATAATAAGAGGTCAAGGTCAATTAAGAATGAATCACCACTCATAATTGACTAACTAAAGTATCAATAACCAATTCCCTATTGATTATCCTTAATTAACCTCTCATAGGTCTTAGTCAAGCTACAATTTGCTTAACTTCGAACATAGACATGCATCACACAAAACCCATCGTGCCTTTACACTAAATGGGTTCAACCCATGATGATTTAGGCTAGTCATCACCATAACAACCAAAACAAATAAATCCTCAAACACTTACATCTAAAAGGTGGATGGCCTCGAAACATCAGTAACTGGGGCATCAACGGTCTTGTCCTGACCCTGAGGGTAAAAGGAAACGAATTGCATTGATGTCAAACTCTTGTATTCTCCAACGAAATGACCTGGCTAACTACATTGGTAACAAACTTGCTTCCCGAACAAAGAATTCCCCTAATGCTTCTTATCACACGTAACACAAATGCAATAATCCGGAGAAGATGTAACGATATAGGGTTGAATCCACTTACTACCCTGGCCTTGCGATCCTAAACTTGGTACAACCTTCCTTGATTTTGCGATACTCGTCATCTTCTGGGCATCCTTCACGTCATGACACTTCTCCAGCAAAACCGGAAATTCTCTTATCCCCCAAATATATCAATAAACTCTATATCTCAGGCCTCAAACCATATAAGTATTGGGTATATCTGCTGACCTCATTCGACTACTTTGTGAAAGGCAGAAAACTTGAACAACTCATTGAACTTCCTTGTGTACTCCGATACTGACATCGTGCTCTGTTGCAATGCGAGAAACTCACTTTCCTTAACTTGCATAACCACTTCTGGAAGGTACTCCTTGTGGAAGAGAACCTTGAACTGCCCCCAATCAATAGATGCACCAACAATCTTCAATACCTCACACACATCCTACCACCAACTTCCAGCATCACCTACCAGCATAAGAGCGGCACGAACAACCTTCTGTTTCTCTGGACATGACATAGTTGTAAGTATCTCATCCATCTTAAGAATTTAGTTGATCATCATACTTGGATCAGGGGATCCGGTATACATGAGAGAGTTAACTTCACTCACTCCGGAGATACCTAAGTGTTGGGAACTTCCCTCTGGGTTGCATCCATCGAGTTGCCCTTGGTAACTCTTACGTTTCATTGTACGGCTCTTATAAGAAGCTGCTCCTATTGACCCTTCTTCGTCCTTCAACATACGAGAAACGTCCCTACTTTGCCTCATTGAAGTCATTAGTCCCCATGCACACAAAACACAACCACCAAG
This sequence comes from Aeschynomene evenia, assembly GCA_013621005.1. Taxonomy (NCBI): domain Eukaryota; kingdom Viridiplantae; phylum Streptophyta; class Magnoliopsida; order Fabales; family Fabaceae; genus Aeschynomene; species Aeschynomene evenia. The sequence continues at coordinate 251,847 of RYYW01000045.1, read as the reverse complement.
TTGATCAGGCTTAATGTTTGGTTCAAGTATACATGGCTACTACAACAAACAATTCGACAACCATGCCATTCTATCCTAAAGATCACCATACAGGTCGACCTTAAAAGCATGCTTAACTATGCACTATGCAACAAAAGCATAGAAGGTCCAATCCTCAAGCCCAAAAAGGATTGACCTGCTCTGATACCAAAATGTAACACCCCAATAATTAATCCTCCATGCTATAGTCATTTCGGACCAACTATTCGAGTGTCACCTCTTGAACATCATAGCATATGTTATGTTTCTAAAATAGATACTATGAAAATACGTGGGAATTAATTTCGCAAACATTATACTTCAAAAATAGGGGCAACGTCATACATATATCGTTCTATTACATCATACATCAGTAGTACGTACATAGTAAAATACATACAGTCCTCTACTTTATCAATACAAATAGTTTCCCACATCATATATCAGACATGTGACTAGTAATATAAATAATAATACAACTACATAAAAACCCCGGCTAACATGGAACCGGAAATAACCTAATATACATGACTGGTAGAAAACTAAATAGGGCGGAAGCTTAAAGCATCCGTCTTCAAGTCCACCTGGTGTCTCCGTCTCCAAGCATACCTGATTACCTAAAAATACATATCCACGATAGGGTGAGCAACTAAAAGTTACTCAGTAGGGGCGGCTATCTCGGGTTTATTATAAAAAGGTGAAGCATGCTAAATCCAATTCAGAAATTAGTTTATAAAATCTGTATCCCAAGATAACCTCATCCTAGGTGCGTCTTGCTCATTTTATTAATGCGTACATGTATCATAATATATATATATATATATGTCCATATCCATGTGTAGTGACCTATGTACATTTAGCATCCAAAACACATAGTTTTAATAATACTGAATATGAAAATACAATCTAAAACATGGTACATAATTTCCTTAGTTGTCATGTGTCAAGATCTCTTTTACTTTGAGTGGCACCGCCCTCTCTCTTACTATCCTCCATCCTGCCTGGCCCCAGGTCTTGAGCTCACACCTCTCTAGTTTCTACTAGACATCTGTGGGGAAGAGGGGGTTTTCATCTTCCCTTACTAGTGAAGTCAGTGACCGAGGTTGCCAACCCTCCCTTACTGACGACACCAGTGACCGAAGGTTACTATCATTTCCTTTGACATTTCAATGCATTTCCATCATACTTAGGTATCATATCTTTATCTCACAACTTGTCATAGTATTACAGCATATATGCATGTACATAAACTTACAACATCATCCTTGAGTCCTATACAAGTCATGCATAACATTTTTAACTTTTAAATCACTTGAAACATGCCATTTATGAACATAGTTGCATTTACATGTCATTTTCCCTTTAAATCATTAATTTCTCTTCATGACTAACCCTTTATGTTCTAAACACGTATAATAAACATGTTGCAGTAGTTTGTACTTCAAGAAAAGGATTAGAAATCATTGAAATACAAAAATCATGAAAATGCAGCATTTGAGGCAATTTTGCAGAATTTCTGCGACTTGGTCGCTAGCGTGCTCTCTCTGGCCGCTAGCGCCCAAGGCGGTGCAACCACCCGCTAGCGCCTATAATCTGGACATAGCCATACGTACGAATATAAGTATATACATAGTTAAATTTGATCCATTACCCAAAAACTCGACTAGTCATGATATATTTATTTAAAAACTACTAAAATTTATCAAAAACATATCCTTCTCAGTTCTGTTTTGCACCCGGCCGCTAGCGCGTACATGATGGTCGCTAGCGGCTGAGGCGGTGAGACCCGGCCGCTAGCGTCTAAATTTTGGACGCTAGCAGATGAATGCTCGCTAGCGGAAGCCATGTGGTCGCTAGCGAGTTGCACGATCCTGAACTCAAGAACAACAACACAGAACACAACCAAAAACAATCCAAACTCCAGTTTTCGACCATTTAATCTCCAGATATCATTCATATATCTAAACATAACATTAATACTAAACCCCTACCTCTTGTAGACCTCCAAATCAAGCTTTAATCCTCTCTTGTCTTCAAATCCTTGATGAACACTCTTCCACAAACTCCCTAAATGATGGTGGTGTTGCTTCTGAAGTTTTCCTAAACATTCTAATCGGTCAGAAAGGTAGAAATTATTATAAGGATGAAGGGTATGTGCTCAAGTCTTGGTTTGGTTGAACTTTAGTGGTTGAATGTGAGATTTGAGTGTTTATGGAGTTGGGAGAGTTTGAGGAGATGGAAGATCAGAAGGAATGAGTTTCTGAAAGTAATGTTAGTGTTTTCTGGAGTAAAAGGCGGTCTAAGGGTCGAAGAGCTCAGGTGCAATATATAAAAATGAGGGACCAAGGCTGAAAATGCAGAACTTGCTGTTCTGTCTCGACTTGGTCGCTAGCACCCACTTACACTTCGCTAGCGACCGGCCACGCCCTAGCGCACACATGTTATGCGCTAGCGGCTGGTCCTGTGGCAGAATGCAGGTTATGCAGAATTTTTCTCCTAATTGTCCCGATATGCATTCTATTCATCCTCATCCATCCAAACATGATCCAAACCTTATCTAAACCTTAAATATACTTGGGGACATCATATTCTAATCCATAATATGCTAATTCATCATCCTCACACTCAATCTAACACTAATTATATTACTAACTTTCCAAATTTCCTATTATGCATGCATGAACTCCTCTAATGCTCTTAACATATTAGGTGAAATGTTTCTAATCATGCCACACCCTCCAATATACTAAAATCACTTAGAATCCTCATTCTCATTCTCAAAACTGAAATATATGATGAAATCCAAATATAAACTCTTGCACTACATTTTCTAAATCATTAAATCATATAATGTATGAAAATCGTGTACGCAATTACTCAATCATCCATGCATGTAATCCATATACCCAACAAGTCATCAAATACACATAGGCATACAATACACATACATTTTCAATTAAGTCTCAACTAAGGCTACTTATCACCAATTATCCTTAATTAAGACGTAATTGAAATCTGGGGTCTTACATTCTCCCCTCCTTAAAAAGAATTTCGTCCTCGAAATTCGACTCCTCTAACATAAGAATATCAACTATATCTGCCTTTATCCTCGCGGAGACTCGAGGGAAGACTCACAATCAAGCATCTTACCTGAATGAACAGGTTATGCGGAGAAACAACTCACATCAGTGGTTACAGACAAGAAAATCAAACTTGATTCTCGTGATTTGAGCGAATCTGGCCAAATCTAAATCCGTTGTCGTTTGTCAAAAACCATCATGAAATCATCGTAAATCATTTTCCTTAAAAACGAAATCACATTCGGAAAAGCATCAGAGTACATTTGTACAAAACTTTCATACTATTGATCTCTGAAATGGTTGAAATACATTTATCAAGACATAATCGCAATACTACGACTCTTTTTGGGTATAATCTGATTAAGTACATTTAGAACCATAAACTTACTTCACTTACGTAAAAGGAACCTTTGCTTTTCAAACACGATTTATATTCTCGTGTAAAACTCAAAATATTAAAACGTACGTAGTATCTCGTTTTGAAATCTGAAAAACAAATCCTATGATGTAGTTAAATCTCCCAACCACATGAATTAATGAAAACAACTGGAACTCATGACCTACAACCTTTCGGTTCTAACTCATACTCATGATTCTAGGGTCCTTATTCCGATTCAATGCTTTCTAAAAACTTTATTTCTGAAAACGTTCCTTTGATTAAAAAGGTCGTAAGACATTGAATCGGTTCTCAATGTTTTTAAAACAGAGTTCTCATACTAACATCCCAAAACTTTGACTTTATACTTTATCAATAACCTTTATTAATTTGAAATAATTTTACTTTACGGAATCAAAATCAATTTCAAACTCAAAACTATATTTTAGTGATCAAGGCGAGTTCAAACTCTCAAATATCCAAATCCTTACATTCATCTCCTTTTCAAATAAATTCTTGGTTACTATCAAAAGACCTCAATCACATGTATTCTCTTATAAAACAGATTGTAGAAACATTTCGAAAATCGTTTACCTCACTAACCATTCCTTGAGAGTCATCTACCCATAATCTATTATTCGAAATCAGGATTTAACCCTAAGTGCGAGAAACAAAATAGGACCCTACTAATTATAAGCACGATCATTTCGAACATAAGTTCTAAGGAGTCTTCAAAATAATTATTTCAAATACCTTTCAAACCAATCTCTGTTTCCCAAACATTTTCAAAACCGTGTCTATCTAGTTTGCACAATGGTTCTAAGCGACCTTTACCCTTCAAGCGGGTGTCCCTATCTCATGGGACATGTTTAAGAGCATGTTCTATGAGAAGTACTTCCCTGAGTCGGTTAGCCAGGAGAAGGAGCCGGAGTTCCTCAGCCTTCAGTTGGGGAACATGACGGTGCTAGAGTACACGGCAAAGTTCGAGGAGCTGATTCGGTTCTCTGAGATCTACCAGGAGAATCCCAAGGAATCGTGGAAATGCATGAAGTACTGCTCCGGTCTAAGGCAAGACGTCAAGAGGATGGTGAAAAACAGAAAGATCAAGGAGTACTTCGAGACGGTCGACACCTGCAGGATCGTTGAGGAGACTAGCCGTGCAGATCCTCCCCTGAGGACTGAGGCATTGAGGAGGGGTTCGGCACCACAGCATGCTCAAGTCAGACGCCCAACCCCTACTCGTTTTCAGCCATATGCTGGTTCACAGCCTCAGCCTCGACCACCCCAGCAGCAGCAGCGTCCAGCAATGGCAGCACCGCGGGCTCTACCCACCATTCCATCTTATGCCACTTGCGGCAAGCCTCACTCCTGGGTTTGTCGTCAGGGCCAAAACGTTTGCTACCGATGCGGCCAGCCGGGACATTATTCTAGAGAGTGCGGAGGTGCGAGTCCACAGCGTTCTTCCTCCTCTAGGCCACAGTACCAGGGGTGCGTGTTCACAGTCACAGCAGAGGGCGCGGAGCGGTCCGACGATCTCATTAGGGGTAAGTGTGTTATTTTGGGACAATCCTTAGTTGTACTGTATGATTATGGTGCCGCGCATTCATTCATTTCACATGATCATGCTAGGACCCTAGGATTGCATATGTCAGAGCTACCCTTTGATCTATTAGTATCTACCCCTACTGCTGCAACCATTAGGACATGCTTAGTTTGCATGAAAGGTTTCATATAGATGATAGATTATTCACCTTTGATCTCATTTGTTTGCCCATGTCTGGTCTAGGCATTATTTTAGGCATGGATTGGTTGTCTGCCAATCGAGTCTTGCTTGATTGCTGTAACATCCCAATTTATTAACTATGCCATGGACATAACTAACAAATTGACATGTTACAACCACGCAAAAACCCCATTTTTTTTTTGAAACATATGAGTAAAATATATTTTTGTAACCCATATAAACGATAAATCGATAGCGAGACTCGAGAGCCATGACCTTTGGAATCATGCACGAATGGATATCCTGGATGGTCGTCTAAAAGTATATGAAGAATGGAATAAGTAATAGAGGCCCACACATCAATGGCCATAATATTAAGTACATAATACATGCGTAGGAGTGCAATATAAAAATATTTAAGTATATTAGAGGTTCTGTTTAATACATGCCAGATAATATGAAAAAGAGCTGCTACAACCAAAACTGGACAGTGTGAAGTCCAGGTCCGGATGTACAAAGTGGACTCAGGTGGAGTGCAAAGCTGCCCAACAAATATATACAAACAAAAGAAGTGTTTATCTCCCTCACAGGGGTACAAAGCTCCAGAACAACATATACAACCCACAAGATATAACTAGAATTAAAAAGGGGGCGGCTACAAAGCCGATCTTCCAGTCGTGGCTTCGGTGTCTTCCGTCCGATGTTAACTATCACTCTCCTCGTTCGGCGGGACCAGCTAAGGATATCACCTCCGGCTTGTCCTCCATCTGCTCGCCCTCGTCTGTGGGCGGGGCAGCCTCATCACTCTTGTACCCCTCCTCCTCGGGGTCTGACTCATCCGACTCCGAAGAGGGTACGAGCACTGGGGGCGGTGGCGGATGAGCGGGCGCGGGGACAGGTGCGGGTGCAGGATCAGGAACAGGAGCGGGGTATCTCGCAATGAGTTCCGGGATGAAGAAACGATATACCCCGGATACGGTGGAGACCATGGTCACGGCGCCGGTCGACGGCATGTAGCTCGCTACCGCGAAGTCATAAGTCAGTCGGCGCGGCAGGGGCGACGGCAGGGGGTGCTCCATACATATCTAGAATCGAAGCATCAAGAGAGAAAAGAGTAAGACGGGGTCGTCTTAGTGAGTTACACAGAGCACACGGATCTACGTGCTCGAAAACATCGATTCTAGCCAGTCAAAGTAATACTCGGGTATAAAACGGTTCTTTTCTTTTTGAAAAGGGCGGAGTCCTTACTTTGACTGGTTCAAACATCTTATTGATCTGTTTCTAAAGGAACCTAGGGTCTCTCTAAGTTCTTGTGTTCCCTCACTCAATGCGAATGCACACTCACCTCCCGGGCATCTAATCAAACCATCACAAGCATATCGACAATCCAAACATTCATCCTACGTCCACCCGTTAAATCTCTTCACTTCGACAAGCAACACTACCGATTATTCTCTTCGCTTTGGCAAGCGGTCAAAAACCGATTGTTCTCTTCGCCTCAGTGAGCGGCACTAACCGATTATTCTCGTCGCCTCGGTGAGCGGTACTAACCGATTATTCTCTTCACCTCGGTGAGCGGTACTAACCGATTATTCTCTTCGCCTCGGTGAGCGGTACTAACTGATTATTCTCTTCGCCTCGGTGAGCGGTACTAAAACTTAATCCAACCATTGTAACATCCCATAACTTTTAAATCTACCTCTAGTTGCTTCGGGAGTTTCCTGGCATGTACTTCAGGAGTTACCCGGTATTCTCCACGAAACCAATCTATTTGTACAACCATATCAATTTAACTTCATCTAGTTGTTTCCGGGGTACTCCTCGGGAGCTTCCTGGCATGTACCTCAGGATTCACCCGGCATTCCCACGAAACCAACCCATCATCAATCGTAACTCATCACTTTTCTTAACAGTATATAGGTGCATAATCATATCATTACAACAACCATCTCAATCTGGTATTCAACTATGTTCACAATCTATCTTTAAAACAATTATTCAGGCAAACATAAACTTTGAAATCAAACGCATAAGTGATGCGCATTTTTCCCCGTTTCATCATTTCATACATTTATAATATCTTTTCATCCAAGTATCTATGACCATAATCTCATTATGTCACATAACATACTTTATCATCAAACATAGTATTATGTGATTACACACGTTACACATAACGTAACGTATCCTCTCATAAAGCATTACCATCTCATAATTCACTCTAATCTCAATTAAGAGGTTCTACATCGCATATAATTATAACATATTTTCACATCATTATCTCAACTATCATCACATTATCATCTACACATCAGCCACACGTAGCATATCACCTCAACTAACAAGCTTTATCACAAAAACAATGCATACCGGCATTATACACAAGCACATACGATTATCTATTCAATTCATCATTCCAGTATCATTTCACATCAGTATGAAATTTAGCTTCTTACTTCAGAATATACGATTACACTCCATTTCATCACCCTTCATCTTTTCATCATAAACAAATACAAATCATTCTTAACTTCGCACTCTTAAAACCTTAAGCATGGATATCAGTTTCATAGTTACATGTACTTTACAGATTCCCGTATAATTTAGCATGCACATCAACATATAAGAATTAAATCTTCATTACAACCCTTAAAGAATCGCCCTACGAGCATCAAAATTGACCAACTCAGCATTTAGCACATAATACAGGTATTCAACATCATTAAATTTCCCTTCTCTATTTGTTTATGCACTCCATTGGTTTAGGGGCTACTACATGCAAATTTTTCATAAGCCTCAGTACCTTTAAATTTTCAAAGTATATGAAATACTTTTTCCAAGGTTCATTTCTTATCTCTAACTCAAACACCAAAATCAAGGTCACTTCAAATCTATTTCCCTTATGAGTACTACTCATAGTAACACTTTACTTTCAAAACATATGATACTTTCACAAAGGCATTTTAAAGTGTTCTCAAAACATTTAATAACACCAAATCATACAACTTTATATATATATAATCACAAGGCTAGAGAATTATTTAAACCTTACGTAGTATATTAACCCCCTACTCATTATTTTAAAACTTTTACTTGAAATAGGATGAAAACAGGTGAATTTTTTTTTTTTTACTTTTCTGGTGCAGGGGCCTGGGGATCGATCCTGCACTAAAATTGTTCCTCCCGGGTAAAATTTTGCCCAGGGGATCGATCCCCAGGGGTCTGGGATCGATCCCCCCTTTAAAATGGCCGAAAACACATTTTTACAGCATAGGGATCGATCCTCTCATAGTGGAGATCGATCCCCACTTGAAATTTTTCAGCAACAGCAATTTTTCAGCATGGGGATCGATCCTCCAGGGGTGAGGATTGATCCCCACAGCACAGATTCTGCAGAAAATGCAGAAATCGTGTTTTAACTCTAAACTCACCCCAAAACTCATACCCATTCATCCAAATGCTCAAAATCCATCACCCACACTCTAAATTTAAATATTAAGGTCTCATCAAATTTTTATAACGATCATTGCCTCTCTCAGGGGTTCTCTAGCTCGTACCATAATAATATTAAGTCTGCCTTGTTTCTCAGCAAACTTAAATTATTATGTAATAACTTATAGCATATTCTCAAGATTTAGCCGCATAAAGCAAATACATGTACACATATATTTATATCCATATATATATATATATTTATCCACCCATATACATATACATATACATATATATATATTTATCCACCCATATACATATACATATATATATATATACATATATATATACACACACATATATATATATATATATACAGTTATCCCAAGAAAATGGTCGATAGGCGAAAGAGACGATTAGTCGAGGAATATGTAGCCGAATAAGAATAGTCGAAGCGTTGGTTAGCCGATCGAAACGGGTAGCAACAGTTGAATGATTACGGCTACGGCTAGAGGAGAAAGCGGCTGAGGACCGTGTGTGGAGGCAGTTGTGAGAATTGTGGAAGATAGCTAAAATAGTGGGGTTCAGCGATCAGGTGAGCGAAAAAAGGCGAAAAAGGAGGGATGAAGAGGCACGAAGCTAAGTGGCGAGATATGGAGCCGAGATAAACGCAAGAAGAGGTCAGATGATAAGGGCTATATAAAGGAGCGGTTAGCTAGGATTAAGGCATCCGAAAATCACTAGAGCAATCTTGTTATTCATTTTCAGTCTTTATCTTACCGTTATTTCATTTCTAGGAGTAGATGTAGTTAGAGTTCATTCTTATCTTTGGTGTATTTGCAAGTTTGTTGAGAGTTAACTCAAATCAATTCAATTTCATTCTATTTTCGCCCATATTGCTCTTTAATTATTTTCTCCTGCCTAAAGTCTTGCTTCTTTTCCTAAAGACATTTGGGGAACTTACAGTTGAGGGCAAGATTCCCGTCCTCAGTGTAATCGCCTCTAGTCGAAGGGATCATTACGTTGTTGTGTATTCGGCTGTTAGTTAGCCGTAGTTATTTTCAGCGACAACATAATTGGCACGCCCGGTGGGACTAACGGGAGTGTTACAGCAAAAATAGGCCTCGACCATCTTTGGCGGATGCAGTTAAGGTCCGGGCGATTTTCAGAATTGAGCTCATCGACGAACGCTGGTACACCTAAGCCTAAGGGCAAAACTAATGCAACCACTACCGCCGTGACTGCTGGAATAGGTAGTGAAGGACCTATAATTCAGACCACAGCGGCGGGTGTTGGTTCGTCATCAAGAAATGCTTCAACGATTTCTGTGGCCTTTATCAGGCAACAAATCAAAGAAGGAATGCATGACCTCATGTATCAAGTATCGCAACAGATGGGTGAAATTGTGCGACCCATGGTTCGTAATGTTTTACAAACGAAGGGTTACCACCCTCAAGCTATTGCTTCTAGTGCACCACAAATGATGCCGCAACCACCTCCTTTCGTGACCGAGGGAATAGGAGGATTGGTTACAGGAATCACTAGTGGGGTTGATAATGTTGCGATACCAAGGAACAATGTGGAATTCATGGCTCAACCAGTGGTCACACCGTTGCAAGGGTGTAACACTTTTGGTACGCCAACATATGGAGGAGCATTTGGAGGAGCAGGCGGGATCTCAGCTAGTCCAGCCGCGCCTTTGAATCATGGCTCAGTTTATATGCATAGGAGGCCGGAAGGAGCTATCGGCAATATCGGCATGCCATACGGCGGAGAAGCGTACCAGCAGCAAGGGGGCACACCTCGCCCTTTTGTTCCTGTTGGCTTTAGGCCTCCCACGCCGTGCGCACAAAACTGGCAGCCACAGCCCAATGTTTGGACAGAGCCGCATGGAGGAATGCAAGGCTTTGTGGGTAATCCTCAAGCGCCCGTATATCAACAAGAGGAAGGGTTGTTGCCGAGGAACCCAGTGCAGCCTCAATTGTGTGACCCCAATATGATTGCTGATGTGCTTCGGCAACATTTTGGCTTGCAATTGAGACCATTGGAGAGGCCTGTGTATCGGAAGCCGTATCCAGAATGGGTTGATAGGATCCCATTCCCCAGGGGTTTTCGGGCTTCCGATTTCACTACCTTTTCAGGTGAGGATGGAAAATCTACAATGGAACATATTAGTCGCTTTACAGTACAATGTGCTGAGGCTGGGCATAATGAGTATTTAAGGCTTCAGTTGTTCCCGTCCTCTCTGACTGGGATAGCGTTTTTTTGGTACTCGTCGTTGCTGCCAAATTCAATAAATAGCTGGGCTGATATGGAGAGGGCTTTTCATGATCGTTTCTACAAAACAAGACCGGAAGCTTCATTGTTGGATCTGATTGCTATCAAGCAGAAAGGGCAAGAGCCGGTTGGAGATTGCCTTGAAAGATTCAGAAAGATTTGGGGAATCTGCAGTGCCCAGATATCAGATGGAGAATGTACAACTATTGCTGTGAATAACATGAATCCTCAACTGAGAGAAAGATTATTAGTCGGAGATTATTCTGACTTTGGACAGTTAGCCGAGAAAGCTGTGAGGTATGAACGGCTGATCCAAGAGAAAGAGCTGAAAAGAGTAGGTCGCTTCCCGATTAATAAGCCTCCTCAGAATATCAACGTGGTTAAAGGAGAATCAGATGATGAAGAACTAGTTTACGAAGAAGAATCTCCAGCTGGAGAAGTAATGGTAGCCGAGCTGTTAAAAAAGAATGAGGTATACTCTTGTCCTGCCCTTACAACTGCGAAAGGGAAGGAGAGAGTCAAACTAGGAAGTAGGGAGCCGTATTTATTTGATATCACAAAGGCAGAGCAAATTTTTGACTTCCTTTTAAAAGACAAACAGCTGAAACTACCTGAAGGCCATGAAATTCCACCAGCAGAGAAAATAAAAGGGGTTAAATATTGCAAATGGCACAACTCCTGGACTCATCCTACAACAAACTGTTTGGTTTTCCGAAATGCCATTCAGAAGGGATTAAAGGAGGGCAGGTTCAAGCTTGCTGACCGTGTTCAATTGGTTGTCAACATGGAGTCCAATCCTTTCCCTCCGGCTAGTATTAACATGGTGTCAGTTTCGGAGGAAAGAATGATGAACAAAAACCTTCGTGGAAGGGTTTGGAAACCAAAGGCAGAAGCTAATAAAGTTGACTCGAAGGAAGTAATAGCCAGGAAGCGTGAGAACCCACACCTACGGAGAGTGTATTCTCGAGGATATTTGGAATGGAAACGACCTAGGTGGGGGCCAGGTCCTGGCGAGCATTTGTGGTATGGACCGGGTTACGGGAATCAACAGCCGAAACCACGGTTGACACAGAATGCTTATAGATCAGGATATGGGAATCAGCAGCCGAAACCACGGCTAACACAGAACACTTGGGTAAGAAAACATACCGAAGAAGTATCGAAGAAAGAAAATTCACAAGAGACCCCGGCCGAACCACGGCTGAGCGTCTTTGACCGGTTATACCATCCCTAAGGAGGAAAACCTTTCAGGCGGGGATATGCAATTCAAAATGTACCAGTAGTAGAAGATGATGTTCTTCCAGAGAAAGGGAAGAAGGTGGTGGAGATAAGTTGTCATAAAAATGGGCAAAGCCTCCGGATCACTAACCAAGACCCTAGTCGAATGGGGCGTATGATCAAGCCTAGGGGGCAACCTAAGGAGTATTGGCAGGTAAATACAAGGAAAAAGACTGCTCCAGAGGAGATGCCTCTCCTTTCCAGGTCGCAAAAAAGAAGACTCCAACGAAAGAGGGCTTACCAAAAATTGAAAGGGATGGTAGACATGTTACAGAAGGCAAAGGTGGTGGAAAGAGAAGAGGTGCTGAGTCCTAGAAAGGGTCAAGATTTAACCGAACAGCTAGCCGACCACCTTGATGCGGTAAAGGAAATGAATCTGCAGGAGATGAAGGCAGAAGAAGAAAGTGTTACGGCTGCTCAGGTAATAGCCGAGACAGGAGGAATTGCTCAGGTAACGGCTGTTCAAATAACGGCTGAAACAGAAGCTTCGGCTACAATCGCGGAACCTTCACTTGTGGTTGCACGAGCCGAAGAAGAAGCGGTGAATTTGGTGAACTTGAACTTCAATGATGAGTTTGCCGATTCTGGTTTGCTCAGTAGTTTGTTGGAAGATGATGATCTGTTAGAGTTAGTGGACAGTCCCGATAATATGATGGCTATGGTGGGTCTTTTTCCAGTAGAGTTCAAAAGAAATGGAGGACAGCAGTCTAGCCTGGAAGGAGATGTGTATGTCGAAGAAACAGAGTGGGCGTCGTTTGCCGAAGCCACGACAGAGGTACCATCTCAGAATTTGGAAGCTGTTATACAATTCGAACGTGGGAATATCCAATATCATCTGAAGCCATTATATATTAAGGTGCATATGGAGGGTCGTCCGATGACCAGAGTGCTTGTAGATGGTGGAGCAATTATGAATATCATGCCTTGGGTGATGTTTAAGAAGTTAGGAAAGACTAAGGAAGATCTGAAAGAAACAAATATGACTTTCGCCAACTTCACTGGGGAAATACTACAGCCTTGGGTTCATACATAACGGCCTTAACAGTAGGGTCTAAAACCACTAATACCATTTTCTTTGTGGTAGAAGCCCGTACAAATTATTCTCTTCTGTTAGGACGAGATTGGATCCATGCTAATGAATGTGTACCATCTACTTGGCATCAAAAACTGATCATGTGGAATGGTGATAAGACTGAAGTGGTGGAGGCTGACCAGAGGCCTTTCTTAGCTAACATGAGGATGGAAGATGCAGTCTATTATGATTCAGGGTTCATGCCGATTGCCACCTTAATTCAAGGAAAGGAAGAAGAAGTCAAAGCGGTGAACTTCACTAACAACGGTTTTGAGGTAATCTTGCATGCTGAACCACGGCTTGCGGATACTATTTTTAATAATAATAATTATGATTGATGAGGAAATTGTTTATCAACGGCTGCAATCCTCTTTAGCCGAGGCTGTTGTTCAGGAAACGACTGAATGGGAGATGATAGCCGATATAGAGGAAACAAGAGATGATGAGCTATGTGTTGATATTGCAGGTTTTGAGGAACAGGGAGAGCCTGTGTCTATCCAACAGAAGTGACTAGGGTTTCAGGCCCAAGACCCACTGGTAGAGGTAAACCTCGGAACGCAGGAAAAGTCGAGAGTTACCAAAATTAGTGGATTACTGGACGAACAGGCGAGCCGAGCGCTGAAACGGCTGCTGAACCAGTACAAGGAATGTTTTGCTTGGGATTATCATGAGATAATGCCGGGTCTGTCAAGAGCTTTAGTGGAGCATCGATTACCAATCAAAGAGGGATTCAAGCTATACAAGCAACCACCAAGAAGAGTTAATCCTGAAATCTTTTCTAAGATCAAGACGGAGATAGAGCGGCTGTTGAAAGCAAGATTCATCAGAACTGCCAAGTATGTTGATTGGTTGTCGAATATAGTACCAGTGATTAAGAAGAATGGTCAGTTACGTATTTGTATAGATTTTAGGAATTTAAATTTGGCAACGCCTAAAGATGAATATGAAATGCCGGTGGCCGACATGTTAGTCGATGCCGCAGCTAATAATAAATTCCTAACTTTTATGGATGGCCATTCTGGATATAATCAAATTTTCTTAGCCAAAGAGGACGTGCATAAAACAGCTTTCCGTTGCCTTGGGGCTATTGGCATTTTTGAATGGGTAGTGATGCCTTTCGGCCTAAAAAATGCTGGTGCGACTTATCAAAGGGCAATGAACGCTATTTTCCACGACTTGAGAGGCACTTGCATGGAAGTGTACATTGATGATGTAGTAGTCAAATCGGCCGATTTTGACGCACATTTAGCTGATTTAGAGCAAGCGTTTAAAAGAATGAAACAATATTCGCTTAAGATGAATCCGGCTAAGTGTGCATTTGGGGTGTCAGCTGGCAACTTTTTAGGTTACCTGGTGCATCAGCAGGGAATAGAAGTTGATAGTAATAAGGCCAAGGCTGTTTTAGAGGCTAGTCCTCCAAGGAATAAGAAAGAATTACAGAGCTTAATCGGGAAAATTAATTTCCTGAGAAGGTTCAGTTTGAATTCGGCTGAAAAGATGAAGGTGTTTTCTCCTTTGTTGAAATGTAAAGGGACGAATGAGTTTATATGGGGAAAAGAACAACAGAATGCCTTCAATCGGATTAAGCAATGCTTAGCAAATCCTCCAGTTCTTGTCCCACCAACAATGAAAAAACCCCTAAAGCTCTACATATCGGCAGCCGAAGACAGTATCGGCAGTCTGTTGGCCCAAGATGGCGAGGGTGGAGGAGAAAGGGCAATATATTATTTGAGCCGAATTCTAAATGAATCTAAAACGAGATATACACCTCTTGAGAAAATGTGTTTGGCCTTGTTCCACGCTTGTACAAAGCTAGAATACTATTTGCTACCGAGAGAGGTGTGGGTCATGTGTAAAGTTGACATTGTGAGATATTTGTTGAATAGACTCGTACTTCAAGGTCGTCTGATGAAGTGGGCAATTAAGTTGAATGCATTTGATTTGAAATATGTCCCATTGCGAGCCGTCAAGGGGCAAGTAATCGCTGATTTCTTGGTCGATCATCCAAGTGTGGACGTGAGTGATCCGGCTGAAGAATACCAGGCTTATGTCGTGCTAACTCCGTGGGTGATGACTTTTGATGGGTGTAAACACAGAGGAAGCGGAGCAGGCATAACTGTGACAAGCCCTAATGGGGCGGAGGAAGCTTTCACATGTCTGCTAGACATTAACTGTTCTAATAACCAGGCGGAGTACCAAGCATTGATTACAGGGCTTAGAATGATAATATCTATGGGAGTGTTAGCTGTGACTATAAAAGGGGATTCACAATTGGTCATTAAGCAGCTGTTAGGAGAATACAAGTGCCATAGTCCGGGGTTAGCCGAATTACGGCAAGAAGCTCTTGACTTAATGTGTCAGATGTCAGAAGTGACAATTGAGTATATCCCAAGAGAGGATAATGATACAGCTAATATGTTAGCCCAACATGCTTCCGGGTATAAGGTTATTAGTGGGGGAGTGCAGATTGGAAATGTAGACAAGCAGAGGAAGCTAGATTGGCGAAAAGAGTTAGTAGAATATCTGTTGAACCCAAACAGTAATGTTAGTCATAGATTTAAGCAGAAAGCACTCAATTTTGTCATTATAGACAATGAGTTGTTCAAAAGAAGCCAGGAAGGGTTGCTTCTGAGGTGTGTGAATAATGAGGAAGCCCTCAAGGTAATGGGTGAAGTACATGAAGGAGTCTGTGGGGCTCATAAATCAGGATTGAAAATGAGATGGCTAATACACAGATACGGGTATTATTGGCCAACCATTACCGCCGATTGTTTTGAGTACGCTAAGGGGTGCGAAGATTGTCAAAAACATGGGCCGATTCAGAGGTTACCGGCCGAGGAATTGCATCCTATTGTAAAACCTTGGCCGTTTCGCGGATGAGCTATGGATTTGATAGGGAAGATATATCCCCCTTCATCTAAAAATCATTCTTTTATTATTGTGGCTACTGATTATTTTACTAAATGGGCAGAAGCGCAGCCGATGACTAAGGTGACACAAACCGATGTGATACGTTTTATTCAGAATCAAATTATACATCGGTTCGGGATACCTGAAACCATCACGGCTGACCAAGGAATGATGTTTACAGGCTCGGAAGTAAAAGCGTTTGCTGAGCAATATGGTATCAGAATGATTTACTCATCACCATATTATGCTAAGGCGAATGGACAAGCGGAGGCTACAAATAGAGTATTGATTGATGTTATCAAAAGAATGATTGAAGATCAGCCGAGAAAATGGCATGAAACATTATCTGAGGCATTGTGGGCATATAGAAATTCTAAGGCTACTGCTACAGGTAATACTCCGTTCCAACTGACTTACGGTCAGGATGCAGTTTTGCCTTTAGAAATTAATGTGAAATCATTAAGGGTAGCCAAGCAGAATCAGCTGACAGCCGATGATTATAATCAAGCTATGTTCATGGAGTTAGATCGGCTGGACAGTGACCGCCTTCAAGCTTTAGAAAACATTCAAGCAAATAAAGAGAAAGTGGCTAGGGCATACAATAAAAGGGTAAGATTAAAACAATTTTCTGTAGGGGATTATGTTTGAAAAGCAATTTTGCCGATTGGATTCAAAGATAATAGTCAAGGAAAATGGTCCCCAAAATGGAAGGCCCTTTATGTAAGTCGAGTGTTAGGAAAAGGAGCGTATTATATAAAAGATATGCATGGTAAAGAGTTATCAAAATGTGTCAATGCCCAATATCTAAAAAGGTTCAGGCCCAGTATTTGGGAATCATGGGCAAAGAGAGGAAAAGTACCAGCAAACAAAAGTAATCAAAGTTAAGGTAGAAAAGTATATTCGGCTACATGCCAGCCGTTAATAGCAAGACAGATTGTACGATTGTTCAAATTATGGTTCTTGGGGTGAATCAATAGTGGATACCTCAGGGGAAGGATCTTTCTCCGCCGGAGCCGTGGATGAGGAAGGAACAGCTTAGTCAGCAGGGGTGGCCAGCGATTGATTTTCTGCCTCTTGGTTTATATAGCTGTCCATGGGATCGTCCGAGAAATCCAGAGCTGAGAAGACATGGTGTCAGAAAATAGGAAATATGAGAATCAAAATAAGAAAAAGGAAGGGAGTCAAAGGAGTACCTTTTCGATTTGAAGGTGAAGAAGGTCGCTCAGAGGAGTGTTCTAGCTGAGCAGCAGGAAGAATCTTGTTAAGTCCCAACCACTTAGATTTGGCTTCAGCAAGCACTTTTTGTCCTGTTTCATGCTCTGTGTTCAGCCGAACCTTCTCCCGTTGAAGTTGGCTGATCTCGGGATCCAACTCGACAGCTCGGACATACAACTCCCTTTGCGCCTTCAGCTGGAGCTCTTTTTCTTGCTCATGCTGAGAAATTTGAGGACCCAATTGCTCCAACTCTTTTTGCATTTCAGCTATCTTTAGGTGAAGCTCCTTTTGGCGTTCCACAGCCTTGTCCCGGGACTGGATAGCTTGATCCTTGGCATCGCGGCGAGCAAGATAGGCTTGAATCAGTTCAGCCTTAGTGCTTTCCAAAGTTTTCAAGCGATCCAAGCACTGCCGACTAGAGGAGATCAATTTTGTTCTGGTGCCAGCTTGGTAACGCAGGGGAACCAAATCGTGGGAGAGCTGAACACACCATTCCTTGTACTCGTCTGTGATCTCCTCAGAAATGACCAGCGCATCCAAGTTGTTTTGAAGTTCATCAAGGACAGAGACGTCTGGGAGGTCAGCGGCTGACAGGATTGCTTCTACTCTTGACATCAGCCGCGTCGAAGGTGAGTATCCAGGGGTTTCTTGGGTAAATGGAGCAGAAAAGTACTCATCCATTTTATCATCTTCCACGCCCACCATTCCTAGTGGAGATACGTCTAGGGCCTCTGTTTGAGAAGGTTCTGGGCTAGGAGCTGTCGTGGACACCATGGATTTGGACTTGGAAGGTGATGGTTCCGGAGAAGGGGAAGGTGTGATCTCTTCATCAAGAATAACTGTGCTGGTGGAGCCTGGCTGTGCTTGTGAGGGCTGCTAAAGAAAATAATTTAGCATAAAGAGGAAATAGATAATGTAGTGAAAACTAATGAAAGGGGGAAGTTTACCTTAACTAAAGATCAGACTCTTTGGCTGTAACGGCGGCGAGGCTGCAAGTTAGTTGAGGGAATGGCGGTTTCATCTGTGTCTTCTTCTTCTTCTTCTTGGGCCAAGTCAGACTTCACTTGCCCTTGTTTGGCTACAAAACGGCTAGGCATTGGCTCAACTGGTTTGGCCGAACCTGTGGAAATAGGGATGAAGGTAAAAACATAGTAATAACAAAAGGAAAAGGAGTAATAAGGTGTTGAAAGTAACCATACCCTTGGCTTTCTTTTTCTTGGGCTGGCTCTGTTCAGGGGCCTTCCGCTTGCTAGTTGGAGGATCGTCTTCCACTAGAAACTTGGACATGTAGAAGTCTGGCTCTGAAGAAAACACGATGTGCTGGAGATTGGACCACCAGGTGTCGTATTCCGCATCGGAGGAAGGCGATGGAGTGAATAACGACAGCCGAAAAGAAGAACGAATATCTTCGAAGGAGGTAGCAAGTTGGCTCAAATCATCCGCCGACAGCAACGGCCTTTTCCCAAGAATCACCAAAGATTCTACCAAGATGGGAACGCTTTGAAGGAGGCCGAACTGACGGGCGAACCAGTGTGGATGGTAAGGTTCCACGGAAGATTTGTTGTTACGAGAAGTGGGCCTAATCCCAGAGGGAAGATACCCGGCTACCAAAACAGATGGGAGGAAAGACTCGAGAAGGGCAATTTCTGAGGCATCAACAGAAGAGGGGTCGATCCGAACCCAGTCGGGGCCGCTTTCACGGCGACGATAGGGGAAAAAGGAAAAAGGGTCAGAATGGCTGATGCTGAAGATGGCATTGATGTAATCAAAAGGAGGAGAGGAGAAATTGGGCAAAATCAGAAACTTCCGGCCATAGATCAGAAACTTCAAGAAGGTACAAAGAGGTCCAGAGGTTCAAAAACCATAAGGGACCTTGGACATTATTGAAAGAAGTGTTGGAATTCAAGCAATCCACAATATCATTTAAAGATTTGTACAAACATGAAAGAAAATAAGAGGCTAGGTCTACACACTGATCAGACATAATAGCATCTACAAGAATAGAATAATCCAACACCACAGTAGAAGAATTGGTGCAAACGAAGTACTTACAAACCCAGTATAGCAGAAAGGCTTTGTGTTCCGTTAATCTCGGCTGACGATGCTGGGGTTGAATGTTGGCCGTGATAAACGAAGAGTAGGAAGCCTGGGTTTTCTGGAAGGTGATGCCCAGAGAGACGGCAGATGAACTGTAGAGTGGAGGAATTTCTGCGCCTTGGCAAGGAAGTCCCAAAATGGCAGCGACGTCCATAATGGTGAGGGTAAGCATGCCAAATGGGAAGATGAACCCATTCACTCTAGGGTTCCAGAATTGGGCCAGGGCGTAAATTAGAGAAGGGGAGCAAGGATTGGTGATAAGGCTGAGCTTGAGCATGTCATGAATCTTCCAAGTAGACCATTGTTCGCCATAGTGAAACTGATGACGATTGAACCATTCATGGTAATCGTTGGCGTAGCGCGGCCAAGAACGCAGCGTGGCTAGGCAGAGGGCAATGGTGGAGGAAGTAAAGTGAATGGGGAGGTCTATGTGGTGAGGAAAAAGGAAAGTGAAAATGTCCTCCGAGTTGTGAGGCGACTCGTCGGAGCATGGGCCTAAAGTAAAGACCTTCTGGTCAAGATCAACAGGACGGAAAATGGGCATGGTGGAAGAGCGAAATTGATCGGAGAGATTGGAGAAGGAAAAGTATTGAGAGCAAAGAAAGGCGGGAAGAAAGAAATCCAAGAATGGTAAGAACAATTAAGTAAAATGGTAAAGTAGAGTGATGTGACAGGGCTGACACACCATTTATGAGAAAAGAGAGGTGATGTGACTAACGGTCATTTTTCGCAGCAGAAACGAAACGGCAAGAAGCGATATCGCGGTTATATTAAACCAGCCGAATGGACACGGCTGATTAATATAAAGGGGGCATTATGTTATCCCAAGAAAATGGTCGATAGGCGAAAGAGACGATTAGTCGAGGAATATGTAGCCGAATAAGAATAGTCGAAGCGTTGGTTAGCCGATCGAAACGGGTAGCAACAGCTGAATGATTACGGCTACGGCTAGAGGAGAAAGCGGCTGAGGAACGTGTGTGGAGGCAGTTGCGAGAATTGTGGAAGATAGCTAAAATAGTGGGGTTGAGCGATCAGGTGAGCGAAAAAAGGCGAAAAAGGAAGGATGAAGAGGCACGAAGCTAAGTGGCGAGATATGGAGCCGAGATAAGCGCAAGAAGAGGTCAGATGATAAGGGCTATATAAAGGAGCGGTTAGCTAGGATTAAGGCATCCGAAAATCACTAGAGCAATCTTGTTATTCATTTTCAGTCTTTATCTTACCGTTATTTCATTTATAGGAGTAGATGTAGTTAGAGTTCATTCTTATCTTTGGTGTATTTGCAAGTTTGTGGAGAGTTAACTCAAATCAATTCAATTTCATTCTATTTTCGCCCATATTGCTCTTTAATTATTTTCTTCTGCCTAAAGTCTTGCTTGTTTTCCTAAAGACATTTGGGGAACTTACAGTTGAGGGCAAGATTCCCGTCCTTAGCGTAATCGCCTCTAGTCGAAGGGATCATTACGTTGTTGTGTATTCGGTTGTTCGTTAGCCGTAGTTATTTTCAGCGACAATATATAAAAAATATTTTATTCACAGGAAATGAAATATGTTCACCTACATATATGCAATTTTTATCAAGCATAATTATATAAGCACCTCTTGCATTTTAATATATCACGCATAATTATATATATATATATATATATATATATATATATATATATTACTTCGACATATATATATAAATAAACTTAACACCGGTCTTGCTCCTGAGTAAGGAAATTTACTTAAATCTAAACACATACACCATTTACTTGGGGTACGTAAATGTACACAGATGCACTTACATATATACATATGTTGTCACATAATTATCTCGTTCCTTATTTCTCACTTCTCATGAACATGTCTATCATAGACAATACCATTATTATATTATTCGTCACTAAATAACATAGGATTGCATACGTTTCACCTTTGCACATGCATGACTATGTTCAATTATCATACTTTTCAGCCATAAATAAATTTCATAAAATTATACTTGATCCATCACCACAACAATTTGATTTTTATCATCATCATATATCAAAAATCACTAATCATAATTAATTCTTTACGACACCTTAATTCACCATAGCTCGTACTGTCAGAATACAAAAATCGCCACATAAGTATCATCATCACACAACTTCAAACCAACACATCATACATAGTCACGCCATAAGAACACGATATATAATCATTTAATCACAACGTTAAAATCTTGTTATTGTCGCGCGTGGTCAAACACGGTCATAACTTGATCGCATACTAAACACGATTTCCAGGGTGTTACAATTGCAATGCTAAGTCTATTAGTTTCCCTTCTATTCCTTATGCATGTGTCACCCCTGTAGACTTATATGTTAGTGCCATTAAGTTAAACTGTTGTGGGGTTATGAGCAATGCCTACGTGTTTCTCGCCGCTAGTGAAATCGAAAAGGGTCAGGTGTTGAGTGAGCTACCCATAGTGAGAGATTACCCGGAGGTTTTCCCTGAGGACATACCCGAGTTTCCCCCAGCTAGAGAGGTTGAGTTTGCCATAGATCTAACGCCCGGGACGAGACCCATATCCATAGCACCCTATAGGATGTCACACGGAGAGTTAACTGAGTTAAAGACGCAGATGGAGGAGCTCTTGGAGAATAAGTTCGTGAGGCCTAGCGTTTCACCTTGGGGAGCACCGGTGTTGTTCGTAAAGAAGAAGGATGGAAGCAAGCATTACGTTTGTGCATCGATTATAGGCAGCTGAACAAAGTGACCGTGAAGAACAAGTACCCACTGCCTAGGATCGATGACTTGATGGACCAACGAAGAGGCGCACAAGTATTTTCAAAGATAGATCTGAGGTCTGGATACCATCAGATTCGGGTGAGGGATAAGGACATCCCGAAGATAGCTTTCAGAACTCGTTACGGTCACTACGAGTTCACAGTCATGTCCTTCGGACAGACGAATGCTCCTGCAGTGTTCATGGATTACATGAACAAGATCATTAGACCCTTTTTGGATAGATTTGTTGTTGTCTTTATTGATGAAATTTTGATCTATTCAAAGACACAGGAGGAGCATGAGAGCCATTTGAAGGTGGTGTTGGAAGTGCTGAAGGAGAAGAAGTTGTTCGCAAGCTGTCAAAGTGCGAGTTTTGGATGGAGTAGGTAATGTTTTTGGGGCATGTGGTGTCGAGAGGAGGCATATCAGTAGATCCTAGTAAGATAGAGGCTGTGATGGGCTGGGAGAGACCTACTACGGTAACGAAGATTCAGAGTTTTCTGGGATTAGTAGGCTATTACCGTAGGTTCATCTCAAACTTCTCCCAGATTGCATTATCCTTGACGAAGCTTACTAGGAAGAATGTTTCCTTTGTGTGGACAGAAGAGTGTGAGGGAAGTTTTTTGGAGCTAAAGAGTCGCTTAACCTCGAGTCCAAATCTTACACTACCAGACCCTAGTGAGCCCTTCGAGGTTTACTGTGATGCTTCAGGGAAAGGGTTGGGTTGCGTGCTAATGCATCATCGGAAGGTTGTGTCATATGCTTCACGGCAGTTGAAGCCACATGAGCTTAATTACCCGACCCATGATTTGGAGCTTGCGACAGTAATGTTTGCCTTGAAGATGTGGAGACATCACCTCTACGGAGTAAGGTTTGAGGTGTTCTCTGATCACAAGAGCCCGAGGTACTTGTTTGATCAGAAGGAGTTGAACATGAGGCAAAGGAGGTGGATGGAGTTCCAGAAGGACTATGACTTTTAGTTGAACTATCATCCAGGAAAGGCGAACGTGGTGGCAGATGCTTTGAGCCGTAAGACGGTGGAGCGTAGCTCACATGATGGTTAGAGAGGCAAAGCTCATAGAGGAGTTTAGGAACCTTGACCTCGGAGTGACCTTTACCCCCACCAGCGTTAGAGTGAGCCATCTTCAGGTATCCAGTGACTTCTTGAGGGAGATAGGTAGAGCCCAACAGGAAGATGAGGTGTTTGGAAAGGTATTAAAAGCAGCCAGTGAGGGCAGGTTGCAAGGCTTCCGGAAGGATGGAGATGGCCTATGGAGATTGGAGGGGTGGGTATGTGTACCTGCGAGTGGTGACGTTCGGAGAGCGATCTTGGAGGAGGCTCATAAGAGCCATTTCACCATCCACCCTGGGACGGATAAGATGTATCAGGACCTGAGGAAGATGATCTGGTGGCAGGGACAGAAAAGGGATGTTGCGAGTGGGTTAGCAGGTGTTTGGTTTGTCAGAAGGTGAAAGCGGAGCAAAGGAGGATGCCAGGATTGCTCAACCGCTTAGTGTGCCCGAGTGGAAGTGGGAGAGCATATCCATGGACTTCGTGTCTGGATTGCCAAGGACTTCTGAGTTTAAGAAGGCGAACCCTTCCCCATTTCTCGGCACAAAGTCCATGGATATGCTTTCCCACTTCCACTGAAGGTCACCACTCGCAAGTACACATACACGCCCCTCTAATCACCATAAGTCATCTCCATCCTTCCGGAAGCCCTGCAACCTGCCCTCACTGACTGCCTTTAATATCTTTCCAAACTCCTCATCTTCCTGTTGGGCTCTACTTATCTCCCTCAAGAAGTCACTAGATACCTAAAGATGACTCACTCTAACGCTGGTGGGGGTAAAGGTCACTCCAAGGTCAAGGTTCCTAAACTCCTCTATGAGCTTTGCCTCTCTAACCATCTTGTGAGCTACGCTCACTGTCTTATGGCTCAAAGCATCCGCCACCACGTTCGCATTTCCTGGATGATAGTTCAACTAAAAGTCATAGTCCTTCAGGAACTCCATCCACCTCCTTTGCCTCATGTTCAACTCCTTCTGATCAAACAATTACCTCAGGCTCTTGTGATCAGAGAACACCTCAAACCTTACTCCATAGAGGTGATGTCTCCACATCTTCAAGGAAAACACTACCGCCGCAAGCTCCATGTCATGAGTCGGGTATTAAGCTCATGTGGCTTCAACTACCGTGAAGCATATGCCACAACCTGGCGATACTGCATTAGCACGCAACCCAACCCCTTCCCTGAAGCATCATAGTAAACCTCAAAGGGCTCATTGGGGTCTGTAGAACAAATGGCCTCAAATATACTCAAGAGGGTGGGGTGAATTGAGTATTAAAAACTTTTCGCAAACTTAGTTGAAATGGAATTAAGCAATGCTCTAGAATAATTGGGAATAGCAAATAAAAGTAAATTAAAGAGATAAGGGTGGAGAGATTGCAAACTTGAATTTATACTGGTTCAGCCACTCTTGTGCACCTACATCCAGTTTCTTGAACTCCCGTTCAAGACGTATCCACTATCTAACAAGCTTAACCGGGTGCTTGTCAAACCGTTACAACTTCCGAGCACTTCCGACACTTCCGGATACCTCACCTTAGGTGTGAAAGTCTCAAAACTCTCTCTTGGAGGATACCTCACCCCCAATTACAGAAATACAATAATGATAGAAAGTTGTGTATGCCTCTCACAAAGAGTAAATGATACAAATGAAGCACTTATAGAGTAAAAACTCAAATATCTCTCATAAAGGCTCAAAAATAACTCAAAAATATGAAATTGATGAAACTTATATGTAAGAATGATTTGCAATGCTTTGGTGTGTTGAGTTATGAGTTTTGAGCCTCTATTTATAGGAAAAATTGACCAATTAGCCGTTGGAGATGATTTAACATGAAAATAATATAAAAGGACAGCAAAAAGAAGCTTGTCTGCACTTTTCTGCACATGGGGATCGATCCTCCTAACAAAACAAGAATAACGACTATATTTTTTACCGTTGAAGGCTTGGGATCGATCCTCATACCCTGGGGATCGATCCCCTTCACTAAATTTGTGCAGAATTAAAATTTTTTACTTGGGGATCGATCCTCGTAATTTGTGCAGAAAATGAATTTTTCTCATGAGGATCGATCCCCTGGGCACAGTTTGCATAAATAATGTGTTTTAAGTGTCATTTCTCAATATGATTTCAATCAAATGATTTTTCAAAGATCATATATCATTCTAAATCGTTTCAAAACATTTTTCAAAAAGATCTCCAACTTATTTTTGATCAATATATATTTTCAAAATAATTGAGAGATAAAAATGAATTTTACCCTTTGACAATTTAATTTCTAAGTCCTATACTAATTGGACTTGAATCTTGTGCACATCCTTGATTGTTGTTAAGTACTCCACTCTGAGCAATATCGTTTGTCATTACTCAAAACCTGAAATACTTACAACACATGCATATACAAATATTTATATTATCATATATTTACAATTTTCCCCTTTTTGATAATGACAAACATTATTGTGAAGGAATTTGTAAACAATCAGAGTTAAAGCGCAATAATTATAAGGAAGCAATTATTCCCCCTAAATATATGCATATATCAAGAATATGTCAAAACAAAGTTCCCCGTTAATATATGTTCCCCCTTTCTTGAATAATTTTGCAAAACTTGCTTTCCAAGAAATAAAACTTTTTAGGAACACATAAACACTTTTCAAACAAATTTTTGAAATATCAACTTTGAATACTTTTCTTCAAATACCCTTCACATATCAAAACTTTTCAAAAACTTTCCCCCTTTTGGCATTATCAAAACCAAAAAAAATAGAAACATTCTCCCTTTAAACATGCTTATAATAACATCCAAACATGCATATTCAAATATCAAACATTCATAATCAACATCAAATATTCATAAGCATTCATCAAAATAACTAACCAACATAATAAAGTACCAAATATAAAGTATGCAAATAAGTACTAAGCACCAAACTAAAGAAGGTTAGTTCAAACTAAACATAATAAAGTACTTGAACATAAAAATAAATAACATAAATAAAGGGTCTTCAAGCTCCAAAGTCTCAATCATCCATCTCATCATCATCTTGAGCTTGTGATGGTGGAGCTCCTCCCCATGGTGGCATGTCTAGATGGTTGTAGATAGCATCCAACCTCATTCCATGTTGCCTTTGAGTTTCCCTTATGTCATTGAATTGACTCTCCATGTAGAGTTGCATGCTTTGCATTTGAGCCATCAATTGGCATTCCCATGAGGGTTGCATCATAGGAGCTTGTGGCATAGGCTCCTCTTGTTCTTCTTGTTGAGCTTGTGCATCTAACTCTTGATCAACTTCATCAACGGGACCTTGACCATGACCCTCAACACCCATTCTAGTGATCAACCCCGCACCAATGATCCAATTATATGATTTTTCCTTTGAGGGGAATTCCGAAAGATCTAATCCGGAGCGGGTAAGGAGTCTACATATGTGGCATGGGTAAGCAAGGTGATATGATTGTTGGGTGCACTTTGCCATGTAGGATGCAATAATAAATGCCCAATCTAGTCTCTTGTTTGTAGCCATAGCCCAAAGGAAGAGAATGTCATCTCCTCTAAGAGTGGAATGACTAGTACCTCTACCTCGGAGAAGATGTGTCAGAATATAATGAAGCATTCTCATATCTCTTCCTAGGCCACCAATGCTAAGTATGGGTTTTGTGGCATATAATGTTTGGTTCTCAGTCCTTGTGCTTATATAATATATTATTTTCTAGACTAGGCGAACCATGAGATCTTAATTTCCACCTCAGTCCACATTCCCATATTTCCCCACCTGTACCTTGGCCCCATTACAACCCTGCGGCATGTTTCTTAATGCATCGAGTTTGAATTGAGAGGCTATTTTCATCTATGGCAAGTCTGTGGAAGAGTGTTAGTGTTGTGTGTTCTAGTGACTAGCCTATACACTTGAGTTTCATTGAGTGATTTATATCCGTGTGAGGCTTAGCATCGTTCTAATCATGCATTCATACCTGATTCTCCTGCTCATTGCTTAGTTTTGATGAAATTGCCAACATGTTTGTGGATGTTAATCAGAAACTTGTATTATCTTACTAGTTTGCTACTACCATCGACTGTTGCTAACCATGTCTGTGAGTTATAGTTATAGTTCCCTCTTTGCTATCTTGTTTGTCTGCTGTGCTGGAATCCTGTATCTGTTGTTTGGTTCTATGTTGCATGAGGACATGCAATTGTTCAAGTGTGGGGAGGTTTGATAAACCGTATTTTCATGCTAATTTCTCCTCATAACTTGAGTGATTGTATGCTCTCAAGTATGCTTAAATTGCTTTCTTACGCAACATTTGATTTGCATTACCGTTTCGAGTACTAGTACAATTTTGCGTATTAATTACTCTAATTGTTTCCACTGGTGCGTTTGATATGTTTTTGTTAGTGTTGTGGCTTCTCAAGAACAGGTAATTATAAAAATGTGTTGGAAATTGCGTCTGGAAACCAAGGAAAGCTGATTCACTGCCCACAGCAGCGTACCAATCGCCCAGGCGGATGTACACATCGCCCCAGCAGTCATGCGCGCGTAACTTCCACGTCTAGATGCGCTTAATTTTGACCTACCGCCCAGGCGGTGGTAACGACCGCCCAGGCGGTCGTGTGCGAGGAAACCTAGCGCGTCAGCAGCCCAAGACAGCAGCAGTCGGGATTTTATATATAGCTCCTTTGTGTTTAGGTCTATTATCTAGTTTTCAGTTCTCTGGTTCTTGTATGCACTCTAGTGCTGGTACTCTGACATTTTTAGGGTTTACTTTTCCCAAGCTTTCAGTTCCTCGTTCACCGTCTCTGTTTTGGGCACTCTTTATTTCCAGTTTTTACATACAGTTCTGAACATCAGTTTTAATTCGTTGTCCTTGCTCTTTATTACTTTGAGTCATTGCTTCTACATTAAACCTTGTTCTTAGGGAGGGTTCACCTTGAATCTCTCCCTCATTTTCATTAATATAAAGTTTTTATTCAGCAACCTCTTTACTTCCTGAGTTTATTTTGATTCAAGTCTTTAATCATGTTTTCTTTACATTCAAGTCACTTTCAATTCATGCCAATTTACTTATTTTGCAATTGCACTTAATTTCTTTATTTCAATTGTCTTTACTTTTTCCAATTTAATTTCCTTGCACAACAAACCAAAACCCCCTTTGTTATTTATTGCTAAGATTGAGTCAACGATTGCCACACAGATTCCTTGAGAGACGACATGAGTCAGTCTTACTACTTGCTACCAAGCTTGTATTGAGATTAATTCAGCAACAAACCCTTTTTCAAAACCTTCTTCTAAATTGCTCCAGAGTACCGGGGAAATAACGACGCTCTGGTGCTCTGTCAATTTTGGCGCCGTTGCCGGGGAATCTAGGCAATTTTTGATTTAATCCTAGTATTGTTTTTCTTCTTTCTTTAAAAAAAAATATATATTTTCCTTTTTCGCAACCTTCTTCTTCTTAAACCTCTTTTCGCACCGACCGCCCCAGCGGTCGACGCGTTTCAAAATTTTGCTTTTTTTTTTCTTCCTTCTTTCTTAAAATTCATATGGATGACTCGTTCGCAACCCGATAGCTCTCTATTCCCTTTCGACCCTGAAATCGAAAAAACCTTACGGGGTTTGAGACGAGCGAGGCGGGAAGGCGAGGACGTAGGTAACTCCTTTCATACTCGTTCCCGTAGTGCGGAGGTTAGTGGTCATACCCATGTGTTTCCTGAGAGTGTTTTTGCAACACCCACCGACACACCAACTGATCCTCTTACTGTTACGTCTATGGCTGCGAGAAGAAATCCTACTTTGAGGGAGCTCATTGCTCCTGATCTGAATCAACCACCCCTAGGCATTATATACCCAGATGTCGATGGGGATTTTGAAATAAAAGGGGCACTCTTCCATCGGCTCCCAAAATTCCATGGGCTTTCCGGTGAGGACCCCCACCAGCATCTCAAAGAATTTCATTATGTGTGTGAAACACTAGGGCCACACGGGGCTGGTGTTGATGCTGTGAAACTCCGTGCCTTCACATTCTCTTTGGAGGGTGCAGCTAAAACATGGCTCATGAATCTACCCAATGGGGCGGTGAACTCGTGGGCTGATCTCAAAAGAAGATTTTTGGAAAAATACTTCCCTGCTTCAAGAGTGGGGGCAATAAGGAAAGCCATTTGCAGCATACAACAGCTACAAGGGGAAACACTCTATGAATATTGGGAGCGTTTCAATAGATTGGTCTCAAGTTGCCCTTCTCATAAGATATCTGACGCCAACCTCATCCAATTCTTCTATGAGGGGTTGTGCGTTGCAGATAGGCGTACTATTGACTGCTCAAGTGGGGGAGCATTGATGAACAAGACTTTGGCAGAGGCTATGGAGCTGATAGAAACCATAGCTTCCAACAATCAGCAGTTCGGAACCCGTGATACTCCCAATGCAAGAGGGGTGCATGAAGTTGGCCCTTATGATCAGAAATCACTAGAGAAGCAATTGGCAAAGATGACAACTGCCATTAAAGAACTCGCTCTGATAAGTCAACAGAAGATGGTAGCATCTGCTTCCATTCCAACACCTCCACCAGTTACCCAGGTATGCGGGATTTGTGCTAGTGACCATCCTACAGATGTGTGCCCTCAGCTGAACGAGGAATATGCAACAGTGGCAGCCACAAATTTTCCTAATCAAGGGCATTCTCAATTTGGTAACACCTATAACCCTTCCTGGAAAAATCATCCAAATTTTAGGTGGAGTAACCAAAGCCAACCACTACACCAAAACCAAGCTCAGAAACCACCACCACAATTCCAACCCCAAAATACACCTCCTTTTCCCAGTCAACAGAAATATCAACCCCCTCATCAGAGGGCACAAAACCATACACCCCCACCTCCCAAACTACCTCAATACACCCCACCTCAACCCACTCCAGCTTCCTCTGATTCAGAAATTCAACAACTTATGAAATTGATGATGGAGATGAGCAAAGACGTCACTACGCTAATGGAGGAGCGTAACGCTTCCCTAAATAACAACAATCACATTCCTTCCCAAACAGTTCCAAATCCAAAGGGGAATGTGAGTGCCATAGCTCTGAGGTCAGGGACGGTACTTCCTACTGTTGAGGCCCCGAAACCTAGTGTGAAACCCAAAGTCATAACACCTGAGGAAGAAACACAGGTACATGAGGAGGAGCAAACAGAGGAGGAGACACGGGTGAAAACCTCGCAAAAGGGTAAAGAGAAGGTGGCTGTGGAAGAAAAAGGAGCTGAGCCAACTACACCACTACCAAAATTACCTTTCCCTCAAGCTGTTACAAGGGGAAAGAAAAAGACAGGGATAGATGAAGAGGTCTTGGAAACATTCAAAAAAGTTGAGGTAAATATCCCTCTCCTAGAAGCTATAAAGCAAGTGCCAAAATATGCCAAATTCCTCAAAGAATTATGCACTTAAAAGAGAAGAAGAAAGGGGAAAAGGTTCAAGTAAATGCTGCTGCTCTAACCCCTGCTCTTCCTCAAAAATTCCAAGTTTTTTCTATTCCGTATCTTATTGGGGAGCTGATTATCAAGGATGCCTTGGCTGACCTGGGAGCTGCCATTAATTTCATGCCAAAGGCAATTTACCAAGCTCTGAACTTCTGGAACTCAAGCCTACAGGACTCCTCCTTCAGTTTGCCAACAGGAGTGTGCAAAAACCAGAGGGACTGCTGGAAGATGTCCTAGTTAAGGTAAATGATTTAATATTCCCCGTAGATTTTTATGTGCTGGATACAGATGCCTCTATTCCTCTAGACCAGCAAACACTCATCCTTGGCCGTCCTTTCTTAAAAACTGCAAAAGCCAAAGTTGATGTGTTCGTCGGAACTTTGGATATAGAGTGTGGGGACATTAAGGCAAGATTCTGCTTAAGAAGTGCAATGAAACACCCATCTGACACTCATGCTAGTTTTCCTCTTGACATCATTGATGAGTTGGTTGATGATGAGGTGGGTCATTGGCTCCTTGAGCTTGGTAATCAAAATTTTAAAAATAAAAGCAGTGATGCTGCGTGCAATGAGTATGAAAAACTTGATTTGTTATGCCAATTGTGTGAGGGGGACGATTTTGAACTCTTTTGGGATCAATCGCTTGTTTCTGATAGTGAAAACACCCCTCCAATTGAGCAAAATTGTGAAAAACCCATGGAAACAGCATCATCTGCATCTTTTTCTATTTCTAACGCCGAAAAAACCGCTCTGGCAGTGGCCTCGACCGCCTCCGCGGTCTTGTCCGCCCCAGCAGTGGCGCCTTCCGCTCCAGCGGTACCAACCGCCTCAGCAGAGATGTCTACCGCCCCGGCGGAGTCGACATCCGCCCCGGCGGTCGCGGCGACTTCTGCTTCAATTTCTCCCCTGTCTGTTCAAAAGAAAAAAATTCTGAGTTGAAAATACTTCCCCCTCACTTGAAATATGCTTACTTGGGGGAGGAAAACACCTTTCCGGTAATTATAGCCAATGGTCTTTCTGTTGAAAATGAAAATAAGCTTTTGGAAGTTTTAAAAACAAATAAAAAGGTCATTGGTTGGGAGTTATCGGATTTGGTTGGCATTAGCTCTTCCATTTGCACTCATAGAATTTTTCTAGAGGAAGGCGCTAAAGCCATAAGGCAACCTCAGAGGAGAACGAATCCTCTCATTCTTGATGTGGTGAAGAAAGAGATTTCAAAACTCCTTCAGGCCGGGATCATCTATCCTATCTCTGATAGTGAATGGGTGAGCCACGTGCAAGTTGTTCCTAAAAGGTCTGGAATCACAGTCATCAAGAATGAGAAAGATGAACTCATACCCACTAGAATCCAGAATTCGTGGCGGGTGTGTATTGATTACCGCAGACTGAATGAGGTAACGCGCAAGGATCACTTTCCTTTGCCATTCGTTGATCAAATGCTTGAAAAACTTGCGGGTCAGTCACACTACTGCTTCCTTGATGGATTCTCTGGGTATTTTCAAATACAAATAGCACCGGAGGACGAAGAGAAAACTACTTTCACTTGTTCCTTTGGTACCTATGCCTATCGTAGGATGCCATTTGGGTTATGCAATGCTCCTGGTACTTTCCAAAGGTGTATGATGAGCATCTTCTCTGACTTTATCGGTGAATTTTTAGAAGTGTTCATGGACGACTTTACTGTGTATGGAGATTCCTTTGACTCTTGCTTGCAACACCTCTCCCTTGTTTTAAAACAGTGTATCAGGACCAACCTGGTGTTAAATTTTGAAAAATGTCACTTTATGGTTGATAAAGGTGTGGTCCTGGGACACATTGTCTCTAAAGAGGGTATTGCAGTTGATCCTGCAAAAGTCGAAGTAATTTCCTATCTACCTCACCCCGTCTCTGTGCGGGAAATTCGCTCTTTTTTGGGTCCTGCAGGTTTTTACAGGCGTTTCATAAAGGATTTAAGCAAGATTGCAAAGCCACTGACCGACCTGCTGCAGAAAGATGCCGAATTTGACTTCAACAAGGACTGCAAAAAGGCATTTGAGCTACTAAAAACCAGACTAGTTTCCGCACCGATCGTGAAACCTCTGAAGTGGGACCTTCCCTTTGAGATCATGTGTGATGCGTCTAACTATGCTGTGGGTACCGCGCTAACTCAGCGCGAATGTAAAGAATCCTTTGTAATTTCTTATGCTTCTCGTACTTTAGATTCTGCTCAGGCTAACTATACCACCATTGAGAAGGAACTTTTAGCAATTGTTTTTGCTCTTAAAAAATTTAGATCTTATCTCCTTGGCTCTCATGTGGTGGTGTACACAGACCATGCAGCTCTAAAGTACTTGTTAAAGAAACCAGATGCAAAGCCCCGCCTTCTCAGGTGGATGTTGCTCTTGCAAGAATTTGATTTGGATATAAAAGACAGGAGTGGTTGCCACAATCTGGTAGCTGATCATCTGAGCAGGGTTGAGCATATTCCAGATGACCCAATTCCATTGGATGATCAGTTCCTAGATGAACGAATCATGAGTGTGCAGACTTCTATGCCTTGGTTCGCAGACATTGCGAATTATTTGGTTGCCAAAACCGTCCCCACATAATTTTCAAAGGCCCAAAGGGACAAACTTATTTCTGATGCAAAATATTATGTGTGGGATGACCCCTATTTGTGGAGGTTTTGTGCTGATCAAATCATTCGCAGGTGCGTTCCTGACCATGAGCACCACTCCAAACTTGACTTTTGCCATGCACAGGTTTGTGGTGGCCATTTCGGACCGCAGCGCACTGGTCGTAAAATTCTTGAGTGCGGTCTATTTTGGCCATTTATTTTCAAAGATTGTTATGAATACTGCAAGTCCTGTGCTAGGTGTCAAAAGATGGGAAAGAATTCTAGGAGGAATGAAATGCCCCAACAACCACTACTGTTTTGTGAAATTTTTGATGTTTGGGGTATTGACTTCATGGGACCTTTCCCTACTTCTGCTGGTTTAAATTATATTCTTTTGGCTGTTGATTATGTGTCTAAGTGGGTTGAGGCAATCCCCACTGGTACTAATGACTCTGCTGTGGTTTGTAACTTTGTAAAAGGTAACATAATCTCTAGATTTGGCATTCCTAAGGCCATCATCAGTGACCAAGGCACCCATTTCTGTAACAAAACTTTTGATGCCTTACTCCGCAGGTATGGGGTTGTTCATAAGGTGGCAACACCTTATCACCCTCAAACTAACGGGCAGGCTGAGGTGTCCAATCGAGAAATTAAAAAGATTTTAGAAAAAATGGTTGGACCCTCAAGAAAGGATTGGAGTGCTAAGTTATCTGATGCTCTGTGGGCTTACCGTACTGCTTATAAAACCCCGATTGGGATGAGCCCCTTTCGGTTGGTATTTGGAAAATCCTATCATTTACCGGTGGAAATTGAACACCGTGCATACTGGGCGGTTAAGCAATGTAACATGGACCTAGGGAATGCCGGTAAAGAGAGAAAATTACAGCTGCAGGAACTCGATGAACTCAGGCGGGATGCCTATGAGAGCTCTAAGATCTACAAAGAGAAAACTAAGGCCTTCCACGACCAACTCATTCTGAGGAAAGAATTTCATGAGGGTCAGGAAGTGCTCCTTTACAACTCCAGGCTCCAACTCATGGCCGGAAAGCTGAAATCAAGGTGGGAAGGGCCCTATGTGGTGAAGAAGGTCTACCCTTTTGGGATGATTTAGATACAATGCAAAAAGACCAACTTTACCTCCAAGGTCAATGGACACAGACTGAAAGTGTTCCATCAAAGCCCCAACAAAGAAATAAATCAGACTGAAGTCCTCCTTTTTGAGGGAGTGAAGCCACCGAATTAGGTGGCCACACGTCCAACTTAGGGACGTTAAATCAAAGTGCTTGGTGGGAGACAACCCACTGCTATTTCTTTCCTTCCTTTATCTCATAGTTTCATTTGTTCCGTTTATTTTTTTTTTCTTTTCTTATTTTTATTTTTATTTTGCATACAAGCTTCACTGTGAACTAAAAAGCATATTTGAGGGTATAAGAGAGAAAGTATAGTGGTGAGGGAGGAAAATGGCGTAACTGCAATCGTTTAGCGCGGACACACCGCCTAGGCGGTCGCGGCATTCAAAACGCTGCGTTCCGCATAAGCGAAACAGTGCGTTTTGCACATAGCGCCCCAGCGGTCCCTCAACCGCCCAAGCGGTTCGACCGCTCTGAAACTTAAAGCGGAGGCCGAGCGGCATTTGGGGGCATTTCATCATTCTCTCCTCTCTTGCTCAAACCCTAGCAGAGCTAAAGAGAAACCCCTCCGCCGTTTGCCGCCACCCGCCGCCGCCGTTCGCCGCTGTCCGCCGCACCTCAGCTCCCTCACCTCCATTTTTGCACCTCTCAAGTAAGCTTGTATGTAGAGTTCATCATTAAATCCCGTTTTTCTCTCTTTTCTCTTTAGATTTGGGTCAAATATTGAGATTAGTTGTGGATTGTTGGTGTTTACCCCTTCCTAGTCCGGTTATGTCATGATTTTTGGTGTTTGAAAAAGCTTGGATGGTACAAAAATGGTGGAAACCAGCGTTTTTGTCGCTGTGCACTGTTCTGACCGTCTCGAACCGCCCAGGTGGTTGCAATGACCGCCCAGGCGGTCGTGTCACGACTGCATTGAATAGTCCAGAATACTGAGTTTATTGATGGTTGGTGTTGTTGCTACTGACGCCTAACCCTTTATTGTCCCTGTGTATCTGTGTTGTTGTTCTTATTTCTTGCAGATCGATGGCACCCAAGAGAGCCCTCCGGTCACAACAAACTCAGGGAGAGTCCTCCCGAGACTTCCGCGAGGTGGAAGCATCTGACAATTATTTCTTTGACTGCTTGGTGGCTGAGGAGCGCTACTATGAAGATTTTCAGAAGCGTTCCATCCTCCATGAGCACCACCTCTGCTACGATGGAACTTTGGAGCTGTGGTCGCAGGGATTCAGACGCGTCGATGTAACTTCCTGCTCGCAGAGCCAAAGGAAGCCAACTGGACTCTGGTAAGGGAGTTCTATGCGAACTACCACACCATAGAAGCCACGCATGTTCATCTCCGCGGTCAACAGGTTTCGGTATCCCTAGAGGCCATAGCTGAGATTCTGTGCATTCCTCTGCCCACTCGCAAAACGTGGCAGGATGATGATGAGTTCACCCAGCTCCGCCGCCAGCCTACTACGGATCTCTTGGAGAGGGTGCGAGCAGACTCTGGTAGAGGGGGACTGGCACAGAAATGCAAATGGTCTGCCAACCCATCTCCCATCAAAGCACATCACTTTAGAGACCAGAGCGTGGACTCGGGCCGTTTTCAGTCACATACGGCCTAACTCTCACCATTCAGATATCACCATCAATGATGCCATTCTTGTCTACCTGATTTTGGGGAACTCTTGGATAAATATGCCAAAAATGATATACACTACCATGAGTAAGGTGCATGACGGTGCTCGCTTCCGTAGCCTTCCCTATCTTGCTTTGATCTCCACCATGACTGAGCGGGCAGGGGTGGCAGAAGAAGATACTGATGATTGGCAGGGAGACATCCCAAAAGTGGGAGTTACTGGTCTGGTTCAGCGAGATACTACAGAGCGGAGAGCTAGGGAGCGCGCAGCCGCCGCCGCAGCCGCCCGCGAGGTCCCTGATATTGCTGGCCCACCTGCTGACGCCCCTGGCCCTTCTTCATTCGATGGTATGTGCTCTACACTCATGACCCATATAGATACCAGGTTTGAGCGGATGCAAGGCGAGCTCGCGGTGCAACTGCGAGCATCCCAAAGAGAGACCATCCGGCAGATGCGGGCTCTGATGCTTGACCCGCAGCACCGCTTTGACGATGATGATGAGGATGAGTAGCCTGCAGCAGCAGGTCGAAGGGGCACACCTGAGTTGGTTGGATCTGAGAACTCAGGGTGTGCGTACCACTCTCCATTGAGCCTGACAATGTACTGAGGACAGTGACAAACCCAAGTGTGGGGACGGGTAACACTTTCTTTCCTCTTTCCTTACATCTTGTTTTAGTTTTTGTCTCTATTTTCTCATTAGTTGATACTTTTTATTAGTTAGTATTCTATCCGCTGAGACTGGTTAGCTGCTAGTACTGGTTTTGTTTTGATGGTGAACTAGGTAGTTGATACTAGTTTCCTGTGTTTTAATTAAAATTTTGAACTGTTGGCAATTATGGTATATATGTTCTTAGTTTGTGAGCAATTTGAATTTGGTTAGATGCATGTATGATGCTTGTGTACCCTTAGTTTTGAGCCTTCAACAGCACTATTTATTGCACACACACACAGGCACACCGATCCTGGACTTGCCAAATAGCCAGCTCTTCTGTACTTGATGTAGATGATAGACTCATGCATTTTCTTGTTCAGCCCACTGCCATATAGACCTACCCTTGTAATTACCCTTATTTAGCCAATTTGAGCCTTATTCCCCTTTGTTCATATTAGCCACATTACAAGCCAAAAAGTGAAAAACAATGATTACCTTGTGGAGATTAAGTGAACATGGTTTGTTTTGTATACTATTTGGGGGTTATGATGCTTGATTGGGATATTGGGGATTCTTACATGCTTATAAAGGAAGAAATTGGGTAACTGGTGGGGGTGAAAGGTTTGTGTACAGTAATTGGGTATTTGGTTAGGGAGAAAGCAAAATAATTTATTTCACTTAATATTAATTTCTCTTAGTAATTTGTTAGTTTGCACTTTATTTCTGCCATCTCCTTTTGTTTTTGAAAAGCAGGTTCTGAAGTAAATATATATACATAACATAAAAAATAAAAAAAGAAATCAAAAACACAAAAAGAAATAAATAAATTTCAGAACCTGTACTTTGAGTTTGCCTTTTGTCCTAGTAAAAATAAATAAATTTGTTTTTATGGCCCTTTGTATATAGTTGGAACCACCAATGCTAAGTATGGGTTTTGTGGCATATAATGTTTGGTTCTCAGTCCTTGTGCTTATATAATATATTATTTTCTAGACTAGGCGAACCATGAGATCTTAATCTCCACCTCAGTCCACATTCCCATATTCCCCCACCTGTACCTTGGCCCCATTACAACCCTGTGGCATGTTTCTTAATGCATCGAGTTTGAATTTAGAGGCTATTTTCATCTTTGGCAAGTCTGTGGAAGAGTGTTAGTGTTGTGTGTTCTAGTGACTAGCCTATACACTTGAGTGTCATTGAGTGATTTATATCCGTGTGAGGCTTAGCATCGTTCTAATCATGCATTCATACCTGATTCTCCTGCTCATTGCTTAGTTTTGATGAAATTGCCAACATGTTTGTGGATGTTAATCGGAAACTTGTATTATCTTACTAGTTTACTACTACCATCGACTATTGCGCTAACCATGTCTGTGAGTTCTAGTTATAGTTCCCTCTTTGCTATCTTGTTTGTCTGCCGTGCTGGAATCCTGTATCTGTTGCTTGGTTCTATGTTGCATGAGGACATGCAATTGTTCAAGTGTGGGGAGGTTTGATAAACCGTATTTTCATGCTAATTTCTCCTCATAACTTGAGTGATTGTATGCTCTCAATTATGCTTAAATTGGTTTCTTACGCAATATTTGATTTGCATTACCGTTTCGAGTACTAGTACCATTTTGCGTATTAATTACTCTAATTGTTGCCACTGGTGCGTTTGATATGTTTTTGTTAGTGTTGTGGCTTCTCAGGAACAGGTAATTATAAAAATGTGTTGGAAATTGCATCTGGAAACCAAGGAAAGCTGATTCACTGCCCACAGCAGCATACCAATCGCCCAGGCGGATGTACACATCGCCCCAGCAATCATGCGCGCGTAACTTCCACGTCTTGATGCCCTTAATTTTGACCTACCGCCCAGGCGGTCGTGTGCGAGGAAACCTAGCATGTCAGCAACCCAAGACAGCAGCAGTCGGGATTTTATATATAGCTCCTTTGTGTTTAGGTCTATTATCTAGTTTTCAGTTCTCTGGTTCTTGTATGCACTCTAGTGCTGGTACTCTGACATTTTTAGGGTTTACTTTTCCCAAGCTTTCAGTTCCTCGTTCGTCGTCTCTATTTTGGGCACTCTTTATTTCCAGTTTTTACATACAGTTCTGAATATCAGTTTTAATTCGTTGTCCTTGCTCTTTATTACTTTCAGTCATTGCTTCTACATTAAACCTTGTTCTTAGGGAGAGTTCACCTTGAATCTCTCCCTCGTTTTCATTAATATAAAGTTTTTATTCAGCAACCTCTTTACTTCCTGAGTTTATTTCGATTCAAGTCTTTAATCCTGTTTTCTTTACATTCAAGTCACTTTCAATTCATGCCAATTTACTTATTTTGCAATTGCACTTAATTTCTTTATTTCAATTGTCTTTACTTTTTCCAATTTAATTTCCTTGCACAACAAACCAAAACCCCCCTTTGTTATTTATTGCTAAGTTTGAGTCAACGATTGCCACACAGATTCCTTGAGAGACAACCTGAGTAAGTCTTACTACTTGCTACCAAGCTTGTATTGAGATTAATTCAGCAACAAACCCTTTTTCAAAACCTTCTTCTAAATTGCTCCAGAGTACCGGGGAAATAACGACGCTCCGGTGCTCTGTCATAAGGCAAGGGCTTGGGAGTAGTTTCCCCAATCATGTGGTATGTTTCCTTCATCTAATACCTCAACACCCCCCACACCCAACCTAAATATCCTCCTTAATTCATCTTTTGTTATGGAGAAAACCTCATTTCCAAGGGAGAATTCAAGTGTACTATCTCCAAAGCTATAGTTGGCATAGAACAATTTAATCGCATTGCCATAGATAATACATGACAAGCTACAAAAATCGATTAAACTCTGTTGTTCTAGAATCTCTATAACTCTAGGAAAATTTGCTTGAAGATAGTCATAGTCAATATACCTTGGAGCCACCACTTTCCTTGACTCAAAGTTTGCTAGGAATCTTTGCCAATCCTCGTCATTTGTGAACCATCTTCTTAAAGGTGTTGAAGATGAAGTACCTCCATCATTTCTTGGTCTTCTCACAACATTCACATTTTTGGTTCTTGGCATTTTGATGTTTGGAAAAAAAATGGGTTTATTGTTTGGTAAGGATTTTGGTGATGAAAATTGATATGGGAGATTAGAATGATGTAATATAAGTGATTTTGGTAGAGAAAATCAAAACAAATGGATTTTTGGTGGAGAAGATGGTGAATCCCGAATTTGGGGTTTTGGGGTTTTTGGGGGAGTGAAATTTTGTGATTTTGGGTGTAATATGGTTGAAAATGAGTTATAGGATGTATATATATGTGATAGGGAGTGTAAAAGAGAAGATTAATTGATGAAAGATGAAAGAAAATGAGATTTTTGATGAAGAAAAAGTGATTTTCGGATTTGGGGGAAAATGGGGTGAAAATGGGGTTTTTGATGAGTTTTTGTGATGATTTGTGATAAAAATGAGTAATATGATGGATGGGTATGTGAAATAGGTTGATGTTTTTGAGATAGATTGAGTAGAAAATGAAGAAAATGAATTTTGGGGATGAAAGGAATTGAAATACCTCTGCTAGGGTTCTTGCCAAGATGAACAAAAATTGCAAAATGATGGAAAATGGCTGTTCTGCCCGACCTGCACTGATTTATGCAATCTGAGTCGTGGGGATCGATCCCCACTATTCACTCATATTTCGGGGATCGATCCCCGAGTGTAAAAATGCGCAGGAATGAGTTTTCTGAAGGGGGGATCGATCCTCAATCCTCAGGGATCGATCCCCTACAGCCTGAAACTACAAATTTCATATATTTTCCGACTTGAATGAGATGTAATTGAGACTTATGGAATGTACCTACCTGCAAAACAAAATTGAGGGACTCTCCGACGCTCAAGTCAGTAATAATTTTAATAAAATTAAATATTGTCAATTAAATTGTAATAAAACTATAGAATTTAGACTTGTGTCATATCCAAGATACCAAGTTCATTTCAGATGTAGAAAAAGCTATCTTTGTTTAATGATTTTGTAAAAATGTCAGCTAGTTGCTTACTAGTCTCGACAAATTCTATTACAACATCTCCTTTTTGAACATGATCTTTTAGAAAATGATGTCTAATTTCTATGTGTTTTGTCCTAGAATGTAAAATAGGATTCTTTGTTAAATTAATTGCACTTGTGTTGTCGCAGTTAATCGGAATATGGTCAAGGTTGAGTCCATAGTCCAGTAATTGTTGTTTCATCCACAGAATTTGAGCACAACAACTACCGTCTGCTACGTACTCCGCCTCGACAATTGATAAAGCGACACTTACTTGCTTTTTGCTATGCCATGATACTAATGAACATCCTAGCAAATGACAAGTACCGCTAGTGCTTTTTCAATCCATTTTACATCCTGCAAACTCAGAATATGAATAACCAATTAAATTGCAAGTTGATCCTTTTGGATACCAAAGTCCAACATTTATAGTGCCGACTAGATATTTCATAATCCTTTTAACAACGGTTAAATGAGATTCTTTAGGATTAGCTTGATATCTAGCACACATACAAACACTAATCATGATATCCGGCCTACTTGCAGTAAGATAGAGTAAAGAACCGATTATACCTCGATATTTCTTTACTTCTACTGACTAACCTTCGTCATCCTTGTCGAGGTAGCATGATGTAGCCATGGGAGTTGCCATTGCTTTTGCTTTGTCCATTTCAAACCTTTTAAGCAGTTCTTTACAATATTTGGTTTGACTAATGAATGTTCCATCTTTTGTTTGTTTGATTTGAAGTCCAAGGAAATAGTTGAGTTCTCCCATCATGGACATCTCAAATTCACTTTTCATAATTGTTGAAAATTCTTCACACAAAGATTCATTAGTAGAACCAAATATAATATCGTCAACATATACTTGTGAAGGTGTATTTGTGCACGAGAAGGGGGGGGTTGAATCGTGCAGGCTTTTAAAATTTTACTTCTTAAAAACTTTTCTTAGAAAGCTATTTACTCAGAAAGGTGATTTGAGTGTTTGCAGTGGAATAAACTTTCTGAGAAGGTTAAGCTTCTGAGAACTTTACCTTTCTGAGAAAGTTCCTTTCTGAGAGATTTATGAAAGTGATTTCAAGTTAATTTCACTTAAACGTTTTCTGAATTCAACTTAATGGGTTTTCACAATTCTGATTAAGTTAAAACGTGTTTGTAGATTTTCTCGAAGATTTACACAAGTAAAGAGTAAGGGAGAAAAGCTGGACACAAAGAATTTTATACTGGTTCGGTTCTAACTAACCTACTCCAGTCCTCAACCTTCAGTTGAGAGTTCTTTAGATATTCTTCTTATCGTGCCTTCTCAGACAACACTGCCTTTACCACGTAAAGGACTTTCACCACTTCTCAATCCGAAGTGGATTTCCTTGCCTCCAACACTAGAGGACTTTCCTTGCCTTAACTTAATTAAGGACTTAACCTTGCCTCACAACCGAGGACTTTGCTTGCCTTAAACACTTAAGGACTTGAACTTGCCTCAAACAATCGAGGACTTAAAACTGCCTTCCAACAACGAAGGACTTAGCGTTTTTCGGAAAATTGTTTTTTCTTCGAAAACCAACTACTAAGATTAAGTTACAAACTTAATTTGGCCCTTAGTAGACTTCTAGAGTTAACTTACAAATGTAAGAATTTACACCAATACAGAACTAGAAGATTGTTGCAAAGTTAGAAGAACAATTTCGTAAAATTGTCTTTCTGAGAAAGTTCTAAGTTTTCGCAAATGATTTTAAATTCAGCAGAGTTTTGGCAAGTTTAATCAAGAGTTTTTCCCGCAAGAATTTCGTCACAATGCTCTGGAATTGAACTCATATATATAGACATCAAAGAGCCGCGAAATAAGAAGCTTTCACTTTGCTGATGTGGCTGTGTCTGGCTCAGAACGGCTCCCTGCAACAGTCAGCGCGAAATGAGGAACTTTTCTGTCTTGTGCAGAGCGCGTGTTCCCACTTCCTTAGCTTGTTGTTTCGACCTTTCTGAGAATGAATGCTTCATCCATTGAGTCTTGACACTTGGTTGCTTCTGAGTCCAACTTTCTGAGAGATGTACGGACTTCTGAGGCGAACCTTATGAGGGAAGACCCTTCTGAGAACCACCTGTCGCAAGGTCTTCTGAGACCTTTCTGAGGCGACAATGTTCTTTCACCTTTTGCGTTTCTTGACTATCCTTTCTGATGTCTTTCACGCTATGATTTCTTCTTGTAATTCATAAGGTTACTCGTTGTTTGTCTTGATCTTACTCATGGAGTTGCAAAAGTTTAAGCTTTCTGAGACACTTAGCACACATATTAGCAAAACCTTAAGTAAAATTTTTATACTTATGGCTTACTTTGTTATCATTAAAACTTTCTATCTCTCTACGAGAAATATATCAATTTCTCTCAGAAGGGTTCTGGAGCTTACAATCTCCCCTTTTTTTGATGATAACAACTTAAGTCTTAAGATAATAATTTTGCTTAAGTTCTGAAGTGTTTCTGATTAAGTTCAGAACTTACTCAGAAGTCACTTTTGCTTTCTTAGAAACTAACTTAGCTTTCTGAGAGAAGGCTTTGTTATTTTCTTAGAAGGCTTTGATAATCAACAGATAGATATGCAAGGTATGAGTACTGTTTTAGATTAGCATGTATTTCTAGAAGATTAAGTATGTGAATTTCAGAAATACCAAGCTAATGAAACAAGAGATGCCAAAACATGAATAATTTTTCATTAATTTCAAATGGGGTTTACAAACAAAATTTTTGGCTCCCCCTAAATCTGTTACTCCCCCTACATCCTAGGTACTCCCCCTAAATCCTAGGCCTAGTTGTTTATATAGCCAAAATATTATCTATTTTTTCTTCTCCCCCTTTGTTATATCAAAAAGGGTGGCTAACATAAACACCATCACAGACTTAGAGCTACGGCTTCCTAGCTATATAGCGGAGAAGCCTGCAAATTTCCATCTGGACTTCGGCTTGATTAGCGCCTAAAGGGCATTCTGGAGGTATCTCATGCGCAGATTCAGAAGGCTGATTAGAAGAAGATGGAAAAGATGGAGGAGGACGAGAGACTTCAGCCTCGAGTACAGCATCTATGATATCCAACTTTTGATATTCTGGAAGAGGTTCTCCTTCTTCTTCAGTGTTTTCTTCTTCAGTAGTTTCTTTAGCGTAGGGCTGCTTCTGAGTGTCCTCAGAATCTTAAACTAGCTCCACGGTGTCCGTTGGTTGACCCATTGTCTCTGATCTCTGATCTTCATCTGGTATTTTGAAGGTAGACATCTGTTGATGCATTGCTTCAATTATCCTTTTCTTCATGGATTGACCTAAAAGAGGTGAATTT
This sequence comes from Aeschynomene evenia, assembly GCA_013621005.1. Lineage (NCBI taxonomy): Eukaryota > Viridiplantae > Streptophyta > Magnoliopsida > Fabales > Fabaceae > Aeschynomene > Aeschynomene evenia. The sequence continues at coordinate 207,745 of RYYW01000045.1, read as the reverse complement.
ATTTCTTCCTTTCCGTTATGAGGGCTAAATTCACTTATTGAATCTGATATGGAGGGAGTTGGACCAAGCTGAAGAGGAGGTATCTTAATCAAATTGAAGTAACACTCCTGGATCTCCTTGTGTGGGTCTTGGTTAGGCTGACTCCTTTCCGAATAACACTCAGTAACAAATGTTTCTGAGACATGAGTAGTCTCAGTAACTGTTTCTGAGCTTAGTTCAGTGTTGGTAGCACGTGCTGAGATGGTAGTTTCTTTGTTTTTCACTCGACCTTGCTTGCATTTCCTTTTGGCTGTTCTTGCTTCTGTTTTCCTTTTTCCAATCGAGATTTGATCAGAGGACATTTCCTCAGAATCTTCAGCCAAGATAATCGCCTTAGATTCCTTCTGAGAGACCTTCTGAGGTATCTCATAACCCATGCTTCTTTTTATAGAAGATGAGTGAGTATCTTTCTTCTGCTTCTGTTTTCTATCAGAAGAGTTAGTTTCCTTACTCATGTTCTTATTTCCACTGGAAGCAGCTGATTGAGGATGAGGTTGAGGTTTGAGCTAGAGAAGAGAGGGATGAAAGAAGAGAGGTGAGGTGAGAAGAGAATTTGACAGCGTTTTGGGTGAATTTTGAAGAGCAAATATCCAATTTAGAACGAGACTTTGTGATTTTTATAGAGCTGGTAAGAAGTAGCCGTTGCAAAATTTAATTCAAAAGTTACCGTTGGTAACTAATCTCTTGGAAGGCACTTTTCTGAGAGAAGTGGTCCTTTTGAGACTCTTTTCAGAAGACTTCCTTTCTGAGAGGTGGGTCTTCTGAGAGATGATTTTGCTCAGAAGCTTAGCTCTAACTTATCTGTCTCAGACTCTAAGCTTAGGACTAAGGGGAGTTTCTAAGAAAATATTTTTCAGAATTTAAACACTTAGAAACGTCTTAGTTTAAGAAGCCCTTTCAGGACATTAAAACGATCCTCGGGTAAAGGCTTTGTGAATATATCTGAGATTTGATCATCAGTATTCACAAATTTGATTTCAACATCGCCTTTTTTCACATGATCCCGAATGAAATGATGTTTTATATCTATGTGCTTGGATCGTGAATGCTGAATAGGATTCTTAGCTAAATTAATTGCACTAGTATTATCATAAAGAATGGGAATTTTCTCATACCTCAGTTGATAATCACGCAATTGGTTCCTTATCCAAAGCATCTGAGTGCAACAATTTGCTACTGACACATACTCAACTTCTGCTGTTGATAGCGCAATGGTGTTCTGCTTTTTGCATGACCATGTAATCAAGCATTTTCCAAAGAAACAGCAGCATCTGCTTGTGCTCTTGCGATCAATCCTGTCTCCAGCATAGTCAGCATCACATTATCCTACAACATCAGAGGAACAACCTTTCTCGTACCATAAGCCAAGATTAGTAGTTCCGATCAAATATCGCAGAATTCTTTTAACAGCAGTTAAGTGAGATTGCTTAGGATTTGATTGAAATCTCACAGATGCCAACACTTAGTTGAATATCTGGTCTAAAAGCAGTCAGATAAAGAAGAGAGCCAATCATGCCACGATAGCTACTTTCTGAAACTTTCTCACCATCTTCATCCAAGTCTATTACTTGAGAAGGATGCATGGGAGTGCTCATAGGCTAACTTTATCCATTAGAAACTTCCTCAGAAGTTCTTTGGTATATTTCTCTTGATGTATAAGAGTCCCTTCTGACTCTTGCTTGATTTGCAATCCTAGGAAGAATTTAAGTTCTCCCATCATGCTCATCTCGAATTCACCTTGCATAAGCTTGGAGAATTCTTTGCATAAGCGTTCATTGGTTGCACCAAAAATTATGTCATCAACCTAAATTTGGACAATCAAGAAGCCAAAGTCTTATGAGAGAGTGAATAGTGTAGTGTCTACTTTCCCTCTAGAGAATCCGTTTTTAAGCAAAAAGGAACTCAATCTATCATACCAAGTTCTAGGAGCTTGTTTTAGACCATAGAGAGCCTTAGTTAACTTAAATACGTGTTCTGGGAATGTATCATTCACAAAACCAGGAGGTTGTTTTACATAAACTTCCTCAAAAAGGTATCCATTCAAGAAGGCAGATTTTACATCCATTTGATATAGTTTGAAGCCTTTATGTGCAGCAAAAGCTAGCAACATTCTAATGGCTTCCAATCTTGCGACTGGAGCAAAGGTTTCATCGTAGTCTATTCCTTCTTGTTGGTTATACCCTTGAGCAACCAATCTGGCTTTATTTCTCACTACTTGACCATTTTCATCAGTTTGTTTCGAAACACCCATTTAGTCCCAATGACACTTTTGCCTTTGGGTTTCTGGGTAAGTTTTCAAACTTGGTTTCTCTCGAATTGGTCTAGTTCTTCCTGCATGGCATTTATCCAGCTAGGATCATCCAACGCTTCTTCTATGGATTCAGGTTCAAGTTCAGAAACCATAGCAAGATTCGTGTAGTTCCTTCTGGTTCTCACACCATGCTCAGGATCACCCAAGACTTCATTATGAGAGACATTTTTCAAGTCTCTCAAACCTTTATATCCTTTAGGAATAGGGTTCTGAGAAGTCGACACAGAAGGTTCTCGTTCTGAGTCATCAGAAGCTTGATCTTCTGAGAATCTAAATTCCATTGATGTTGGAGAAATAGATTTATCAGGCTCTGGAGCTTCAATGATGCTTTTAGATTTCTCTTTAGATGGAGAAGGCTTTTCCATAGATTGGAAATCACTCTCGTCATCTATAAGAATTTTCTTTTTGGCTTTCTCAGAAGAGATATTGAGTTTCTCAAATTCATCTTCTAAGTCAGCAACCTTCTGAGGCAAGTCCATACTAAGTTCTTTGAACTTAATATGGATTGTCTCTTCAACACATTTGCTCCTCTTGTTGTAGACTCTATAGGCTTTAGAGACAGAGGAATATCCTAGGAATACTCCATCATCGGATTTAGGATCAAATTTAGCTAGTTTGTCCTTTGTGTTGAGTATGAAGCATGAAGAACCAAAAACATGAAAATAGGATATGTTGGGTATTTTGTTCTTCCAAAGCTCATAAGGTGTTTTCTTCAGAATTGGTCTCAGAAAGACTCGATTCTGAATATAGCATGAGGTGTTTACAGCCTCAGCCCAAAAACCTTTTGAAAGCCCACTTTCTAAGATCATTGTTCTTGCCATTTCTTGAAGGCTTCGATTCTTTCTCTCAGCCACTCCATTTTGTTGAGGAGTTATGGGAGAAGAGAATTCGTGAGCAATGCCCAGATTTTCACAAAACTTTTCAAAAACGTGATTCTCAAATTCACCTCCATGATCGGATCGTATGGTGTGAATGTGAGAGTGTTTTTCATTTGAAACTCTTTTTGCAAAAGCTTTGAATTTTTCAAATGTTTCTTCCTTAGAAGCTAGAAAGAATACCCAAGTGAATCTAGAATAATCATCCACTATGACAAGACCATAGCGTTTTCCAGAAAGGGAAGCCGTTCTAGTTGGTCCAAAGAGATCCATGTGAAGGAGCTCAAGTGGTTTCTGAGTAGAGATTCCACTTTTGCTAGGAAACGAGGCTTTGGTTTGTTTTCCCTTTTCATAGAAGTCGCAAGTTGCATCCTTCTGATACTTAATGTTGAGAAGACCCTTTACAAGTCCTTTCTGAGAGAGCTCAGAAAGAAGCTTCATATGGGCGTGACCAAGTTTCTTATGCCAAAGCCATTTGTCTTCTTGGACAGAGACAAGACACTTCACATTTTGATCCTTTAGATCATCTAGATGAATAACGTAAATGTTACCAACCCGTTTTCGTTCCAGAACGATCTTGCCGTTAGTGAGATTAGTCACATGGCAATATTTGGCATAAAACTCAACCTTTAAGCCTTTGTCACAGAATTGACTAATGCTTAAGAGATTGTGTGTTAAGCCATCAACTAAAAGTACATCAGAGATTTGGTGAAAGGAATCCTTACCAACATCTCCTATGGCAGTGACTTTCCCTTTGGCACCATCACCGAATCGCACCGTTCCTCCTTTCTTGGGCTTAAGGTTTCTGAACCAGTGCTTGCTTCCAGTCATGTGCCTTGAGCAGCCACTGTCCAAGTACCACTGCTCATCTTGGTGGTGGAGCAGTGCTTGTTGATGCACCTGCAGACACAAAGTTCACTAATTTAGGTACCCATGCTTTGTTGGGTCCTTGCTTGTTAGCTTTCTTTGCCTTTTGTCTTCTTTTCTTAGAAGGATTGTGGTTCTGAGACTCAGAAACCTTTTATTTGCCTTTTTCAGAAGCTTTCGCTTTCTGAGAGGACTCGCCCTTCTGAGAAGGACTTGTCTTCTGAGAAAGCTTAGCCTTCTGAGAGTTTTTAACCTTCTTAGCCCTTTTGGGCAGAGAAGTGTTTCCTTTACTAAGCATAGGGCATGTCTCAGATCCATGTCCATCTTTGAAACATGAGATGCACATGCGATGTGATTTAGTTAATGATGGATCAATGTCATGGGGTTCGAAAATTTCTTCATATCCAAGTCCTCTTTTATCTTTGTAAGGTCTTTGACCTCCAAGTAAAAGAGTCATCATTTTCCCGCCATTGATGATGAGAATTCTAATTAGAACCCCACTTGAAATTTTGATCGTCTTAGGAGCCTCTTTGAAGGTAAGCTATATTCTAGCTTCTGATGTTATGCGAATGCTTCTGAGGATGCTGCAGAATGAGTTTCTGAAGCTTCTGAAATGTTTTGGATGCCTCTGAAGTATTTTACGTTGAGGATTCAAGAGTTATAATTTTAGAACAGAAGATTTGGACAGGAACAGGGGGATGATGAATGGATTTAAGAGAGAAGGATGGAAATGGTTTAAGGTCATAGACGCCACTCAAAAAGGATTTTGAGATAAGTCTTGAGACGCCACAAAGGAAATGAAAGTTACCTTTGATAAGTCTGAATATTGTTCTTGAAGAACAATGAGAATCACTCACAAATTGTGTGAAAATCAAAATGAACATAAGCTGTTATTCTTCAGCTCAAAGCTGGTATTTAAAGAAAAGTATAATAAAGCTGAAGTGTGTTCTTAATGATTCCACTCACAAGATTTAAGTGTATCATTTAAGAACCACTTGCAATAAAAACAAAACTAACAATTAAGTTCCAGCCGTTACAAAATCCTAAGGCTGCATTATCTTATTTTAATTTTAGGAAATAAAACTCTAAGCTCAAAGTAAATTCAGAAAATAAAGAAAAGAAATTGCAAGAGTTTTCACATGTGCAATATTAGTTCCCTCCGTCCACAATGCATTGAATGATCTTGAATTTTATTTCACTCCCACTTGGACTCTTCATGAATAATGCAGTGATTAATTCCTTTAATGCTTCTTTAGCCCTCTTGGATCTGGTTCGAGTTGTTGGCCCTCCAATTCCTTCAATTGCATCTTCAGATTGTTGATCAATTAATCCGTCCTCTCTTAACTTCTGAAGTTCTGATAGTTGTTGCTTCTAATCCAGCGCTGCTCCTGCTCCAAGCTTCTGATTATTATTTCTAAGCTTCTAAACTTCTTGAATAGTATTTCCATGCTTCTGAACGTCAGAAGCATCAGTATTCAGATCCATCACTTGGTCTCGAACAGTACTCTCAAGCTTCTGAGCTTCAGAAGCATCAATATTCAGATCCGAAACTTGCTCTTGGTTCATGTTCTCATCAGTCCCTCCTTCTTGAAAAGGATTTGCCCTCAAATCTGCTTCTGCATCATACAAAGATAGATCAGAAACATTAAATGTAGCATTTACATTATATTCCCCTGGCAAATCTACTTTGTATGCATTATCACTGATTTTCTGCAGAACTTGGAATGGTCCATCTCCTCTTGGCTGCAACTTGGATTTCTCTGCTTGGAATCTTTCTTTTCTGAATTGTACCCACACCCAATCCCCTGGTTCAAATGTCACCTTCCTCCTGCCTTTGTTGGCATTTCTTACATAACTTTCAGTTTTCTTCTCAATGTTTCTTCTGACCTGTTCATGCAACTTAAAAACAAATTCTGCTTTGGCCTTAGCTTCTTTATGTTTCAAAACTGATTTGCTAGGCAATGGTAACAGATCCAAGGGTGTTAAAGGGTTAAATCCATATACTACTTCAAAAGGTGAAAAATCAGTAGTAGAATGGACAGCCCTGTTGTATGCAAACTCAATGTGGGGCAAGCATTCTTCCCACATCTTCAGATTCTTTCTCAAAACAATCCTCAACAAGGTTCCTAAACTTCTATTCACTACTTCTGTTTGTCCATCAGTTTGTGGATGACAAGTAGTAGAAAATAGCAATTTAGTACCAATTTGGTCCACAGAGTTTCCAAAAATAGCTAAGGAACTTGTTGTCCCTATCGCTGACAATGCTTCTGGGCAAACCATGCAATCTCACAATATTTTTGAAAAATAAATCAGCAATATGAGAAGCATCATCAATTTTTTTACAAGGAACAAAATGAGCCATTTTGGAAATCTGTCCACACCACAAAAATAGAATCATTTCCAAATTTAGTTCTTGGCAGCCCAAGTACAAAATCCATGGATAAATCTACCCAAGGGTACTCAGGAATGGGCAAAGGGGTGTATAGACCATGGGGCTGCACTCTTGACTTGGCCCTTTTGCATACAATGCATTTTTCACAAAATTTTGTTACATCAGATCTCATGTGAGGCCAAAAGAAGTTTTCTTGTAAAGTTTCTAGAGTTTTAAATACCCCAAAGTGTCCCATGAGTCCTCCCCCATGTGCCTCTTGCACAAGTAACTCTCTAATCGATCCCTTTGGCACACACAAACATTTTCCTTTAAACAAAAACCCATTGTGCCTAAAGAATCCATTATGAGCTACTGTTTCACAGATTTTGAAGATTTCAGAAAATTCAGAATCAGTTTCATACAATTCTTTCACAAATTCTAATCCAAAAAGTTTGGTTTCCAGAATGTTCAAAAGAGCATGCCTCCTTGATAAGGCATCAGCAACAACATTATTCTTTCCCTTTTTGTGCTTAATCACATAAAGAAATTGCTCAAGAAACTCTACCCATTTGGCATGTCTCTTATTCAACTTTCCTTGGCTTTTCAAAAACTTAAGTGATTTGTGATCACTGTGAATTACAAATTCCTTTGGCAGAAGATAATGCTGCCATGTTTGCAAAGCCCTTACTAGAGCATACAATTCCTTATCATAAGTGGAAAAATTCAAGGTTGCCCCATTCAATTTCTCACTGAAATAAGCAATTGGATGCCCCTCTTGCATCAACACTGCACCTATTCCAACATTAGATGCATCACATTCAAGCTCAAAGGTTTTCATAAAATTGGGCAAAGTTAAAATAGGAGCATTCACATGTTTCTCTTTCAAAATAGTAAAAGCCTTTTGTTGCTTCTCACCCCATTTAAAAATCACATTTTTCTTAACAAGTTCATTGAGGGGTGCAGCAATGGTGCTGAAGTCTGAATATTGTTCTTGAAGAACAATGAGAATCACTCACAAATTGTGTGAAAATCAAAATGAACATAAGTTGTTATTCTTCAGCTCAAAGCTGGTATTTAAAGAAAAGTATAATAAAGCTGAAGTGTGTTCTTAATGATTCCACTCACAAGATTTAAGTGTATCATTTAAGAACCACTTGCAATAAAAACAAAACTAACAATTAAGTTCCAGCCGTTACAAAATCCTAAGGCTGCATTATCTTATTTTAATTTTAGGAAATAAAACTCTAAGCTCAAAGTAAATTCAGAAAATAAAGAAAAGAAATTGCAAGAGTTTTCACATGTGCAATATTAGTTCCCTCCGTCCACAATGCATTGAATGATCTTGAATTTTATTTCACTCCCACTTGGACTCTTCATGAATAATGCAGTGATTAATTCCTTTAATGCTTCTTTAGCCCTCTTGGATCTGGTTCGAGTTGTTGGCCCTCCAATTCCTTCAATTGCATCTTCAGATTGTTGATCAATTAATCCGTCCTCTCTTAACTTCTGAAGTTCTGATAGTTGTTGCTTCTAATCCAGCGCTGCTCCTGCTCCAAGCTTCTGATCATTATTTCTAAGCTTCTGAACTTCTTGAATAGTATTTCCATGCTTCTGAACGTCAGAAGCATCAGTATTCAGATCCATCACTTGGTCTCGAACAGTACTCTCAAGCTTCTGAGCTTCAGAAGCATCAATATTCAGATCTGAAACTTGTTCTTGGTTCATGTTCTCATCAATTGACCATCTTAACTAGATCAGAAGTGAGAAACTCATTGGCCTTTTGTAATTCTATTAAGGCTAGTTCAGCCTTTTCGATAGTTAAAGAAGACATTGTTTCTAAAGCTTGATAGAGATTGTGACTTTCAAGAAATCTGTTTTTAAAATCATCTCTTTCAAGTTTTAGATTCTCAACTTCTTGAATTAGTCTAGCATTTTCAGCTTCTAGATGTTTGTAATTTTTCTTTAAGTTGCTAAAACTATTAGCTAATTCATTTGAGTCTCTCAGAAGTTCTTCATAGAGTTCTGAGATCTCATTATATGAGTATGAGAGAGGAGGAAAGTTAGGTACCTCTTCTGACTCAGATTCTGTTTCCAGAATATAGTCAGTACCAGCCATGAAGCAGACGTTAGCTTCCTCTTCGTTTGCTGGCTCAGAATCTTCCTCTTCTGAGTCACTCCAAGTAGCAACCATTGCCTTCTTTTTCTTTATGGGAATAAACTTCTTCTTCCCTTTGTTCTGAGGGCACTCCGTTCTGAAGTGACCCTTTTCTCCACAGCCATAGCATGTGGCTTCAGAAGGCTTTAGCTTTCCTTTCTTAGGAGTAATCTCCTTGCCTTTGCTTGGTCTTCTCTTCCAAGTTTGCTTCATTTTTCTAACCAGAAGAGAGATGTCATCTTCCTCTGTTTCTGAGTCTGATTCATCTTCTAATTCATAAACTTCTTCGGCCTTGAGAGCCTTTGAAGATCTTTTTACTTGGCTTTTAAGAGCCAGACCCTTTTGAGGCTTAGATGAAGAGGATGGTCCTCCAAGCAATCCTTCTAGCTCAATCTCACGTGTTCTGAGTGAACCGAATAGTACATCCAAACCAAGCTGATTTAGATCCTTGGCTTCTTGGATTGTTGTAACTTTTGGACGCCATTTTGAGGAGAGGCTTCTGAGAATTTTTCTTACCATTTCAGGGTTTGAGTAAGTCTTTCCCAAGACTTTGAGCTGATTGATGATGTGAAGAAACCGTATTGACATGTTGTCAATGTTTTCATCTTGTTGCATGCAGAAGGATTCGTACTTGTGTACGAACATAGATATCTTCGTTTCCTTGACTTCATCATTACCTTCATGCAGCATGTGAAGCCTATATCTCCTGTGCTGTATCACACGATACTATCTTGTCGTATTCTACCTTGGGTAATGCACATAGGAGAATGTACTTGGCCTTGAAGTTCAGGTGAATCTTCTCTTTCATTTCTTGAGTCCATTCATCCTTGGGAACTCGTCTGGTGTAGGTTCTGGGCGCTGGAGGTGCTGCTCCAGGTTCAGCGTCTGCTGCAACAACAACTTGTTCTGTTATTGTTTGCAGAGGTTGATAGTCTCCGTTCTCAATCCTGTCCCATAGATCAAGACTGGTGTGCTTGATGAACAATGTCATCCTATCACGCCAATAGTCGAAACTATCTCCAAGGAACATTGGAGGTCTGTTGATTGAAGCCCCATCAGATATGAACGCAGCTAATGAGTCCATAGTTCCTTCTTGGATCTTTTTCCTTGACACTGTTAAGTGCTCAACCCCTTAAGGACCGAGCTCTGATGCCAATTTAATGTGTATTTGTGCACGAGAAGGGGGGGGGGTTGAATCGTGCAGGCTTTTAAGAATTAACTTCTTAAAAACTTTTCTTAGAAAGCTATTTACTCAGAAAGATGATTTGAGTGTTTGCAGCGGAATAAACTTTTTGAGAAGGTTAAGCTTCTGAGAACTTTACCTTTCTGAGAGATTTATGAAAGTGATTTCAAGTTAATTTCACTTAAACGCTTTCTGATTTCAACTTAATGGGTTTTCACAATTCTGATTAAGTTAAAACGTGTTTGTAGATTTTCTCAAAGATTTACACAAGTAAAGAGTAAGGGAGAAAAGCTGGACACAAAGAATTTTATACTGGTTCGGTTCTAACTAACCTACTCCAGTCCTCAACCTTCAGTTGAGAGTTCTTTAGATATTCTTCTTATCGTGCCTTCTCAGACAACACTGCCTTTACCACGTAAAGGACTTTCACCACTTCTCAATCCGAAGTGGATTTCCTTGCCTCCAACACTAGAGGACTTTCCTTGCTTAACTTAATTAAGGACTTAACCTTGCCTCACAACCGAGGACTTTGCTTGCCTTAAACACTTAAGGACTTGAAATTGCCTCAAACAATCGAGGACTTAAAACTGCCTTCCAACAACGAAGGACTTAGCGTTTTTCGGAAAATTGTTTTTGCTTCGAAAACCAACTACTAAGATTAAGTTACAAACTTAATTTGGCCCTTAGTATACTTCTAGAGTTAACTTACAAATGAAAGAATTTACACCAATACAGAACTAGAAGATTTTTGCAAACTTAGAAGAACAACTTCGTAAAATTGTCTTTCTGAGAAAGTTCTAAGTTTTTGCAAATGATTTTAAATTCAGCAGAGTTTTGGCAAGTTTAATCAAGAGTTTTTCACGCAAGAATTTCGTCACAATGCTCTGCAATTGAACTCATATATATAGGCATCAAAGAGCCGCGAAATTAGAAGCTTTCACTTTGCTGATGTGGCTGTGTCTGGCTCAGAATGGCTCCCTGCAATAGTCAGCGCGAAATGAGGAACTTTTCTGTCTTGTGCAGAGCGCGTGTTCCCACTTCCTTAGCTTGCTGTTTCGAGCTTTCTGAGAATGAATGTTTCATCCATTGAGTCTTGACACTTGATTGCTTCTGAGTCCAACTTTCTGAGAGATGTACGGACTTCTGAGGCGAACCTTATGAGGGAAGACCCTTCTGAGAACCACCAGTCGCAAGGTCTTCTGAGACCTTTCTGAGGCGACAGTGTTCTTCTCTCAGAACTGCACTTTCACCTTTTGCGTTTCTTGACTATCCTTTCTGATGTCTTTCACGCTATGATTTCTTCTTGTAATTCATAAGGTTACTCGTTGTTTGTCTTGATCTTACTCATGGAGTTGCAAAAGTTTAAGCTTTCTGAGACACTTAGCACACATATTAGCAAAACCTTAAGTAAAATTTTTATACTTATGGCTTACTCTGTTATCATTAAAACTTTCTATCTCTCTAAGAGAAATATATCAATTTCTCTCAGAAGGGTTCTGGAGCTTACAACTTGTACCAAAAGAATGTCATTATTTTTATTCTTTATGAAGAGAGTTGTATCAACCTTACCCATTTGAAAATCTTTTTCTAAAAGGAATTTGTTCAATCGTTCATACCAAGCTCTTGGAGCTTGTTTTAAACCATATAGAGCCTTTTTCAATTTAAAAACATGATTCAGTTTTTCAAAATCTTCAAAATCGGGAGGTTGATCAACATACACTTCTTCTTGAATAAAGCCATTTAAGAATGCACTTTTGACATCCATTTGATAAAGTTTGAAATTCACGGTAAAGGCAAATGAAAGTAATATCCTAATAGCTTCTAATCTAGCTACCGGTGTATATGTTTCATCGTAATCAATGCCCTCTTGCTGATTATAACCTTTAGCAACAAGCCTAGCTTTATTTCTCACAATTATACCATTTTCATCCAATTTGTTTCGGAACACCCATTTTGTCCCAATATTTGTATGATCATTTGGTTTTGGCACTAGTTCCCAAACATCATTTCTTTTAAATTGGTTTAATTCTTCTTGCATTGCCAAGATCCAATGTTCATCAATTATTGCCTCATCAATGGTTGTTGGTTCAATTTGAGAAACAAAAGCCTATTACATGCATTTCTAAGTGAGTTTCGAGTTGTTACCCCTTTTGATACATCACCAATGATATTGTCGAGTGGATGATGCCTAGAGGTTCTCCACTCCTTTGGAAATTCATGACTTGGCTTTGTGTCGTCTTGTTGCTTTTGTTCTTGATTTTGGGGTTGTTCTTGATCTTGTTCTTGTTTGACTTCACTTGAGCTTTCCTTTTCATTCTTTTCTTCCAAGTGAGTATTTTCCAATAAATCTACAAGATCATCACAAGATACCTTTCTCGGAGACCGAGCATTAGCTTCATCAAATGCAACATGTATTGATTCTTCAATAGTCATGGTTCTTTTATTGTAAATTCTATATGCTTTACTATGTAATGAATAACCAAGAAATATGCCTTCATCAGCCTTTGCATCAAACTTTCCTAGGTTATCTTTTCCATTATTAAGAACAAAGCATTTACAACCAAAGACGTGAAGGTGGGAGATATTTGGTTTTCTTCCAAAATAAAGTTCATAAGGGGTTTTCTTTAAAATAGGTCTTATTATGACTCTATTTAGGACATAACAAGCGGTACTAACCGCGTCGGCCCAAAAATATTTTGGAATATCGGCTTCATTAAGCATAGTTCTCGCCATCTCTTCAAGAGAGCGATTTTTCCTTTCAGCTACACCATTTTGTTGTGGTGTTCTAGGTGCCGAGAAGTTATGCTTAATGTCGTTGTCTTCACAAAAGAGTTTGAAATCTTCGTTTTCAAATTCTCCATCATGATCACTTCTAATGGATGCAATTTTAGTGTTCTTTTCGTTTTGGATAACTTTGGCTAGTTTTCTAAATGCACGAAATGCCTCGCTTTTATGAGTAAGAAACAAGGTCCATGTGAATCTAGAATAATCATCCACAATCACCAAGGCATAGTAATTACCACCAAAGCTTTTTGTCCTTGAAAGACCAAATAAATCCATATGTAAAAGTTGTAAAGGCCTTTCGGTTGAAACAACGTTTTTAGCTTGAAAAGATGCCTTTACTTGTTTTCCTTTTTGACATGCGTCACAAATCATATCTTTTTCAAACTTTAGCTTTGGTAAACCAATTACTAATTCTTTAGAGACCAACTTATTAAGATGATCCATGTGAATGTGTGAAATTCTTCTATGCCACAACCAAGTATCTTCCTCTTTACCGACTAAGCATTTCACATCATTTGAAGGATAATCATCAAGGTTAATCATATAGATGTTATCTACTCTAACACCAATTAAAATGATTTTACTGTCCTTTTTACGTTCAACTATGCAACTTTTAGAATCAAATATAATCCTATTTCCTTTATCACATAGTTGACTAACACTTAACAAATTAAATTTAAGCCCTTTTACTAAAGAAACATTTTCAATAGAGGATGATTCACTTTTACCGACATTTCCAATGCCAATGATGATGCCTTTGGTGTTGTTGCCAAAAGTGACATTTCCTCCTCTTTTTGGTTCAATATTAAAGAATTTTGATGCATCTCCGGTCATATGCTTTGAGCACCCGCTATCCACATACCAATGGGAGCTCTTTGCGTTTAAGCACACCTACAAAAGAGATTTAAAAGTTTCTTTTAGGTACCCAAGATGATTTGGGTCCTTGGGTGTTAGTATGAGCATAACGCCCATTAGGAACCCTTCCAACATTTTGGCCGTACATGTGTCTTAATTTTGTAAAACATAAGGGAGCAATATGTCCTATTTTACCACAATAATGACATGTGACATGAGGGTTGAACATATAAACTCTTCTAGGTGTATGCATATGGTTATGGAATGCTTGATGGTTGTGCATGTTCCTAGGTTCATTATGTTTATGAGCTTTAGTGGCATTCCTAGGTAGGTTAACCTTCCTAGGTATTGGTTTAGTTTCCTTGGCTGGTACAAACTTTGTTTTTACGCTAGAACTAGGTTTGTTTGGATCATATCCTAGTCCACTTTTATCATTCTCATGTTTTTGACTACGTAGGAGATTATCTAGATGTTTACTAGATGTGTTAAACTTGCTAATGTCACTTTTAAGAATCTCTATCTCCTTTTTATATGTAATGCATGATGTGCATGTTTCAACTACCTTGGTTTTACCTAAGGTTTTGTTTTCTAACTTAAGAGCATTAAGTTCATTCTTTAATGATTCAATTTCTTTGGTTAATTCTACAATCTTAGCCTTTGATGCCTTTTCACTTTTAGCTAATATGATATGCTCATTAAGTAACTCTTCAAATTCTAACTGTAAATCATCTTCGGTTTTTGAAATACTTACCTCATTGTCGTTATCGGTATTTGCCATGAGACATAAGTTGGCTACTTCCTCTTCTTCGTCATCGGAGGTCACGGGGCTGACATCTTTATCTTCCCATGATATAAGAGCTCTCCTTGTCTTTTTCTTTTTCTTGTTTTTCTTGCTTCTTGAGGTAAATTGGGCATTTGAATTTGATGTGCCCATTTTCACCACATTCATAGCATTTGAATGTTGAGTTTTCATTATTCTTCTTTGGTTTGAAACCTTTCCGTACGAGCTTTCCGAACTTTTTAAGAATGAAAGCGACATCCGGATCATTAACATCTATGACGTATTCATCGTCATCATCATCGTCTTGTACTTGTATGGATGATTTTAGTGCAAGACCTCTCTTTTTGACTTCTTTGTCAACTTTGAATTTCTTGATCTCCATTTCATGCTCTTGGAGTTTTCCGAAGAGTGTTGCTAATGTCATGGAGTCAAGATCGCTTATTTCCTTGATAGCGGTCACCTTTGGTTGCCATTCTTCGGTTAAGCTCCTTAATACCTTATGCACTAGATCACAATCATCAAATTTCTTTCCTAATGCACGAAGGTGATTAATGATGTGTTGGAAGCGCATTTGTACTTCCGCAATATTTTCACCTTGTTGCATTCGGAATAATTCATAATCTTGCAATAAAGTATTTATTCTAGATTTCTTAACTTGAGTGGTTCCTTCATGTGTGACTTCAAGAATATCCCACATTTCCTTGGCCGTATCACAATTTGATACTCTAAGAAACTCATCGTAGTCTAGAGCACTACAAATGATGTTCTTAGCTTTCAAATTGCTTTGGTCAAGTTTCTTTTCTATATCGGTCCAAGTCTCCTCATCCTTTTCGACGTTTTTTCCATCTACTACGGCTATCGGAGGACTGTATCCTTTGACAATGCTTTTCCAAGCACTTTTGTCATAGCTTTCAATAAAGATCTTCATTCTAGCCTTCCAATATGTGTAGTGTTCTCCACTAAACATTGGTGGTTTGTTGAATGGATATCCTTCTTGCAAAATAGGTTTGCTTTGAAATGAAGATGCCATTTTGAAAATATCCTCTTGAAACGATTAAGTTCTTTAAACAAGAGTTTAGCTCTGATACCAATTGTAGAACAAATGGCCTCAAATATACTCAAGAGGGGGGGTGAATTGAGTATTAAAAACTTTTCGCAAACTTAGTTGAAATGTAATTAAGCAATGCTCTAGAATAATTACTTTTGCACAAATAGCAAATAAAAGTAAATTAAAGAGATACGGGTAGAGAGATTGCAAACTTGAATTTATACTGGTTCGGCCACTCTTGTGCACCTACATCCAGTTTCTTGAACTCCCGTTCAAGACGTATCCACTATCTAACAAGCTTAACCGGGTGCTTGTCAAACCGTTACAACTTCCGAGCACTTCCGACACTTCCGGATACCTCACCTTAGGTGTGAAAGTCTCAAAACTCTCTCTTGGAGGATACCTCACCCCCAATTACAGAAATACAATAATGATAGAAAGTTGTGTATGCCTCTCACAAAGAGTAAATGATACAAATGAAGCACTTATAGAGTAAAAACTCAAATATCTCTCATAAAGGCTCAAAAATAACTCAAAAATATGAAATTGATGAAACTTATATGTAAGAATGATTTGCAATGCTTTGGTGTGTTGAGTTATGAGTTTTGAGCCTCTATTTATAGGAAAAATTGACCAATTAGCCGTTGGAGATGATTTAATATGAAAATAATATAAAAGGACAGCAAAAAGAAGCTTGTCTGCACTTTTCTGCACATGGGGATCGATCCTCATAGTGGGGGGATCGATCCTCCTAACAAAACAAGAATAACGGCTATATTTTAGACCGTTGAAGGCTTGGGATCGATCCTCATACCCTGGGGATCGATCCCCTTCACTAAATTTGTGCAGAATTCAAATTTTTTACTTGGGGATCGATCCCTGCATACTGAGGATCGATCCCCTGCACGTAATTTGTGCAGAAAATGAATTTTTCTCATGGGGATCGATCCCTGCATAGTGAGGATCGATCCCCTGGGCACAGTTTGCATAAATAATGTGTTTTAAGTGTCATTTCTCAATATGATTTCAATCAAATGATTTTTCAAAGATCATATATCATTCTAAATCATTTCAAAACATTTTTCTTTTTTCAAAAAGATCTCCAACTTATTTTTGATCAATATATATTTTCAAAATAATTGAGAGATAAAAATGAATTTTACCCTTTGACAATTTAATTTCTAAGTCCTATACTAATTGGACTTGAATCTTTTGCACATCCTTGATTGTTTTTAAGTACTCCACTCCGAGCAATATCGTTTGTCATTACTCAAAACCTGAAATACTTACAACACATGCATATATAAATATTTATATTATCATATATTTACAGGGTCTGGTAGTGTAAGCACTGGAGTCGAGGTTAAGCGATGTAAGCTCCAGAACCCTTCTGAGACAAATTGAAGTATTTCTCTTGGAGAATTAAAAAGTTTTAATGATAACAAAGTAAGCCGTAAGTATAAAAATTTTACTTAAGGATTACTAATATCTGTGTTAAGTGTCTTAGAAAGCTTAAAATTCTGCAATTCCATGAGTAAGATCAAGACAAACAACGAGTAACCTTATGGATTAAATGATGAAATCAAAGCGTTAAAGACATCATAAAGGGTGAGTAACAAATGCAAAAGGTGAAAGTGTAGTTCTGAGAGAAGAACACTGTCGCCTGAGAAAGGTCTCAGAAGACCTTGCGACTGGTGATTCTCAAAAGGGTCTTCCCTCATAAGGTTCGCCTCAGAAGTCCGTACAACACTCAGAAAGTTGGACTCAGAAGCAACCAAGTATCAAGACTCAATGGATTCTGCATTCAATCTTAGAAAGCTCGTTACAAAAAGCCAAGGAAGTGGGAACACGCGCACTGTACAAGTCTGAAAAGTTCCTCATTTCGCGTTGACTGTAGCAGGGATCCGTTCTGATACAGACACAGCCACATCAGCAAAGTGAAAGCTTCTATTTTCGCGGCTCTTTAATGCCTATATATATGAGTTCAATTGCAGAGCTTTGTGACGAAATTCTTGCGCTAAAAATCTTGATTAAACGTGCCAAAACTCTGCTAAATTGAAAATCATTTGCGAAAACTTAGAACATTTTCAGAAAGACAATTTTTACTAAATTGTTCTTTTAACTTTGCCAAAATCTTCTAGTTCTGAATTGGTGTAAATTCTTACATTTGTAAGTTAAATCTTGAAGTCTACTAAGGGTCAAATTAAGTTTGTAACTTAATCTTAGTAGTTGTTTTCGAAGCAAAAACAATTTCCAGAAAAATGCTAAGTCCTTCGTTGTTTGAAGGCAGTTTTAAGTCCTCGATTGTTTGAGGCAAAATTTAAGTCCTTAAGTGTTTAAGGCAAGCAAAGTCCTCAGCTGTGAGGCAAGTTTAAGTCCTTAATTAAGTTAAGGCAAGGAAAGTCCTCTAGTGTTGGAGGCAAGAAAAATCCACTTCGGGTTGTGAAGTGGTGAAAGTCCTTTACGAGGTAAAGGTAGTGTTGTCTGAGAAGGCACGATAAGAAGAATATCTAAAGGAACTCTCAACTGAAGGTTGAGGACTGGAGTAGGTTCGTTAGAACCGAACCAGTATAAAAATTTCCTTGTGTTAAGCTTTTCTCCCTTAAACTCTTACTTTCGAGAAAATTAACTAACACGTTTTAAACTGTTCTTGAATCAAAAAAATTCATTAAGTTAAACTTAGAAAGGGTTTAAGAAACATCAAATCCAAAACTTATTCTTAAACCACTCTGAAAGAATCTTTCTCAGAAAGTTAAAGTTCTCAGAACATTAACCTTCTCAGAAAGCTTGTTCCGCTGCTAACTCTAAAATCTTCCTTCTGAGTAAAACAACTTTCTAAGAAAAGTTTTTAAGAAGCAATTTTTATAAACAAGCACCATTCAACCCCCCCTTCTCGTGCACAAATACACCTTCAAGCGACTCTTTAGCTCCAAAAAACTTCCCTCATACTCTTTTGTCCACACAAAGGAAGCATTCTTCCTAGTAAGCTTCGTCAAGGGTAATGCAATGTGGGAGAAGTTTGAGATGAACCTACGGTAATAGCTTGCTAATCCTAGAAAACTCCGAATCACCGTTACCGTAGTAGTTCTCTCCCAGTCCATCACAGCCTCTATCTTACTAGGATCTACTGATATGCCTTCTCTCGACACCACATGCCCCAAAAACTTTACCTCCTTCATCCAACACTTGCACTTTGACAGCTTCGCGAACAACTACTTCTTCTCCTTCAGCACTTCCAACACCACCTTCAAATAGCTCTAGTTCTCCTCTTGTGTCTTTGAATAGATCAAAATGTCATCAACAAAGACAACAACAAATATATCCAAAAAGGGTCTAAAGATCCTGTTCATGTAGTCTATGAACACCGCAGGAGCATTCGTCAGTCCAAAGGACATGACGGTGAACTCGTAGTGACCGTAACGACTCCTCAAAGCTGTCTTCGGATTGTCCTCATCCCTCACCCAAATCTAATGGTATCCAGACCTCAGATCTATCTTTCAAAATACTTGTGCGCCTCTTATCTGGTCCATCAAGTCATCGATCCTAGGCAGTGGGTACTTGTTCTTCACGATCACTTTGTTCAACTGCCTATAATCGATGCACAAACACATGCTTCCGTCCTTCTTCTTTACGAACAACACCGGTGCTCCCTAAGGTGAAACGCTTGGCCTCACGAACTTCTTTTCCAAGAGCTCCTCCAACTGCGTCTTTAACGCAGCTAACTCTCCGGGTGACATTCTATAAGATGCAATGGATATGGGTCCTGTCCCGGGCATTAGATCTATGGCAAACTCAACCTCTCTAGCTGGGGAAAACTCAGGTATATCCTCAGGGAAAACCTCCGGGTAATCTCTCACTATGGGTAGCTCACTCAACACATGACCCTTTTCGATTTCACTAGCGGCGAGAAACACGTAGGCATTGATCATAACCCCACAACAATTTAACTTAATGGCACTAACATATAAGTCTACAGGGGTGACACATGAAGAAGGAATAGAAGGGAAAATAATAGACTTAGCATGGCAATAAAGCAAGACTCGATTGGTAGACAATCAATCCAAGCCTAAAATAATGCCTAGACCAGACATGGGCAAACAAATGAGATCAAAAGTGAATGACCTATCATCTATATGAAACCTACATTTCATGCAATTTAACCATGTCCTAATGGGTTCAGTAGTAGGGGTAGATACTAATAGATCAAAGGGTAGCTCTGACATATGCAATCCTAGGGTCCTAGCATGATCATGTGAAATGAATGAATGCGTGGCACCAGAGTCATACAGTACAACTAAAGATTGTCACAAAATAACACTGATAACGTGGTTTTTGCCAATATTTTATGCCCTTAATTTGGATGATTGTATGCAATTCTTTGCTCTATTTTGGCCTTTTATTGTATTTAATACAACTTGCAATTAAATTGGGCATAATAGAAATAAAGGCTAAAATAACAAGTTTTATGATGTTTTTACAATTCAAGGATGACATTTGCACTTGATCTTAGATATTTTGTATTTTTAGCACAGGTCACAGGTATTATTGGAGCTGTAGACATCAGGAACTGAGCAAGAAGCGGAGCAGTGAATTTCAGAACCAGCATCGAGCGCTCCAGCGCCCTTAGCGCGCTCCAGCGCACGAGGCCCACTTAAACTCATCACATGCACAGCGCTGGCGCTCTAGAGAGTTATACGCGCCCTAGCGCCGCGCCGCAATTCTGTCACAGCAGAAACCCTATCTGCACGAGTTGGAGGCCCAAATTGATTAGGGTTTGGAGGCTGCTCACCTTATTTAAAGGAGGCTAATGCATCAGAAAACAACACCTCTCAACACCACCACTTTTACATTTTTGAGTGAAGTACCAAATTAACCCCCGAAAGATTTTGTTGCTGACAAAATCACCCCCAAAACATTTTAACGACAAAATAGCCCCCAATGATGTTTAACGTTTGACAAAAGACACCCACCGTGAACTTTCTTCAACGAACGTTAACTACAGTGATGAGGTGGAATACACAGTGCCAACCGGATCCCCAGCTTGTCGTTTTTGATCCTGAAATCGAACACAGAGAAAAATAAGGCAAGCTAGGAGAGGGTTTACTGGGTCTCAAGGGCAACCAGAAGATCCACCGTTTGAAACGCTACTTTTCTTTGGTCCTGAACTTTCTGATTTGTCTGTTAGTGTTTCAGGTCCAAGTTCGATTATGGCAGACTATCAGCCCACCCTGAAGGAACTTGCAGCTCCTGACCTCAACCAACAACCTTTGGGGATTACTTACCCAAGGTTGGACACTGAGTTTGAGCTTAAGGGAGCTATTCTCCATTTGCTCCCTAAATTCCACGGTTTGGTCGGAGAGGATCCACACCAACACCTCAAAGAATTCCATGTGGTGTGTGAGACTCTCAAGCCAAGAGGAGTCAACGAGGAACACGTGAAGCTTCGGGCTTTTCCGTTCTCTCTGGACGGTCAGGCGAAGCAATGGTTCTTGAACCTGCCAAATGGAGATGTCAACACATGGATTGGCATGAAGAAGATCTTTCTAGAGAAATTCTTCCCAGCCTCAAGGGCAGCAGCCATAAGGAAGGACATCAGTGGCATCCGCCAGCTGCAAGGTGAGTCTCTCTATGAATACTGCGAGAGATTCAAGAAACTGGTGGCAAGTTGTCCAACCCATCAGATCTCCGAACAATTGTTGATCCAATATTATTATGAGGGTCTGACGGGTATGGATCGTTGTATGATTGACGCCGCTAGTGGTGGGGCCCTGATGGACAAAACTCTGGCAAACGCAAGGCTCCTGTTCGAGAACATGGCTGTGAACTCACAGCAGTTTGGCACAAGGGCAACCGCTGTGAGTCTGTGACCAAAGGGGTGAATGAGGTAGCTCAACAGGAGAGTGGTGGTCTACACCAAAAGCTGGATGAGATTGCTACCTTCATGAAGCAATTGGCCATAAATCAAGCCAAACCGGGAACCTCCAGCCAAGCAATGGTGTGTGGGATATGTTCTTTGGAGACCCATCCAACTGACCAATGCCCACACCTTCAAGAAGAGGCAACAATGGTGGCAGCTGCAAACACCTTTCCGGGAAAGCCTCAGTTTCAGCCACAAAATCAACCTACTGGGAACACCTACAACCCAAGTTGGAGGAATCACCCGAACCTGAGGTGGAATAACAATCCACAGCCACAACAAGTTCAGCAACCTCAGCAGGTTCGGTACCAACCTCCTAATCAAAGGCAACCCCAGGCTCCAATGGCCTTGCCTCCACCACCGCAACAATTGGCTCTGCCTGCACCTCCGAATCCTAACGAGCCAACCATCGGTGATGTGATGAAGCTACTCATGGAGCAACAAAGGATGATGTTGAACTTGCAGAATGAGGTCAATCAAAAGCGGGAAAATCCGGCCACACAAGCCTGTGAACAAGCTGGCACCTCACAGATCCCATCTCAAACAGTTCCTAATCCCAAAGGGAATGTGAGTGCCATCCACATTATGACCGGAGCAGCTGGCGCTGACAATTCTGGACCAAAGTAGCCTTGAAACGGTCGACCGTCCAACTTAAGGACGTTAAAGCAAAGTGCTTCGTGGGAGACAACCCACCAGTTTTCTTTATTTTTCAGTATTTTTAATTTCCGTATTTTAATTCCGTATTTCAAATTCCGTATTTTATTTTCCGTATTTTATTTTTATTTGCATCTTTAAATTTTTGCATGCATTTAAATTAATTAGGATAGTTTCATGCATTATAGGAATTATAGCAGTAAGACACTGATTCTGCATCAGGAGGCCGAGCCCGGGCGCCCCATACGAGCCCCAGCACGCGCGTCTTGTTTTAATGAAACGCTGCGTTTGGGCTTCGCGCTCCAGCGTGCTCAGCGCGCGCGGGTTTCTTCAAAAACCCTAAATCCCCAAATCGCAGACCATTTGGTCACCCTCTCCCTCCATTGCAGCTCCAGCGCGGCCGCTTTTCTCTCTTCTCCCTCTCACAATTTTTCACAATTTTGCTCATATTTGCCTCCATACATTTGCTAATCTTATCATTGCATTGCATCCTATCAAGGTACATTGGTCTAAAATTCAATCTTTTCGTTGTTCTTGGTAGAAATCGGGTTTTGATTGATAAGGAGATGATAAATGTGATTTTTGGTTGATTAGTGTGAGTTTAATCGGTTGATTTTGCTTGTTAAATGATCTAATCGGTTAGAATGGTGAGAAATATCGAGTTAGAGTAGTTTTGGCACTATTATGCGCTGTTCTGTACTGTCGCCGAAACCCTCGTGCGCTCCGGCGCGCTATACGCGCTCGAGCGCGAGGTGCTTTCGTGCCATTGCAGGTCGCGCGCCCTCCGTGCTCCAGCGCCGATCTGCTGCAAAATTTGGCCGAGTCTGTGATTATTTGTTTGCTGGATTGGGCATATTTAACTGCTATATTATATTTTGTTTTGCATTTGCATTAACTCATGGCATGACTAGAATTAACATTAGCCAATATTTGGACTGTATACTGGAACTTGATTGTCTTGATCCTTATCTTTTCAGGCATGGCACCACGAACTTGAGGCGGTAAGGGAAAGAGAGTGCGCACCACCGAGGAGGATGATCACTCCTATGATTAGCCCCACGACCCCGCACGGTTCCTCGACGTCACTGCCGAGATGGCTTTCCATGCCACGATTCATAAGAGGAAACCCCTCTTTGAGTTGGGGTATCAGTTCCACGATGAGGAGGAGGACGGTGACGAGGATGATGACGGTTCAGAGGACGATTGAGTCCTCCGTAGGTCCTTTCTATACCCTTTTCTCTGTTCTTTAATTTGTTGACACTGGGGACAGTGTCTCATTCAAGTGTGGGGAGGGTGTAGAAAAATTGGCTTTTGTAAATAATGGCATGCCTAACTCTTTTGTTTTCTTTTTCTTTATTTTATTTTCTTTTATGTGTTTTTAGGTAGATGATTGGGTAGTTTTCTTTATAGCACTTTTTGGTCTGAATTGCTTTGCCCTTTGATTTTAACTCAGAAATGTTGGCATATAATCTAATATGAGTTTGAATTGTTGGTGTTATCTCTGTTGGTTGGTTGGATTACCTGTGAGATTTGAGCCTTAATGTGATTACATATATCTACTGATCACTTTCTTTCTGTGAGCACACACACACTTGTATTTGTTATTCCCGAATTTGCTTGATTCTTGTTTTGCATTTTATACATGTTGCATGTGATTGAGGCATAATTTTGTTTTTACATTTAAAAGCCACTTAGCCAAATAGCCAACCCATACACAATTCCCATTGTTTGTAGCCAATTTGAGCCTTTATTCCTTTTTTGTTACTAAGCTCATTACAAGCCAAAGAAAAACAATGAAAAATCCCTTTTGAGAAACTAGGAGGACATGGTTTGATTGTTGGGCAAAGGTCTTAGTTGTGGGGAAATTGGGTTTAATTGAGCACTGGTATATATTGTAGAGTATGGGAATGCAGCTGTAAGGGTAGTTTTTGTACATAAGTGGTCTTTTGCTATTTTCTTTTCCACCTCATTTTAATTACCAAAGGAATTGAGATGAGGGATATATAAAAAAAAAATCGAAAAATACAGAAAAATCAAGAAAAAAAATGTTAATTCTGCAAATAAAGGTTGTTGGGTTCCTGCGAATTAATGTGAAAATATTTGGGAACCTTGGGAATGTTAATTTTAAGAATTTATGAGATATTGATCTGGGGTATTTCTATTCTCTCCATCTCTTCTCTCTCCATCTTTTCTGTAGTAATAGAAGTCATCTAGGATCGATCAAACCATGAAATCTTAATTTTTTGGAATTAAGTCCACTTCCCATATATGCCACACCTGTCCCAAGCCCCGTTACAACCCTGAAAAGACCTCTTAATGCACCATGTTTGTAGAATTGCAATGTTAGGAGTATAGCAAATTTATGGAATGTGAATACTTGTGTGAATTATTCAATTGAGTGCTTAGCCAAAACACTGAGTGACTGAGAGAGAAACACACTGGTGAGGACCAATCAACCAACTCTGCATAACATAAACTGATTCTCCTAACTCATGAATTTCTCTTAATGCCAATTGATAACATGTAGAGGGTGTTGCATAATTCTGACCAATGTGTGTTGTTTTGAATAACTTTCCATCATCTGTAGATTTTATTTTTCTTTTAGGACTTAGGTGTTAGATGTGTTAGCCAATGCTTTGCTTTGAGAGATGCTTGGAATCATTGCTTTTGCATGAGGACATGCAATTGTTCAAGTGTGGGGATATTTGATAACGTGGTTTTTGCCAATATTTTATGCCCTTAATTTGGATGATTGTATGCAATTCTTTACTCTATTTTGGTCTTTTATTGTATTTAATACAACTTGGAATTAAATTGGGCATAATAGAAATAAAGGCTAAAATAACAAGTTTTATGATGTTTTTACAATTCAAGGATGACTTTTGCACTTGATCTTCGATATTTTGTATTTTTAGCACAGGTCACAGGTATTATTGGAGCTGTAGACATCAGGAACTGAGCAAGAAGCGGAGCAGTGAATTTCAGAACCAGCATCGAGCGCTCCAGCGCCCATAGCGCGCTCCAGCGCACGAGGCCCACTTAAACTCATTACGTGCACAGCGCTGGCGCACTAGCGAGCTATACGCGCCCCAACGCCGCGCCCCAAATTGATTAGGGTTTGGAGGCTGCTCACCTTATTTAAAGGAGGCCAATGCATCAGAAAACAACACCTCTCAACACCACCACTTTTACATCTTTTCTTTTCCTCGTTTACTTACTTTCAACCCTAGGCTTAGTTAGAGTTATTTTCTCTCCATTAGGATTCCCATTTTTCCGAGTTTAGCTCTAGCTCCTTCATTTGTATTCTCAACGTTATTCGTCTAGCCCTTTGGGTTTTGTAAGTTACTCTTTCTAATTAATTCAGTTATTCGTTTTTCCATCTTTCCAATTTGCATTTAATTTCTTTACTTTATTGTCAAGTTAATTACTTTCTTTATTCCAATTTAATTTCTGCCCTTTTAATTCTCTCCATGAGTAACTAAGTTTCTTGGTGGTTTATGAGGGTGTGAACATCATTGGGGTAATTTGAGGCTTTGCTCTTAATCTTGCATAAGTTTTCATTATCAAACCTTGGCATATAATTTGAGATCTTAAATTGTGTGTTTAATCCTTTGTCTTGGCTTACTCGATTGAGTTAGGCTAATTCATTGGCATATGTTTATGTGTTAGTTGATTAATTGATGCATGGCATATCAGGATTTGGTAATGATTAATTAATTGGCTGATTAGTCTCTTTAATTAGATTAATGTGATTGGCTTTAATAATTGTTGAAAATGGAACTAAAGGTGAGATCTCACTAATTAATCTCATTCTAGGCAATTAATCATTAGAATCACTACAAAGGAGTTAGATCTAACTCCGGCGTAATTTGTAACACCCCGATTTTCAGTTACGTCCTAATTAAGGGCAATTAGTGATAGTACATATTGATTAGGACCTATTTGACTTATATGTGTATGGAATGTTGTGTGTACTATATGCATTGTTTGATATATATATGCAACTGATATGAGTATTTATATGAAAATATGCTTTAAGTATTAGAAAATGTATTTTGGATGGAAATAAAATGTATTTGAAAGTGAAAGAAAATGATTTTGAGGGACATTTACAAGTTTTGAAAAATTTCACTTAGGCCCCTCCCTCAAAATTGCAATTTGGCCCCCGAACTTTCAAAAATTGCAAAACAGCCCCTCCTTTACCCTTATAACCCCATCAGCCACCTCTAAACACAAACACTCCATTTTTCATCCCAAACCCTACTCCAAGAACCCTAATCCCGTATACCTTCTCCCTCCCCCAATGTTTCACCAAAATCAAACCAAACCACCACTTTAATCACCAAAACTCACCACCCATACCATATACTATCACCATAGGTTCATTTCCCTCAAGTTGCAGCCCCAAAACACTCAAGAAACTCATCATTTAACCCCCTCTAAGAGGCTACCCGAGATTGAGAGAGAGTTGAAGAATTTGTTGAAGCTTTTTTCAATCTTGAGGCAATTTGAGGTAGGGTTTTTAAATGCATAATATTTCATACTTATGATATTAACATGTTTATACGAGTGTAAGTATATGCTATTGATACTTTTCTGATGGTATAATTAGATTTAAAATTTATTTGATGATAAGAAGTTCATATTACTAAAATTTTAGGAGAAAACTCGTATAGACATGTTTTGCAAAATAATTCGGTTCTTTTTACACAGATATGATTTTTCGTTGGTTTTAATTTTCCCTGTAAGTTAACTCAGTTATGAAGGGTTTCCAACAGAAATCACTTAATTTGACTTTATATTTTGGATGTTATAAATTTTTGAAGTTGACTGATAGAATCAGGCTCTTAAACTAAGCAGTCAGTGTTCAAAAATTCATAATTAAAAATATACTAAATGAAATTTAGTGAAATTAAATTTGTTGGAAAGCTAAGATATATAGCATGTTTGATGAAAATTTTCAGAATCAAATACCTTCTAGATTAATACAGAAAAATATGTAAAGATAATTTTTAATCTGAAAGTGCAGTGCTGAATTCTTTGTAATGAGCATTATTGCGAGATTTATTTCTCTCTCTGTATAAATTATTTTTTAGTTTTTTTTGTTGGAGATGTTGTAATGATCAGTATAGTTTATCTCATAAAAATAT
The DNA here is from genome assembly GCA_013621005.1 of Aeschynomene evenia. NCBI lineage: Eukaryota > Viridiplantae > Streptophyta > Magnoliopsida > Fabales > Fabaceae > Aeschynomene > Aeschynomene evenia. The sequence goes on along the minus strand of RYYW01000045.1, from coordinate 180,755 downwards.
GGAGGTCAGATTGGTTATTTTATAATTATGGTGATTTTATTGGTAAACCATGTTGAATCTGTCCCAAAATCTGCAATTGATTGGGTTTTTTAATTTGATGATGATTATGTCATGATAGTAATTATGAAATGAGTTTGTGATTATCATAATGTATTCTGGAATTATGAAGTCATGATAGTATATGAATGATTACATGATTAATGTTTGATGAAATTACGACAATGATGATATTTGTTGATGTTTGATGCTGTTATGATGATGTATGTATGACGTTCATGATGTTAATATGTTTATGAGATAAGAATGGTTATGATCCCAAATGGGATTGATGTTAAAGATTATATGACAAGAACAAGGATGACACCGGGTGGCGCACAGAGAAAGTTAAAGTATATGTTAAAACACACTAGCCTTCGACATGTGGTAGTGTTGCTAAGGGAGGGGTGGCAACCTCGACATGCAACTCTATCACTGAGGGAAGGTGAATCCCCCCTCTCCCCAATATGTTTAGGATGAGCTCATGCCTAGGGGTCGGTGAAGTGGAGGATATGTTACAAAGGGTGGGTAGTGCCAAAAGATTTATAATGTTACAGATAAAGAGAAATAAAGAATGAGAACAATGATGATGATGACGATGATGATGATGTTACTTTATGTTATGCTATGTATGTGTGTGATTAGGTACACTTAGTGCACAACATAGGGATATGGCTATACATGTAAGGTATGTGATAGTGCATGTATATGTATATGTATAAAATGAGCAAGACGCACCTAGGCAAGACACTTCGGGAACTATTATTGTTTGCGAACTCATACCTGAATTGAAAAATGGCATGTTACACCTTTTCTTAATAAACCCGAGGTGGCTTCCCCTACTGAGTGACTTTTGGTTGCTCACCCTATCTATGGATAAACATTTTAGGTGAACAGACAGATCTGGACCCGAAGGCGCCAGGTGGGCTTGATGACGGAGGCTTCTGAGTATCCGCTAGTTGTTTTAGTTTCGCTTGTTTATGCATGTTATGTCGAGACCGGACCTATGTTAGCCGGAACTACTTATGTTGATGTATTAATTATGGTATTACTATGGATATTTGTGATGTTGTGATGTGGGAGACTTATTTGTAATATGTTAAAACTGCATGTACTTTATTATATAATATTGATGCATGACGTATTATGACGACTATATGTATGACGTTGCCCCTATTTTTAAAATATGATATTTGCGAAATATATTCCCACATATTTTCATAGTAATTATTTTAAAAAGGTATCACATGCTATGATGTTCAAGAGTGACACTTGAGTAATTAGTCCGAAATGACTATAGCATGGAGGATTAATTATTAGGGTGTTACATTTTGGTATCAGAGCGAGGTCCATCCTTATGGGGCTTGAGGATTGGACCCTTTATGCTCTTGTTGCATAATACGGTAGTCAAGTCATGCGTGAAACTTCATTGATGATGTAGCTAGTATAGGGGTGCATGACCGTTTGCCTACTTTGTTGTGGTAACTATGCTCACTTAAACTTGATGTGGAGCCTGATCAACTCTATGTTACTTTTTGTGTGCATAGGAACATGGCAGGAGGCAGGCGCCCTAGGGACGAGTCAGAGGACCAGACAGGTGGAAGTCATGATGGGGTGCACTCCGCCGAGGCTCTCATGGAAATGGCTAGAGCAATGCATCGCATGATGGACCATATGGCACAACAACAACCACCGCAGCAACCTCAGACAAGTGGCCCAAGCTCGGGAACCACGGACCCGGGCAATGCCCGATTCTCCGAGTTCAAGAAGGCCAACGCCTCCCCATTCCTCGGGACCACCGACCCTGCAGAGGCCGAGGACTGGATAAGGGGAATGGAAGACATATTCTCAGTAGTGGAGTGCACGGAGGAACAGAAGACGCTTTTTGCCACATTTATGTTACAGATGGACGCCAGGTCATGGTGGAGGGATGCTCGTCGTGTTCCCGAAGCGGCAGGTGTCCCTATTCCATGGAGCATGTTCAAGGAGATGTTCTATGACAAGTACTTTCCATATTCTCTTCGAGAACACAAAGAGATTGAATTTCTCAACTTGCCCCAAGGCAATATGAGCATAGCAGAGTATGTGGCCAAGTTCGAGTCACTCATCAAGTATTCAGAAATATATCAGGAGAACCCGAAGGAATCATGGAAGTGCATGAAGTTCGTTGCTGGGTTACGAGGTGACTTGAGACACATGGTGAAGCATCTAAGGATTAAGGACATCATGGGACTTGTTGACACATGTAGGATCGTTGAGGAGACAGGTTCACAGAAAGGAGAGACAAAGACTGAAGCGCAGAGGAAGCCACTAGTCCACCAGGGGCCTCAGGTTCGTCGGCTTGGCCCTCCAAGGTATCAGCCCTATGTTCGAGCCCAGAGGACTCCGCCACAGATTCGTCCTCCAACAGCAGCACCAGGTGTCTTGACCGTCCCTTCTTGCCCCACATGCGGCAAGAACCACGGTGGCCCTTGTCGCCACGGTATGAATGTGTGCTACCGTTGTGGCCAACCGGGCCACTATGCCAAGGAGTGTAAATCCAAAGGACAGCAGCAACCCACTACTCCTAGGCCCTAACACCAAGGGCACGTTTTCACAGTGAGAGCCGAAGAGGCAGAGCACTCTGACGATCTCATTCGGGGTAAGTGTACTATTATGAGCAGAACCGTAGTTGTACTTTATGATTCCGGTGCCACCCATTCCTTCATTTCACATGATCATGCTAGAGACTTGACTTTGCCCATGTCCATACTCCCTTATGATCTGTTAGTGTCCACCCCCACAGCCGCACCAATTACGACTAATAGAGTTTGCATGAAGTGCCAGTTTCATGTAGATGATAGGGCATTCATTTTTGATATTATATGCTTACCCATGTCAGGTCTAGTCGTCATTCTTGGTATGGATTGGTTATTCGCCAATCGCGTTTTGCTAGACTGTTATGCCAAGTCCATCGTCTACCCTTCCATCCCTAATGCATGTCTTAAGTCAGTAGACCTTTTCGTGAGCTCTATTAGGTTGAACTGTTGTGGGGTTATGAGCAATGGTTTCGTGCTACTCGCGGCCAGTGAGTTAGAGAGGGATCAAGCCTTGAGTCAGATACCGGTAGCTCGAGAGTACCCAGAGGTTTTTCCTGAGGATATACTTGAATTCCCTCCGGCTAGAGAAGTAGAGTTTTCCATCGACCTTAAACCAGGGACGGGACCCATATCCATAGCTCCCTATAGGATGTCTCCGCTAGAGTTAGCCGAGTTGAAAACCTAGTTGGAGGAGTTGTTAGAGAAGAAGTTTGTAAGACCTAGTGTGTCACCCTGGGGAGCCCCGGTCTTGTTTGTGAAAAAGAAAGATGGAAGTATGAGGTTATGTGTGGACTATAGGCAGTTAAACAAGGTGACGGTGAAGAACAAGTATCCCCTGCCCAGGATTGATGATCTGATGGATCAGTTAAGGGGTGCACAGGTATTTTCGAAGATAGATCTTAGATCGGGATACCATCAGATTAGGGTGAGTGATGAAGATATTCCCAAGACGGCCTTTAGAACCTGTTATGGACACTATGCGTTCACAATCATGTCTTTTGGACTGACCAATGCACCTGCTGTGTTTATGGATTATACGAATAGGATCTTCCGGCCATATTTAGATAAGTTTGTTGTTGTCTTTATCGATGACATCTTTATCTATTCAAAAACACAGGAGGAGCATGAGGACCATCTAAGGGTTGTCTTGGAGGTGTTGAAGGAGAAGAGGCATTTTGCCAAGTTATCCAAGTGTGAGTTTTGGATGGAAGAAGTGAGGTTCTTGGGTCATGTGGTGTCTAAAGAGGGTATCTCTGTGGATCCTAGAAAGATAGAAGCTGTGATGAGTTGGGAGAGACCCACTACGGTAACGGAAGTCCGGAGCTTTTTAGGCTTGGCGGGATATTACCGTAGATTCATTGCGAGTTTTTCCCAGCTTGCACTACCCTTGACGAAACTTACTAGGAAGAATTCCCCTTTTGTTTGGACCAAGGAATGCGAGGAGAGCTTTTTGGAGTTGAAGAGGAGGTTGACTTCGACCCCGGTGTTGATTCTGCCGAACCTCGGCGAACCTTTCGAGGTTTTCTTCGACGCGTCCGGAAAGGGTTTGGGATGTGTGCTAATGCAACATCGTAACGTGGTGGCTTATGCTTCACGACAATTGAAGCCCCATGAGCTTTACTACCCGACCCACGACTTGGAGCTCGCAGCCGTGGTGTTTGCATTAAAGATATGGAGGCATTACCTGTATGGGGTAAGGTTCGAAGTGTTCTCCGACCACAAGAGTTTGAAGTATTTGTTTGACCAGAAGGAGTTGAACATGAGGCAGAGGCGATGGATGGAGTTTCTAAAGGATTATGATTTTGGATTGAACTACCATCCTGGTAAGGCCAACGTGGTAGCAGATGCTTTGAGCCGTAGAGCTGTAAGTGTAGCCCATATGATGATGAGGGAAGCCCAGCTCATAGAGAAGTTTAGAGACCTTAACCTTGGTGTGACCCTAACCCCATCTAGCATCCGAGTGAGCCACCTTAGTATATCTAGTACCTTTATGAAGGAGATAGAGAGAGCCCAAGAGGAGGATGTCGAGTTCAAGAAGTTGTTAGATGCGGTGAGCGAGGGAAGGATGCAAGGTTTCAAACGTGACGGAGATGGTCTGTGGAGGTTTGAAGGGATGATTTAACCTTTAGATTACCCCCAGTGAGGATCGACGACCGCGGTTTAAAAAAGTTACGAAACAAAGAGGTGCCTTTGATGAAGGTGGCCTGGGGTAGTGGTAGGCTAGAGGATTTTACATGGGAGCTTGAGGACGAGATGAGACGCCAGTTTCCAAATCTTTTTGCAGGTACTCGAATTTCGGGACGAAATTCTTTTTAGGGGGGGAGTATTGTAACACCCTGATTTTCATTTACGTCATAATTAAGGGCAATTAGTGATAGTACATATTGATTAGGACCTATTTGACTTATATGTGTATGGAATGTTGTGTGTACTATATGCATTGTTTGATATATATATGAAACTGATATGAGTATTTATATGAAAATATGCTTTAAGTATTAGAAAATGTATTTTGGATGGAAATAAAATGTATTTGAAAGTGAAAGAAAATGATTTTGGGGGACATTTACAAGTTTTGAAAAATTTCACTTAGGCCCCTCCCTCAAAATTGCAATTTGGCCCCCGAACTTTCAAAAATTGCAAAACAACCCCTCCTTTACCCTCATAACCCCATCAGTCACCTCTAAACACAAACACTCCATTTTTCATCCCAAACCCTACTCCAAGAACCCTAATCTCGTATACCTTCTCCCTCCCCCAATTTCTTCACCAAAATCAAACCAAACCACCACTTTAATCACCAAAACTCACCACCCATACCATATACTATCACCATAGGTTCATTTACCTCAAGTTGCAGCCCCAAAACACTCAAGAAACTCATCATTTAACCCCCTCAAAGAGGCTACCCGAGATTGAGAGAGAGTTGAAGAATTTGTTGAAGTTTTGTTCAATCTTGAGGCAATTTGAGGTAGGGGTTTTTAAATGCATAATATTTGATACTTATGATATTAACATGTTTATATGAGTGTAAGTATATTCTATTGATACTTTTCTGATGGTATAATGAGATTTAAAATTTATTTGATGATAAGAAGTTCATATTACTAAAATTTTAGGAGAAAACTCGTATAGACATGTTTTGCAAAATAATTCGGTTCTTTTTACAAAGATATGATTTTTGGTTGGTTTTAATTTTCCCTGTAAGTTAACTCCGTTATGAAGGGTTTCCAACAGAAATCACTTAATTTGACTTTATATTTTGGAAGTTATGAATTTTTGAAGTTGACACACAGAATCAGGCTCTTAAACTAAGCAGTTAGTGTTCAAAAATTCATAATTAAAAATATACTAAATGAAATTTAGTGAAATTAAATTTGTTGGAAAGCTAAGATATATAGGATGTTTGATGAAAATCTTCAGAATCAAATACCTTTTGATTAATACAGAAAATATGTAAAGATAAGTTTTAATCTGAAAGTGCAGTGCTGAATTCTTTGTAATGAGCATTATTGCGAGATTTATTTCTCTCTCTGTATAAATTATTTTTGAGTTTTGTTTATTGGAGATGTTGTAATGAGCAGTATAGTTTATCTCATAAAATATGGAGGTCAGATTGGTTATTTTATAATTATGGTGATTTTATTGGTAAACCATGTTGAATCTGTCCCAAAATCTGCAATTGATTGAGTTTTTAAATTTGATGATGATTATGTCATGATAGTAATTCTAAACTGAGTTTGTGATTATCATAATGTATTCTGGAATTATGAAGTCATGATAGTATATGAATGATTACATGATTAATGTTAATTAATGTTTGATGAAATTATGACAATGATAATATTTGTTGATGTTTGATGCTGTTATGATGATGTATGTATGACGTTCATGATGTTAATATGTTTATGAGATAAGAATGGTTATGATCCCAAATGGGATTGATGTTAAAGATTATATGACAAGAACAAGGACGTCACCGGGTGGCGCACAGAGAAAGTTAAAGTATATGTTAAAACACAGTAGCCTTCGACATGTGGTAGTGTTGCTAAGGGAGGGGTGGCAACCTCGACACGCAACTCTATCACTGAGAGAAGGTAAATCCCCCCTCTCCCCAATATGTTTAGGATGAGCTCATGCCTAGGGGTCGGTGAAGTGGAGGATATGTTACAGAGGGTGGGTAGTGCCAAAAGATTTATAATGTTACAGATAAAGAGAAATAAAGAATGAGAACAATGATGATGATGAAGATGATGATGATGTTACTTTATGTTATGTTATGTATGTGTGTGATTAGGTACACTTAGTGCACAACATAGGGTTAGGGCTATACATGTAAGGTATGTGATAGTGCATGTATATGTATATGTATAAAATGAGCAAGACGCACCTAGGCAAGACACTTCGGGAACTATTATTGTTTGCGAACTCATACCTGAATTGAAAAATGACATGTTACACCTTTTCTTAATAAACCCGAGGTGGCTTCCCCTACTGAGTGACTTTTGGTTGCTCACCCTATCTATGGATAAACATTTTAGGTGAACAGACAGATCTGGACCCGAAGGCGCCAGGTGGGCAGCTTGATGACGGAGGCTTCTGAGTATCCGCTAATTGTTTTAGTTTCGCTTGTTTATGCATGTTATGTCGAGACCGGACCTATGTTAGCCGGAACTACTTATGTTGATGTATTAATTATGGTATTACTATGGATATTTGTGATGGTGTGATGTGGGAGACTTATTTGTAATATGTTAAAACTGCATGTACTTTATTATATAATATTGATGGATGACGTATTATGACGACTATATGTATGACGTTGCCTCTATTTTTAAAATATGATATTTGCGAAATTTATTCCCACATATTTTCATAGTAATTATTTGAAAAAGGTATCACATGCTATGATGTTCAAGAGTGACACTTGAGTAATTAGTCCGAAATGACTATATAATGGAGGATTAATTATTAGGGTGTTACATTTTGGTATCAGAGCGAGGTCCATCCTTATGGGGCTTGAGGATTGGACCCTTTATGCTTTTGTTGCATAATACGGTAGTCAAGTCATGCGTGAAACTTCATTGATGATGTAGCTAGTATAGGGGTGCATGACTGTTTGCCTACTTTGTTCTTGTAACTATGCTCACTTAAACTTGATGTGGAGCCTGATCAACTCTATGTTACTTTTTTTGTGCATAGGAACATGGCAGGAGGCAGGCGCCCTAGGGACGAGTCAGAGGACCAAACAGGTGGAAGTCATGATGGGGTGCACTCTGCCGAGGCTCTCATGGAAATGGCTAGAGCAATGCATCGCATGATGGAACATATGGCACAACAACAACCACCGCAGCAACCTCAGACAAGTGGCCCAAGCTCGGGAACCACGGACCCGGGCAATGCCCGATTCTCCAAGTTCAAGAAGGCCAACCCCTCCACATTCCTCGGGACCACCGACCCTGCAGAGGCCGAGGACTAGATAAGGGGAATGGAAGACATATTCTCAGTAGTGGAGTGCACGGAGGAACAGAAGACGCTTTTTGCCACATTTATGTTACAGATGGACGCCAGGTCATGGTGGAGGGATGCTCGTCGTGTTCCCGAAGCGGCAGGTGTCCCTATTCCATGGAGCATGTTCAAGGAGATTTTCTATGACAAGTACTTTCCAGATTCTCTTCGAGAGGACAAAGAGATTGAATTTCTCAAATTGCCCCAAGGCAATATGAGCATAGCAGAGTATGTGGCCAAGTTCGAGTCACTCATCAAGTATTCAGAAATATATCAGGAGAACCTGAAGGAATCATGGAAGTGCATGAAGTTCATTGCTGGGTGATCAACTGCCGAATTGAATCAAATTAAAAACTAGATAACTTGTAGACAAGTGGAATACCTAGGTCGTTTTCCCAAGGAATTCAAGAAGTGGAGAGTGATTATGCAAGGTTAGGTTTGGGGATTTTAGCATCAAATTTCAGAAATGAAAAAATGCAAACAGGATTTTAATCAAATAGGTAGAAGACACTAGCTCAAGGAATTCGAATTGTAAAGCATATATCATTGATTCATTATCCTCTCATGATCCTTACAAGAATTAAATTGAATTTCAAATCCAAATTCAAATCTGAATTCAGATCGAGTCTTATGAAAATCTTCAAACATTCATCTTAACACACTTGAATTAAATCTGAAATCTCAAAACCTAACTCAAGGTATCAAGATTGAAGCTCAACAATTCAATTCTCTAGATCAGAAATCTCTAAATCTAGATGTTCTCTGAACTTAAGTTTATTGATCAATAACTCAGAAATCTCTAGAATTATTAATCAATTGGATTCATAATTCAAGAATTAGAAAATCTTCATAATTCTTGAATCATAAATCAAGAAGAGGTGAGAAGTGAGAATTCGAAATTCTTGAATGAATCATGAAAGAAATGCAAGAATACCTCAATCACATAGCTAATCTCAATATCTTTTACAATCCTCCATCCTCAAGCTAGCTATGAGCTTAGTTCTCCATGATCATGGGGAAATCAGCAAGAAGAAAATGGGAGAAGAGAGAAAAACGAAAATGAGAGAAAACTAGAGAGAAAATGTAATTCTAAAACTTGAATTGTAAAAAAATGAATGTAAAGTGTTCCCTCCAAGTCTGATGTAGGACTTAAATAGACATAAAAGAAGGTGGAAATGTCTAAAAAGCCCATACACTAAACACTTACAACACATAAGGCAAGGGTACAATGGACAATGCACAAAATTATGACACTTAAGGCAACACAGCAAGGCTAAGCTTCTGCCCGAAATATTGCAGCCAATATCTGAAGCCTATAATGGATGATTCTGCCCTCGAGCCCTGAAGAAAAGTTGCAGCTATATGTCTTATCTTTCCATATCCACCAAGATCATCCAATTCCAGTAAGTATAGCTCCAGATATAAGCAAAATACTGACTGCTGCTCCAGATTGTTGCAGCAAGATTGACTCAACTGGAAGCTCCAATTTGGAATCCTTATGGTCTGAATCAGCTTTCGAGTTCTTCATCAACTTTGTAGACCTGTGTCTAAGCTTTCCAACAAGACAAAGAACACAAAATTCCAATTTCTAGAACTCAAGTTATAGGCAAATTACAGAATAGTGTCACAAAGCACGAAATGCTGAGAAAATGCACAAAGTTCTAATCAAGTACCAAATGCCTAATATGATGCAAAAGTAGCTCATTCATCTCAAAAGTGGTCAAATTACATGCATACAAGAGGGAAATAATCAATACAATTATTGCTATATCAAATTCCCCCACACTTAGCCCTTGCATGCCCTCATGCAAGACTAAGAATCAAATGTTAACCACCTAATGAGAAAGAGGGAAATCAAGAGGTGCTACTTGAATTCCAATGAATGATCCAAAAGTGTTTCTACTCAAGACCAAGAAAGCAATTTAAAGTGGTAAGAGTTTCCAACAACCAAGCATTCCAATATCAAGGAGGTACAATACACAAGCAAAGCAAAATCCCTTAAAATGCATAGATGAAATGTATGGACCTCAAAGGGTGTGTGTGCTCTCAACTCACTCTTATGGTGGACTTGTCTTCCTCTCAACTCTCTTGTTGGACCAAGCATTCAACATAGGTTTTCCAAACCTCTAAATCTCCACTACTAGTATTCAATGCATCCAAGAATCAAGAGGTCTTTGTTTTGGTTGTAATGAGGCCAAGGTGAGGGTGTGGAATGTATGGGAAAGTGAGCTAAAGACCTAAGGAAATAAGACTAGCATTGGTGAGCATGAGTCACAATTAAACACAAGGGAGGAATTCCACCCAAACACAATGCATGGATTTCACTTTTTTTGCAACCAAGCACACAAAAGCACAAGAGCTTTGCTCAAATTTTTATTTATTTTTTTTACATTTCACACTTGAAACATTAGGTCTTTGACCTTGAATTTCTTTTTTTTTTTTTTTTACTTTGATTTTGCTTTTGTGTGCTTTTTATTTCTTTGTTTCCTTATTTTTTTTTCACATACAACAATCCACACATAAGACCACATATACAATGCAACAAAGACACATACAACAATCAACAACCAAGGTGTCCTTCCCCCACACTTAGAAGTTTGCCTTCCATGGCAAACCCCCACACTTAGACTCAAGCATGCAAGATGATAAAACTAATGCTACTCCACTTTCCAAAGGTAGGGTGTAAATTGGTTTTTCACTTTTTTTTTTTTTGGCTTATGATGAGCTAAGATGAAAGAATGAGATATATGGCTCAAAGGGGCTTGCAAGGGCAATGTATAGGGGTAGGCAATATGGCCGTGGACTCAAGAAGAAAAGTTCCTCCATCACACTCAAGAATGCATATGAAAATATAATCTCAATGAAGAGTCAAGGAAAACCCAAGAATGACAAAGTTCACAAGAGAAGCACACAACAAGAATGGAATGGCATGCAATGTGGCCACCCAATGAAAGGCCCAAAACTCACAAGGTAAGTGTCCAAAGACAAATCATCTATGCACAATAAGATCAATCACCAAGCAAGTATCAAGAAGAACAAAGTGAAATGCAATTATGTGAGAACTCTAACCACCTAAGAAAATGATGCAAGTCTCAAGTAGAACACTTCCAAATCAATCAAGAAAGGCAAGCAACAACCTATCTAAGCAAACAACCTAACTAATGACTAGGATGAAATCTACAATGCAACAACAAACAACCTACTCAACTAATGCAAATAGAAACTAGAAAAGAAGAAAGAAGGGGGGAAACTTCACTATGAAGTATAAGTGGCTGGAAGGAGGTGGGTCTCCTCAATGTCCTCTTGGGGGATCTCCTCATGAAATGGCTTCAAGCGGTGACCATTTACTGTGAACATCTTTCCCGTCCCGGGATCCAAAACCTGTATAGCACCAAAGGGAAACACATGTTGCACAATAAAAGGACCTTGCCAACGGGAGCGAAGCTTACCAGTGAAGAGTTTGAGGCGAGAGTTGTAGAGTAGAACTTTTTGCCCAATGGAGAACTCCTTCCGCACTAACATCTTGTCATGGATGAGTTTGGTCTTTTCCTTGTAAGTGCGGGAGTTCTCATATGCCTCCAAGCGTATCTCTTCCAACTCTTGAAGTTGGAACTTCCTATGTGGGCCGGATTGGGACAAATCAGGGTTGCAACTCTTCACCGCCCAATATGCTCGATGTTCAATCTCCACAGGAAGGTGGCACGCCTTACCAAAGACAACCGTATAGGGGGACATCCCCAAAGGTGTCTTGTAGGCGGTGCGGTATGCCCACAGAGCATCATCAAGTCTCTTGCTCCAATCTTTCGTGTTGGGCTGCACCGTCTTCTCCAAGATGTGTTTCAACTCCCTATTTGACACTTCCGCTTGGCCATTTGTTTGCGGATGATAGGGAGTAGAAACCTTGTGCGTCACCCCATACTTCTTCAAGAGAGCCGCCATATTCCTATTACAGAAATGGCTCCCCTGATCACTGATAATGGCACGCGGCAACCCGAACCTGCAAAAAATCTGAGATCTGACAAAATCCACAACAACATGAGAATCATCAGTTCGGGTGGCCTTAGCCTCCACCCATCGAGAGGCATAATCAACAGCCACAAGTATATAAGAGAGACCAAAACAAATGGGGAATGGCCCCATAAAGTTGATACCCCATACATCAAAAATCTCACAGAATAGTATGGGCTGCTGGGGCATCTCATGCCTACGGGAAATGTTTCAGGTTTTCTGGCAGCGCTCACAACTCTTACAAAAGGTGTAAGAATCGCGAAATAAAGTGGGCCAATACAGCCTAGAGTCCAAAACTCTCCTGGCAGTGCGTTGCGGGCCAAAGTGGCCGCCACACGCAAGTGTGTGACAAAAGCGCAGAACAGAAGGAACCTCATGCTCATGCACACACCGCCTGATAACCTGATCACTACACATCCGCCAAAGATAAGGATCATCCCAAAGATAAAACTTGGCATCGCTCTTTAGCTTAGCTATCTGGTGCCTAAATAAGTGAGCAGGTAACTGCGAAGCAACCAGATAGTTAACTAAATCAGCATACCAAGGGTCCTTACCCACATCAACCTGTAAGAGTTGTTCATCAGGAAATGAATCATGGATGGGATGAGGCTCTGGTGCCTGAGAAATGCGACTGAGGTGATCTGCTACAAGATTCTCAGCTCCACTTCTATCCCGGATCTCCAGATCAAACTCCTGCAATAGTAGCATCCATCTGATGAGCCTTGGCTTAGCATCCGGCTTTCTTAGTAGGTACTTAAGCGCTGCATGATCAGAGAATACAGTCACTTTAGTACCCAATAAGTAAGCGCGGAACTTGTCCAAGGCAAACACAATGGCCAACAGCTCCTTCTCCGTAGTAGTGTAATTGGCTTGGGCGGAGTCAAGGGTGCGGGAAGCATAGGCTATCACATGGGAAGCCTTCCCGACCCTCTGAGCAAGTACAACACCAACTGCATAGTTGGAGGCATCACACATCAACTCAAAGGGGGACCTCCAATCAGGTGGAATCAAAACAGGTGCGGAGGTCAACCGCCCTTTGAGCTGATCGAATGCCTTCCTGCAGTCATCATCAAAACGAAACTCAACATCCTTCTGCAACAATCTGGACAGCGGGAGGGCAATGCTGCTGAAGTCCTGGATGAAACGCCTATAAAAACCTGCATGTCCAAGGAAAGAACGGACTTCCCGCACGGAGGCGGGGTAAGGTAGAGAGGCAATAACATCAATCTTAGCTCTATCAACAGCAATACCATCACTAGAGATAATGTGTCCAAGAACCACACCTTGCCTAACCATAAAATGACATTTTTCAAAATTCAGTACAAGGTGCGACTCGACACATCTATGCAACACTCTAGTAAGGCTATCCAAACATGCATCAAAAGAGGAACCGTAGACAGTGAAGTCGTCCATGAATACCTCCATACAATCCTCTAAGAAATCAGAAAATATACTCACCATGCATCTCTGAAATGTACCTGGGGCATTGCATAGACCGAGGGGCATCCGACGGTACGCAAATGTGCCAAATGGGCAGGTGAATATGGTCTTCTCCTGATCCTCCGGCACGATATGTATCTGGAAGTAACCTGAAAACCCGTCCAAGAAGCAGTAATGGGACTGGCCAGCTAGCCTCTCCAACATCTGATCAATGAATGGCAGCGGGAAGTGATCCTTCCTAGTGGCCTGGTTCAGCTTCCTGTAATCGATGCAGACTCTCCAGCTATTCTGTAGTCAAGTGGGGATCAACTCATTTTTCTCATTTTTCTGCACTGTGATCCCACTCTTCTTCGGAACAACCTGCACCGGGCTAACCCACTTGCTATCCGAGATCAGATAGATGATGCCAGCAGCCAATAACTTGCTCACCTCCTTTTTCACCACATCCAGGATCAAGGGGTTGAGCCGCCTTTGGGGCTGCCTCACTGGTTTAGCCCCCTCCTCCAACTGAATACGGTGCATACAAGTGGAGGGGCTAATCCCAGGAATGTCTGTAAGTGTCCAGCCAATAGCCCTCATGTTCTGCTTCACTATGCTCAATAATCTCTCCTCTTGGTCAGGGAGTAAATCCCTAGCAATGATGATTGGTCGCTGCTCATTAGGCTCCAAGAATGCATATTTCAAATGATTGGGCAGCGGCTTCAATTCCAAAGTGGGTGCAGTGGTATCAGCACCTGCAACAACAGACACAAGAGAAGAATCTGCAAGGGAAGCGTCAGTAGCTATTGCTGATTCAGAATGTGAACCAGCAGCATGAGGTGAAATAACAGCTGTATCAGAATGCATGGACAAATTAGAATGTATGACAGCATGCATGACAGAATGCATGACAAAATGTGTATCAGAGTGCGTGTCAGAATGCACAGACGCAAGATGCATCTCAGAATCTATACTCTCAGAATGCTCAGAATGCATAAGCACATAATCAATCACAGTATGAAGATCAGAATCAGAATGAATATCAACAGACACAAGAGAATCAACAGAATCATCATGCAACAAAGAATCAGAGAAATCAGGATGCATCCTATCAACTAAGGTATCAATGATATCAATATGATAGACAGAATGCTCCTCAGCAGGATATCTCATGGCATCATGGAGATTAAAATGCACAATAATATCACCACACTCCATCGATATTGTACCAGTATGCACATCAATTTTTGTCCTGGAAGTTTTCAAGAATGGCCTACCCAATATCAGTGGTAGTGGTGTGTGCTCATCATGCTGAACATCTAAAACATAAAAATCAGCAGGGAAAATAAGACTTTTTACCCCAACCAAAACGTCCTCCAGCATGCCATCGGGATGTCGAATGCTCCTATCTGCTAACTGGATCACAATCCCTGATGCCTTAAGCTCTCCAATGTGCAATGACTCATAGATGGATCTGGGCATAACATTGATCGCTGCCCCAAGGTCTAGCATGGAACGATCAAAAGTCTTGTCACCAATGATGCATGAGACGGTGAAAGTACTAGGGTCTTTGCATTTAATTGGTAAACTGGGCTGAATGATAGATGACACATTTCTGCCCATGTTCACCCTTTCATTACCCTTCAACTTCCTTTTCTGTGTGCACAAATCCTTAAGAAACTTTGCATATTTAGGAATCTGCTTGATGACATCTAGGAGAGGTATATTCACCTCAACCTTCCTAAATGTCTTCAATATTTCCTTCTGCAATTCAGAATCTGCTATCTTCCTTGATTGAGTGACCCTGTTTGGGAATGGGAGAGGGATAGAAGAAGGAATGGAAGAGGGATCATCAGCAACCTTTTTCTTTTTATTTTCTGCTGCTGCAGAATTTTCTGGATCTGCAATATTATTCTGCACAAAATCTGAATCTGCAGCAGCTTGCTCTAACTCTGGTGCAGCAAGTACCTTTCCACCTCTGAGTGTAATGGCGCTAACATTACCTGGACTTACTCCTTGAGAAGGCAGTTTACCCGATCCCTGATTCTTCAACTCACCAATAGTGGTGGCTAACTGTCCAATCTGAGTTTGCAAACTTTGGATGGTTGCATCCATTCTTTGCTGCATACTTTGGATAGTCGAATCTGTTCTTTGCTGAGACTGAAGGTTGTTAGCTGCCATTTGCTTAACCAAATCTGCCAAAGATGGCTCAGGTGAGGAAGAAGGTACAGATGGTATTTGGTTGCTGGTGTGTGGCCTAAAATCTGATTTCTGCTGCTGCACAAAACCACTATTGTCTCCACCTCTATTAAAACTCTGCTGCTGCTGGTATGGAGGGGGATGACCACTGCCATATCTCAGATTTGGGTGATCCCTCCATCCAGGATTGTATGTCTGAGAGTATGGGTTGTTGTTCTGTTGGTGCTGCTGCTGCTGCTGGAAAGGTCTACAAGGAAAGACTCCAGCCACCATCTCACTGTTTTCTTGCAATGTGGGGCATTGATCTGTAGAATGATCCACCATAGAACAAATGCCACACATAACAGCTGCTACCTGATGTTGCTTCTGTGTATTTGCAAGGGCCAATTGTCTCACGAGGCTTGTGAGCTCATCCATCCTATGCTCCATCCTCTGATTTGCCTCTGAATATTGGACCTCATTAACACTTCTGCAACTGGTTGCTCTTGTACCAAACTGTTGACCATTGGCAGCCATGTTCTCTATCAAGTTTCTTGCTGCAGTGGGTGTCTTATCCACCAAGGCACCACCTGAGGCAGCATCAATCATACTCCTATCCATGGCCTGCAACCCCTCATAGAAATACTGAATCAGCAGCTGGTCACTAATCTGGTGATGAGGGCAGCTTGCACACAGCTTCTTGAATCTCTCCCAGTACTCATGGAGAGTCTCACCACCCTGCTGCCTAATCCCACTGATATCCTTTCTGATTGAAGCTGTTCTTGATGCAGGAAAGAATTTCTCCAGGAAAAGTCTCTTCATATCTTGCCATTAGTCACAATTCTCGGATGCAAGTAATACAACCAATCCTTTGCTGCACCATCCAGTGAGAAGGGAAATGCTCTCAGCTTAATCTGATCCTCCTCAACACCTTGTGGTCTCATGGTAGAACAGACCACATGGAACTCTTTCAAATGCTTGTGCGGATCTTCCCCTGCCAAACCACAGAACTTTGGCAGCAAGTGTATAAGACCAGACTTCAGCTCAAAATCTGCATCCAGTTGAGGATACAGAATTGCCAAAGCTTGGTAATTCACATCAGGAGCAGCCAACTCCTTAAGAGTCCTCTCAGCCATATCACCTAATCTTGCAGCACAATTATGATCACCAGAAACACTAGAACAAGGGTTAGGGTTAGTGTTAGGAGGAAAATCAGTACCAATACCAAATGAAAGTCTCCTCCTAGCTCTAATCAACCTAAGAGTCCTATCAATCTCAGGATCAAAATCTACTAAGTCAAAACCAGTGTGAGATCTAGTAATCATACATGATGATGCAGAAACAAGTAACAATGCAAAGGATGGCTTGTAACACAAGTAATACACTAACTAACACCTAAAATGCTAAAAATAATTCTAGAAAAATCAGAAACCCTATCAAATGATTTTTAAAAATTACGGGACCACCTAGGTTAAATTCTAACACCTATTCTGAATCCAAACATGCAAAGAAAAATCTTAAAAAATTAAAAAAGTGGTCTAAACGATGGAATTTGGCCAAAAAAGGGCCTGCCGAAGCACAAAAAACAATTGCAGAAATACCGAATGTATCCTGCCGGAACCGAAAAGTGCCCGAAACACCTAGTAAACAAAGGAATTTGGCGAAACGGAGGGGGGGCTCAATCCTTCTAAGGATTGAGTTATTTCCATAATGCCGTTTCCCTATAGAATCAAGTGTTAGATCGGTGAAACGGTGAAGTTTTTGGACCTAAATCTTGATTTTATAGGTAAAAAGCACTATTCAGCACTATTCACTCAACTTCCAATTTAGTCGCAAGCTAGTTTAAGCCGCAAGACACTTCAATTTTCCAAATCCAAGTTATGACCAAATGTAATCAACACATATAAACCAAATGCAACTAATATAAGCTAGAATTAAACACTAGAATGACAAATGCAACTAAAAGCTTACAATGCAAGTAACACTATGCTACTACAATGCTGATGTATTTTGCTGCTATAAATGCTGATGCTGATATATGCTTTCTATATGTATGCTAATGTATTCCTATGTATGATGCTATATGTTAAATGCTAAATGTTATTGCTATATGTTATACTGCTACACTACTGCTATATGCTGCTATATGCTTGTATGCTATGCTACTGCTTTGTTTTCTTATTTTTTTCTTTGTTCTGCTATCTAAATTTTTTCATTTATTTGTGTGAACAAAATTAACACTAATAACAGAAATTGACTGAAAATGAATTATGAAATATTGAAGCTAAATGCAGAATTCTATATCCTAATGAAACTAAATGAAAGTTAGAACTAATGAAAATGAATTATGCAATACACAAATGTAACTAGGCAGAATGTAATGTAATGTAGAATGTATTATGATGCAGAACTGATTAAGAACAGAATTAAAATGCAGGATGAAAATGCAAATTGCAGAATGCAGAACTGAATTAAAAATGAACTGAATTAAAAAAGAACTGATGCACTTTAATTTCGAATTTCAAGTGTTAAGCTATTCACATATTCACATCAAAATCACACAATCATCATTGAAGTCCCCAGCAACGGCGCCAAAATTTGATCAACTGCCGAATTGAATCAAATTAAAAACTAGATAACTTGTAGACAAGTGGAATACCTAGGTCGTTTTCCCAAGGAATTCAAGAAGTGGAGAGTGATTATGCAAGGTTAGGTTTGGGGATTTTAGCATCAAATTTCAGAAATGAGAAAATGCAAACAAGAATTTAATCAAATAGGTAGAAGACACTAGCTCAAGGAATTTGAATTGTAAAGCATATATCATTGATTCATTATCCTCTCATGATCCTTTCAAGAATTAAATTGAATTTCAAATCCAAATTCAAATCTGAATTCAGATCGAGTCTTATGAAAATCTTCAAACATTCATCTTAACACACTTGAATTAAATCTGAAATCTCAAAACCTAACTCAAGGTATCAAGATTGAAGCTCAACAATTCAATTCTCTAGATCAGAAATCTCTAAATCTAGATGTTCTCTCAACTTAAGTTTAGTGATCAATAACTCAGAAATCTCTAGAATTATTAATCAATTGGATTCATAATTCAAGAATTAGAAAATCTTCATAATTCTTGAATCATAAATCAAGAAGAGGTGAGAAGAGAGAATTCGAAATTCTTGAATGAATCATGAAAGAAATGCAAGAATACCTCAATCACATAGCTAATCTCAATATCTTTTACAATCCTCCATCCTCAAGCTAGCTATGAGCTTAGTTCTCCATGATCATGGGGAAATCAGCAAGAAGAAAATGGAGAAGAGAGAAAAACGAAAATGAGAGAAAACTAGAGAGAAAATGTAATTCTAAAACTTGAATTGTAAAAAAATGAATGTAAAGTGTTCCCTCCAAGTCTGATGTAGGACTTAAATAGACATAAAAGAAGGTGGAAATGTCTAAAAAGCCCATACACTAAACACTTACAACACATAAGGCAAGGGTACAATGGACAATGCACAAAATTATGACACTTAAGGCAACACAGCAAGGCTAAGCTTCTGCCCGAAATATTGCAGCCTATAATGGATGATTCTGCCCTCGAGCCCTGAAGCAAAGTTGTAGCTCTATGTCTTAGCTTTCCATAGCCACCAAGATCATCCAATTCCAGTAAGTATAGCTCCAGATATAAGCAAAATACTGACTGCTGCTCCAGATTGCTGCAGCAAGATTGACTCAACTTGAAGCTCCAATTTGGAATCCTTATGGTCTGAATCAGCTTTCGAGTTCTTCATCAACGTTGTAGACCTGTGTCTAAACTTTCCAACAAGACAAAGAACACAAAATTCCAATTTCTAGAACTCAAGTTATAGGCAAATTACAGAATAGTGTCACAAAGCACGAAATGCTGAGAAAATGCACAAAGTTCCAATCAAGTACCAAATGCCTAATATGATGCAAAAGTAGCTCATTCATCTCAAAAGTGGTCAAATTACATGCATACAAGAGGGAAATAATCAATACAATTATTGCTATATCACTGGGTTACGAGGTGACTTGAGACACATGGTGAAGCATCTAAGGATTAAGGACTTCATGGGACTTGTTGACACATGTAGGATCGTTGAGGAGACAAGTTCACAGAAAGGAGAGACAAAGACTGAAGCGCAGAGGAAGCCACCAGTCCACCAGGGGCCTCAGGTTCGTCGCCATGGCCCTCCAAGGTATCAACCCTATGTTCGAGCCCAGAGGACTCCGCCACAGATTCGTCCTCCAACAGCAGCACCAGGTGTCTTGACCGCCCCTTCTTGCCCCACATGCGGCAAGAACCACGGTGGCCCTTGTCGCCACGGTATGAACGTGTGCTACCGTTGTGGCCAACCGGGCACTATGCCAAGGAGTGTAAATCCAAAGGACAGCAGCAACCCACTACTCCTAGGCCCCAACACCAAGGGCGCGTTTTCACAGTGAGAGCCGAAGAGGCAGAGCAGTCTGACGATCTCCTAGGCCCCAACACCATCGACCTTATACTAGGGACGGGACCCATATCCATAGCTCCCTATAGGATGTCTCCGCTAGAGTTAGCCGAGTTGAAAACCAAGTTGGAGGAGTTGTTAGAGAAGAAGTTTGTAAGACCTAGTGTGTCACCCTGGGGAGCCCCGGTCTTGTTTGTGAAAAAGAAAGATGGAAGTATGAGGTTATGTGTGGACTATAGGCAGTTAAACAAGGTGACGGTGAAGAACAAGTATCCCCTGCCCAGGATTGATGATCTGATGGATCAGTTAAGGGGTGCACAGGTATTCTCGAAGATAGATCTTAGATCGGGATACCATCAGATTAGGGTGAGGGATGAAGATATTCCCAAGACGGCCTTTAGGACCCGTTATGGACACTATGAGTTCACAGTCATGTCTTTTGGACTGACCAATGCACCTGCTGTGTTTATGGATTATATGAATAGGATCTTCCGGCCATATTTAGATAAGTCCGCCACAGATTCGTCCTCCAACAGCAGCACCAGGTGTCTTGACCGCCCCTTCTTGCCCCACATGCGGCAAAAACCACGGTGGCCCTTGTCGCCACGGTATGAACGTGTGCTACCGTTGTGGCCAACCGGGCCACTATGCCAAGGAATGTAAATCCAAAGGACAGCAGCAACCCACTACTCGTAGGCCCCAACACCAAGGGCGCGTTTTCACAGTGAGAGCCGAAGAGGCAGAGCACTCTGACGATCTCATTCGGGGTAAGTGTACTATTATGAGCAGAACCTTAGTTGTACTTTATGATTCCGGTGCCACCCATTCCTTCATTTCACATGATCATGCTAGAGACTTGAGTTTGCCATGTCCATACTCCCTTATGATCTGTTAGTGTCCACCCCCACAGCCGCACCAATTACGACTAATAGAGTTTGCATGAAGTGCTAGTTTCATATAGATGATAGGGCATTCATTTTTTATCTTATATGCTTACCCATGTCAGGTCTAGGCGTCATTCTTGGTATGGATTGGTTATCCGCCAATCGCGTTTTGCTAGACTATTATGCCAAGTCCATCGTCTACCCTTCCATCCCTAATGCATGTCTTAAGTCAGTAGACCTTTTCGTGAGCTCTATTAGGTTGAACTGTTGTGGGGTTATGAGCAATGGTTTCGTGCTACTCGCGGCCAGTGAGTTAGAGAGGGATCAAGCCTTGAGTCAGATACCGATAGCTCGAGAGTACCCAGAGGTTTTTCCTGAGGATATACCTGAATTCCCTCCGGCTAGAGAAGTAGAGTTTTCCATCGACCTTATACTAGGGACGGGACCCATATCCATAGCTCCCTATAGGATGTCTCCGCTAGAGTTAGCCGAGTTGAAAACCCAGTTGGAGGAGTTGTTAGAGAAGAAGTTTGTAAGACCTAGTGTGTCACCCTGGGGAGCCCCGGTCTTGTTTGTGAAAAAGAAAGATGGAAGTATGAGGTTATGTGTGGACTATAGGCAGTTAAATAAGGTGACGGTGAAGAACAAATATCCCCGGCCCAGGATTGATGATCTGATGGATCAGTTAAGGGGTGCACAGGTATTCTCGAAGATAGATCTTAGATCGGGATACCATCAGATTAGGGTGAGGGATGAAGATATTCCCAAGACGGCCTTTAGGACCCGTTATGGACACTATGGGTTCACAGTCATGTCTTTTGGACTGACCAATGCACCTGCTGTGTTTATGGATTATATGAATAGGATCTTCCGGCCATATTTAGATAAGTTTGTTGTTGTCTTTATCGATGACATCCTTATCTATTCAAAAACACAGGAGGAGCATGAGGACCATCTAAGGGTTGTCTTGGAGGTGTTGAAGGAGAAGAGGCTTTTTGCCAAGTTATCCAAGTGTGAGTTTGGATGGAAGAAGTGAGGTTCTTGGGTCATGTGGTGTCTAAAGAGGGTATCTCTGTGGATCCTAGTAAGATAGAAGCTGTGATGAGTTGGGAGAGACCCACTACGGTAACGGAAGTCCGGAGCTTTTTAGGCTTGGCGGGATATTACCGTAGATTCATTGCGAGTTTTTCCCAGCTTGCACTACCCTTGACGAAACTTACTAGGAAGAATGCCCCTTTTGTTTGGACCAAGGAATGCGAGGAGAGCTTTTTGGAGTTGAAGAGGAGGTTGACTTCGACCCCGGTGTTGATTCTGCCGAACCCCGGCGAACCTTTAGAGGTTTTCTGCGACGCGTCCGGAAAGGGTTTGGGATGTGTGCTAATGCAACATCGTAACGTGGTGGCTTATGCTTCACGGCAATTGAAGCCCCATGAGCTTAACTACCCGACCCACGACTTGGAGCTCGCAGCCGTGGTGTTTGCATTAAAGATATGGAGGCATTACCTCTATGGGGTAAGGTTCGAAGTGTTCTCCGACCACAAGAGTTTGAAGTATTTGTTTGACCAGAAGGAGTTGAACATGAGGCAGAGGCGATGGATGGAGTTCCTAAAGGATTATGATTTTGGATTGAACTACCATCCTGGTAAGGCCAACGTGGTAGCAGATGCTTTGAGCGGTAGAGCCGTAAGTGTAGCCCATATGATGATGAGGGAAGCCCAGCTCATAGAGAACTTTAGAGACCTTAACCTTGGTGTGACCCTAACCCCATCTAGCATCCGAGTGAGCCACCTTAGTGTATCTAGTACCTTTATGAAGGAGATAGAGAGAGCCCAAGAGGAGGATGTCGAGTTCAAGAAGTTGTTAGATGCGGTGAGCGAGGGGAGGATGCAAGGTTTCAAGCGTGACGGAGATGGTCTGTGGAGGTTTGAAGGGATGATTTAACCTTTAGATTACCCCCAGTGAGGATCGTCGACCGCGGTTTAAAAAAGTTACGAAACAAAGAGGTGCCTTTGGTGAAGGTGGCCTGAGGTAGTGGTAGGCCAGAGGATTTTACATGGGAGCTTGAGGACGAGATGAGACGCCAGTTTCCAGATCTTTTTGCAGGTACTCGAATTTCGGGACGAAATTCTTTTTAGGGGGGGAGTAATGTAACACCCCGATTTTCAGTTACGTCCTAATTAAGGGCAATTAGTGATAATACATATTGATTAGGACCTATTTGACTTATATGTGTATGGAATGTTGTGTGTACTATATGCATTGTTTGATATATATATGAAACTGATATGAGTATTTATATGAAAATATGCTTTAAGTATTAGAAAATGTATTTTGGATGGAAATAAAATGTATTTGAAATTGAAAGAGAAAATGATTTTGAGGGACATTTACAAGTTTTGAAAAATTTCACTTAGGCCCCTCCCTCAAAATTGCAATTTGGCCCCCGAACTTTCAAAAATTGCAAAACAGCCCCTCTTTTACCCTTATAACCCCATCAGCCACCTCTAAACACAAACACTCCATTTTTCATCCCAAACCCTACTCCGAGAACCCTAATCCCGTATACCTTCTCCCTCCCCCAATTTCTTCACCAAAATCAAACCAAACCACCACTTTAATCACCAAAACTCACCACCCATACCATATACTATCACCATAGGTTCATTTCCCTCAAGTTGCAGCCCCAAAACACTCAAGAAACTCATCATTTAACCCCCTCAAAGAGGCTACCCGAGATTGAGAGAGAGTTGAAGAATTTGTTGAAGTTTTGGTCAATCTTGAGGCAATTTGAGGTAGGGGATTTTAAATGCATAATATTTCATACTTATGATATTAACATGTTTATATGAGTGTAAGTATATGCTATTGATAATTTTCTGATGGTATAATGAGATTTAAGATTTATTTGATGATAAGAAGTTCATATTACTAAAATTTTAGGAGAAAACTTGTATAGACATGTTTTGCAAAATAATTCGGTTCTTTTTACACAGATATGATTTTTCGTTGGTTTTAATTTTCCCTGCAAGTTAACTCAGTTATGAAGGGTTTCCAACAGAAATCACTTAATTTGACTTTATATTTTGGAAGTTATGAATTTTTGAAGTTGACTCACAGAATCAGGCTCTTAAACTAAGCAGTCAGTGTTCAAAAATTCATAATTAAAAATATACTAAATGAAATTTAGTGAAATTAAATTTGCTGGAAATCTAAGATATATAGGATGTTTGATGAAAATGTTCAGAATCAAATACCTTCTAGATTAATACAGAAAAATATGTAAATATAAGTTTTAATCTGAAAGTGCAGTGCTTGGTTTCTTTGTAATGAGCATTATTGAGAGATTTATTTCTCTCTCTGTATAAATTATTTTTTAGTTTTGTTTGTTGGAGATGTTGTAATGATCAGTATAGTTTATATCATAAAAATATGGAGGTCAAATTGGTTATTTTATAATTATGGTGATTTTATTGGTAAACCATGTTGAATCTGTCCCAAAATCTGCAATTGATTGGGTTTTTAAATTTGATGATGATTATGTCATGATAGTAATTCTGAAATGAGTTTGTGATTATCATAATGTATTCTAGAATTATGAAGTCATGATAGTATATGAATGATTACATGATTAATGTTAATTAATGTTTGATGAAATTATGACAATGATGATATTTGTTGATGTTTGATGTTGTTATGATGATGTATGTATGACGTTCATGATGTTAATATGTTTATGAGATAAGAATGGTTATGATCCCAAATGGGATTGATGTTAAAGATTATATGACAAGAACAAGGACGTCACCGGGTGGTGCACAGAGAAAGTTAATGTATATGTTAAAACACAGTAGCCTTCGACATGTGGTAGTGTTGTTAAGGGAGGGGTGGCAACCTCGACATGCAACTCTATCACTGAGGGAAGGTGAATCCCCCCTCTCCCCAATATGTTTAGGATGAGCTCATGCCTAGGGGTCGGTGAAGTGGAGGATATGTTACAGAGGGTGGGTAGTGCCAAAAGATTTATAATGTCACAGATAAAGAGAAATAAAGAATGAGAATAATGATGATGATGACGATGATGATGATGTTACTTTATGTTATGTTATGTATGTGTGTGATTAGGTACACTTAGTGCACAACATAGGAATATGGCTATACATGTAAGGTATGTGATAGTGCATGTATATGTATATGTATAAAAAAAGCAAGACGCACCTAGGCAAGACACTTCGGGAACTATTATTGTTTGCGAACTCATACCTGAATTGAAAAATGACATGTTACACCTTTTCTTAATAAACCCGAGGTGGCTTCCCCTACTGAGTGACTTTTGGTTGCTCACCCTATCTATGGATAAACATTTTAGGTGAACAGACAGATCTGGACCCGAAGGCGCCAGGTGGGCTTGATGACGGAGGCTTCTGAGTATTCGCTAGTTGTTTTAGTTTCGCTTGTTTATGCATGTTATGTCGAGACCGGACCTATGTTAGCCGGAACTACTTATGTTGATGTATTAATTATGGTATTACTATGGATATTTGTGATGGTGTGATGTGGGAGACTTATTTGTAATATGTTAAAACTGCATGTACTTTATTATATAATATTGATGCATGATGTATTATGACGACTATATGTATGACGTTGCCCCTATTTTTAAAATATGATATTTGCGAAATTTATTCCCACATATTTTCATAGTAATTATTTTAAAAAGGTATCACATGCTATGATGTTCAAGAGTGACACTTGAGTAATTAGTCCGAAATGAGTATAGCATGGAGGATTAATTATTAGGGTGTTACATAATTAATCAACTCATGCATTCTTTTGTAGCCAATAATAACACCCTAATGAATGTTCTACCCCCATAAACCACTGTTTTTATTATTCCAATTTTTATTCCAATTTATTTCTCTGGCATACAAAAACCCCCCAATTGTGACAATCGTCATACAACTAGTCCTGTATATTGCTTTCTTAGTCATTCCTTGTGAGAGACTAATTAGTCACTCAGTCCTCGGGGGAGGATCTGCACGGCTAGTGTCCTCAACGATCCTGCAGGTGTCGACAATCTCGAACTACTCCTTGATTTTCATGTGTTTCACAATCCTCTTGATGTCAAAGACAATGCTTATGAGACTCCACCATAAATACATGGTTTTATCCTATAAGCCAAAGACAATGCTTATGAGACTCCACCATAAATACATGTCAACTAAATAGCTACCGGCTAACATAGGTCCGGACTTAAAACAAATAACTGAAATAAATCCATAACTGAAATGTAAATCAAAGTATGTAGGTCGATAAGCGGAAGACTTAAAATAAACTAAGGTTGTGCTTGTTCCTCGCTAGCTCCATGATCCTGCTCTGTCTGCTCCTCTATAATATGGGGAAAAAACATAGGGTGAGCACTGGGAAGTGACTTAGTAGAGGAAGCCGCCCCGGGTTTAATTATGAAATTAGCCAAATATGAATGTGTTCAATTCAGATACTAGTTCAAAAATAAACTTATCCCGGAACGTCTTACCTAAGTGTGTCTTGTCCATTTTAATTATACAGTTAATATTTGCATGAATAGGTAATGTTTCTGTGTGGTGTACTAGTGCCCCTAAACATATACAATGGATAAATCATAGGGTACATAATACAATTAATCCAAATAACTATCTTGCATTAATCTTTGGCCTTCCCACCCTCGTGTACTCCTCCACATCACTGGCCCCTATTCTTGAGCTCATCCTATACTATGGGGAGAGGGGGTACCGTCGTTCTTTTACCAATGAGACTGTTCACCAAGGTTGTCATCCCTTGATTTACATCCCCATCAGTATCCGAAGATGGGAGTGTTTTATCATACTTTAACTTTGTCTTTGCGTCCCTTTTGACGTCTTTGCCGTTATTAATGTCTTACAGGGTATACATACATATATAGCATCAATAACATCACATAACAACATGTAAGCACACATCACAAATCATGCCAGCATATATAAATCATACATAAATCGTATATAACACTTATATGGGTCGTAGAACACATTGGGGTGCACAAAAGGGTCAAAAATAGTTAATTTTCGTAAAATTTTCAGCGTTGTAATCGATTACATCGGGAATGTAATCGATTACCGTAATCGATTACAGATCCTCTGTTATCGATTACCGGAGTGTCATGTTTGCTCGCGATTGGAAATTCTCAGCTCGTAATCGATTACTAACCCTTGTAATCGATTACAAACACGAGAAATCAGATTCTAGGATTTCAAAAACTCGATTTCAATCGATTTTCAATAGCCAATAGCCAAAACACAAGTCTAGAATCATCCCAATCGGTAGAAAACACAGACACATGAAAATCAATTGGTGGAATAATAAGCTTTAAAACACTTTTACATCATTAAAACACATTATTTTTGCAATTTTGATCGGTAAAACGTAACCTTTTTATGAACCACAATGGGAAAGACGAACAACAGCAATAATTTCAACAACAAACATCAACATGCATGAAAACACAGAGAATAAAGGATGCCTAGAACCCCTACCTCTCGTAGACCTCCTACGCTATGCGTAGAGAGACCTCTTTCCTTCTCACTTTCTCTCTAGCCCCACGAACGGTACAAAGATGGCTTCTTTCAAAAATACAAACAGTAGAAGTGTTCTATTTGGTGAAAGGATTAAGAATATGTGACTTGTTTTGTGATTGGGTGAGAATTGATATGGATTTGGGGTTGTGGAAGGGCTATGGTTTATGAATTTGAGAGAGAGAGAGAGAATGGAAGCACAACGGTTAATGGAGGGTGCCAAGAGTGTTTTGGAAGATGGAAATTAGGTTTTCTGAGTGGAGGCTGGGATAGGTATTATATAGAGGTGTTGTGGGGCCCACATGTGACTTAAAAACGCACTAAAAACTCTAGTTGCGTAGTCTGTAATCGATTACATTTTGTTAAAATGCACAGATTCGAAAATTTGTGCAGTGCATTCGATTACCAGCTCGTGGTAATCGATTATTGGGCTGTAAAATTGCCCCAAAACACTTCTAAAACGTCCCAACTCGTGCCATACTCATATATACGTCATTCATACCCTCATGCATCATTAAAACATTAAATATAACATATAATTACATACAAATCAAACACATACAACACTATAAAGTTATCAAGGAGAAACTTATCCACTCAAACTTAATTAAATTCCAACTAAGATCAATTACTCTTAATCTCACTTAATTAGAACTTAATAAAAGTCGGGGTGTTAGACTTGCTCTTTTGGATGGTTGTTATATTTTGGTTGCATAAAAATTAATCTCAGCAGCTCTATCTATTATTGCTGATGGCAGCAATGCTCTGTTCTGTATGTTTCTGCTATAAAAAAACACCAATCTTATATATAGAATTTTGCTATACAAAATTCTACTCAACATCTCTATCCCACTATAGAATTCTACTATACCGGTTCTTCCCGTGTCTTTGTCATTTTGATTCATGCTCAAACCATTTGGAATTTTATGTACTCTATACAAAATTCTGCTATATCGGTCCTTCCTGTGTCTTTGTCATTCTGTTAAACAAAATTCTGCCGAATATCTCTATCCTTCTTCATCATGTTCATGTTAATTGACTCAACTTAAGGTAGCTTTCCCCTGTTTTTCTCTGTTGTGTCTCCCATATGTTGTACCTGTTCCTTCATCCGAGATTCTTGAAAATAGCCTCAGTTTTTGGACTTCAAAATAGGCTTAGGGGGGCACTAGAATCATGAGGGGGATATGGGCCAATCGGTCAGATTCTGTAAAGTTTCCCAATTTTTTGGAAAACTTGTAAGGATCTCCACCAATTTAAGGATACTAGTTAGTTTTGTGGGTGATTCTCCTCCTCCATATCCTCCCAGAAAATCCTCATGGTTAGCTTGCTAATAATAGCAGAATCCAATCAATCCACTGTGGTCTTCCATGCATGCAATGCAAACTCCCAAAGAATAAAAGGTTGAAATTGGCAATTTCATTCATTCTCCGTCCTTGTATGTTGGGCTACTAGCTAGCTACTACTGTACCGAATAGGTAATCCAATAACATTGTTTTTATTCTCATAATTTGTTAAAATTTAATATGTTCTCATCTAGATTTGTTTGTGATTTCTAGATCCTTATTCCTTAATCTTGCACACAATAAATCAGACATTGAATGTAGAGTCCATGCTGTAATAGATAATTCAGCAGAGCGGGGTTTACGGTCCCTTGCATAGGTATACCAGGTAATTGATCCTTTTGCTTGATCGTCATACCCTATCATATTTTCTGAATGCATTACATTCTTTCAATCTTTAGCTGAATATGTAACATCCCAAGATGTTAACTATGCCATGGACATATTTAACACTTGACATGTTACTAAAACCCGAAAAACCCAAGTTTTTTTTTGTAATAGGTAACGTACATGTATACATGACATAAACCTTGTATATCATATATATATATAACCCGTGTATCCTGAATAATTGCAATATCGAAAACTCGAGAGTCGTGACCATGAATGCAAGCACGGTTAGAATCTCCTGGATAAGCATCTGGTACAGTAAAGCATCAGGGTATCATAAAACGGGGCCTAAACATATTGACCATACATCTTTTAAATAAAATATACATAAATACGTCATGGAAGTCCAATAAACAACAAGGTCCTGAATAAATACATATAACAAAGACTAGGAGCTGCTTATACAGATTTGGACAGAGAATCCCGGGTCTAGAACATACAAAATGCCTCGGGTAGAGATATACCAAAATCTGTCCACAAGAATATGTACAATAATCCAAAAAGAATCCCTTTACAGAGGACAGCTCCTAAAGCAAGATAAACAAAAGGAGATCCAAGCTATAGATCGGCTGCACAACGAACTGGCGTGGCACAACGCGACATCTTCTCCTCAACATTGTCCCTCGCCGTCTCAACTTACAACGGATCGTGCGGCGGGAGATGCTGCTCCTGGTGTCCGGGAACATGATTCACCTCCTGATCTGAGCCTATCCCCTCCGAGTCCTCGTCCGACGGCACCACGGCGGCAGCGGGAACTATATGATCATCCTCGATGTCTTCCTCTTCCGGGTCCGACTCATCGGACTCCGGGCTGGTGGTGACACGGGTACATGGTCTTGAGCGGGAACGGGGTACCTCGCAATAAGCTCCGGGACAGAGAAACGATGTACCACGGGCGTGGTGGATGCTTCAATCACTGCGCCAGTTGTCGGCATGTAGCTGAACTAGACATAGCCGACCGACTCATGATGTGGAGGGGGTGGCGGCGACCGCTCCATCTAGAATCGATAAATCCATGGGAGTGCGTAAGACAAAGTTGTCTTAGTGAGTCACACTGAGCACGTGGGCCTACGCGCTCGATTACACCGATTCCAGCCCGTCAAAGTAATACTAAAGTAAAACGATACTTTATTTTCTCAAATATGACGAGTCCTTACTTTGACTGGAACAAACATCTTACTGACCCGTTTCTAAGGATACCTAGGGGTCCGTACTATGTTCTCACAGGCCCCTCATAATATATATATAACATTCAATCCCCCGGATATCACAGCATAATCAATAATATTTCTACATCATGCCAACACAACAGAGCAAGCAAAATCACAACAATAAAAACATTAAAAGTTCTCAATATCAAACTTCAAGTATGTCAGCCCTGTATCGAAATATTCCACAGATCAAAACTCAGCAACTAGCTCAATACTTGTCTAAAATCTCATAATCACACAGTAGAATTCAATCACACAGTCAATAGGGCATACAGTATTATAAGCTCAAACAATTTAGCATACTGATGGTTGTTGCTGTGACATCCATAAATTTAATTATTTATAAAACCAAGTTCCCCTAATATAGTTTAGTGGAAACCAGGGTCGTCTCTCACAAGGAATGACTAAGAAAGTAATACACAGGACTAGTTGTATGACGGTTGTCACAATTGGGGGGTTTTTGTATGCAAGAGAAATAAATTGAAATAAAAATTGGAATAATAAAAACAGTGGTTTATGGGGGTAGAACATTCATTAGGGTGTTATCATTGGCTACAAAAGAATGCATGAGTTGATTAATTACGCCGGAGTTAGATCTAACTCCTTTGTAGTGATTCTAATGATTAATTGCCTAGAATGAGATTAATTAGTGAGATCTCACCTTTAGTTCCACTTTCAAAAATTATTAAAGCCAATCACATTAATCTAATTAAAGAGACTAATCAGTCAATTAATTACTCATTACCAAATCCTAATATGCCATGCATCAATTAATCAACTAACACATAAACATATGCCAATGAATTAGCCTAACTCAATCGAGTAAGCCAAGACAAAGGATTAAACACACAATTTAAGATCTCAAATTATATCCCAAGGTTTGATAATGAAAACTTATGCAAGATTAAGAATAAAACCTCAATTTACCCCAATGATGTTCACACCCTCATAAACCACCAAGAAACTTAGTTACTCATGAAGAGAATTAAAAGGGCAGAAATTAAATTGGAATAAAGAAAGTAATTAACTTGAATAATAAAGTAAAGAAATTAAATGCAAATTGGAAAGATGGAAAAACGAATAACTGAATTAATTAGAAAGAGTAACTTACAAAACCCAAAGAGCTAGACGAATATCCAAGGTCTTCTCAGGGTTGTAACGGGGCTTGGGACAGGTGTGGCATATATGGGAAGTGGACTTAATTCCAAAAAACTAAGACTTCATGGTTTGATCGATCCTAGATGACTTCTATCACTACAGAAAAGATGGAGAGAGAAGAGATGGAGAGAATAGAAATACCCAAGATCAATAACCCATAAATTCTTAAATTTAACATTCCCAAGGTTCCCAAATAATTTCACATTAATTCCCAGGAACCCAACAACCTTTATTTGCAGAATTCACATTTTTTCTTGATTTTTTTCTGTATTTTTCGATTTTTTTTTTATATATCCCTCATCTCAATTCCTTTGGTAATTAAAATGAGGTGGAAACGAAAATAACAAAAGACCACTTATGTACAAAGACTACCCTTACAGCTATGTTCCCATACTTTACAATACATACCAGTGCTCAATTTAACCCAATTTCCCCACACTTAAGACCTTTGCGCAACAATCAAACCATGTCCTCCTAGTTTCTCAGAAGGGATTTTTCATTGTTTTTCTGTCTTTGGCTTGTAATGAGCTTAATAACAAAAAAAGGGATAAAGGCTCAAATTGGCTACAAACAATGGGAATTGTGTATGGGTTGGCTATTTGGCTAAGTGGCTTTTAAATGTAAAAACAAAATTATGCCTCAATCATATGCAACATGTATAAAATGCAAAACAAGAATCAAGCAAATTCAGGAACAACAAATACAAGTGTGTGTGTGCTCACAGAAAGAAAGTGATCAGTTGATATATGTAATCACATTAAGGCTCAAATCTCACAGGTAATCCAACCAACCAAACAGAGATAACACCAACAATTCAACTCATATTAGATTATCATGCCAACATTTCTGAGTTAAAATCAAAGGGCAAAGCAATTTCAGACCAAAAGGTGCTATAAAGAAAACTACCCAATCATCTACCTAAAACACATAAAAATAAAACAAAATAAAGAAAAGAAAAGAAAAGAGTTAGGCATGCCATTATTTACAAAAGCCAATTTTTCTACACCCTCCCCACACTTGAATGAGACACTGTCCCCAGTGTCAACAAATTAAAGAATAGAGAAAAGGGTATAGAAAGGACCTATGGGGGACTTAATCGTCCAGGGCCGCTGAGCGAGCTAACGGGGCGCCAGAGCGCCATGGTCGTGTACCCGCGGGCGCTAGAGCACGTGAGGTGCGCTGGAGCGCGAATCTGCTGCAACTTTCATGACAGCTGCTGGACTGCGAATGATTGTCCAATTGGCTAATTGATTACTGAAAAGAAATGTTAATAAATAAGAAACAGTAACGAAAAAAACTATCTAAGTGCAGAAATTAAATTTCGGTGGGTTGTCTCCCCCAAGCACTTTGCTTTAACGTCCCTAAGTTGACGGTGACTACTCAGTAGAATTGGATCCTCAAGATGGATGATATCCATCTCATTCTCCTCTGTATGCTGCTGATTTCTGTTGAAGATTTTTAATCTGTGTCCATTGACCTTGAACTATGAGTTGGTTTTTGGACAACAGATTTCCACCGCTCCATGGGGAAATACTCTAGAAACAATGAAGGGTCCATCCCATCTGGATCTGAGTTTCTCAGCCATCAGTTTTAACCTTGAATTGTAGACCAGTACTTCTTGTCTGTCCTTGAACTCCTTCCTTGAAATGTTACTGTCGTGGAATGCCTTTGACTTTTCTTTGTATAACCGAGAACTTTCATAGGCCTCCAGGCGCAACTCTTCCAATTCTTGTAATTGGAGTTTTCTGTGTTCTCCTGCCAAGGTTAGATCCATGTTGCACTGCTTGATTGCCCAATAGCCTCTGTGTTCTTATTCCACTGACAAGTGATTTGCCTTTCCTAAGACAAGTCTGAAAGGGCTCATGCCTATTGGGGTCTTGAAAGTTGTTCTGTATGCCCACAGTGCATCATCTAGCCTTAGACTCCAATCCTTCCTATTGGGGTTCACTACCTTCTCCAAGACTCTTTTGATCTCACGATTGGAGACCTCCGCTTGCCCGTTAGTTTGGGGGTGATAGACAGTGGAGATCCTATGAACAACCCCATACTTACGGAGTAGGGCATCCATGCTCCTATTGCAAAAATGAGTCCCTCTGTCACTAATGATGGCCCTTGGTGTTCCAAACCTGCAGAAAATATTGGACCTAACAAAAGCAACTACAACTGCGGAATCATTAGTTCTGGTGGCAATTGCTTCCACCCATTTTGAGACATAATCCACAGCGAGAAGGATGAAAACAAAACCACGAGAGCTAGGGAGTGGTCCCATGAAATAAATTCCCCACACATCAAAGAGTTCGCAAAATAGGAAAGGTTGTTAGGGCATTTCATTTTTCCATGAGTTATTTCCAGCTCTTTGGGATTGCTCACATGATTTACAGAACTCATAAGAGTCTTTCTTAATGGAAGGCCAGTAAAATCCACAATCAAGGATTTTCCTAGCAGTGCGGTGAGGTCCAACGTGACCTCCGCTAGGCCCAGAATGACAGAAAGTTAGGATTGATTGGAATTCCATGTTATCCACACAACGTCTAATTACTTGATCAGACCCGAGTCTCCACAAATATGGTGCATCCCACAAGTAGTATTTGCAATCACTTTTGAATTTCTCTATTTGGGATTTTGAAAGTTTTGATGGAATAACTCGGCCTGCCAAGTAATTGGCAATTGGTGCATACCATGGAATGACATCAACCTTAAGCAAGTGCTCTTCAGGAAAAGAGTCATTAAGTGGAAGGGGATCCTTGGGAATGTTCTCAACTCTACTCAGATGGTCAGCAACCAAATTAAGAGCACCACTCTGATCCCGTATTTCTAAATCAAACTCTTGTTAGAGTAGCATGCACCTAATTAGCCTTTGCTTGGCTTCAGGTTTCTCTAAAAGATATTTTAGAGCTGCATGATCAGAGTATACCACTACCTTGGAACCTAGGAAATATGATCGAAATTTATCCAATGCAAAAACAATGGCTAAAAGTTCTTTTTCAGTAGTGGTATAATTGGATTGTGCAGCATCTAAAGTGCGAGAAGCATAGTAGAGGACATGAGAAACCTTACCCGCCGATTGGGCTAGTACAGCGCCCAATGCATAGTTTGAAGCGTCACACATGAGTTCAAATGGCAGCGTCCAGTCCGGTGGTTGAATCACAGGTGCGGTGGTGAGGTGCTCCTTCAATTCGTCAAATGCCTTCTTTCATGCATCATCGAACTGGAATTCTACTTCCTTCTGCAACAGCTTGGTCATGGGTAGTGCAATCTTGCTGAAATCCTTGATGAATCTCCGATAAAACCCTGCATGACCGAAAAAAGAGCGAACCTCCCGCACACTGGAGGGGTAAGGTAGAAAGGAAATAACATCTATTTTAGCCTTGTCTACCGAGATTCCAGCTTTGGAGATGACATGCCCAAGTACCACACCTTGTTTGACCATAAAATGACATTTTTTAAAGTTCAAAACAAGGCGGGCAGAGATACATCTTTTTAAAACCTTTTCCAGACTATGCAGGCAGTCATCGAAAGAGGATCCAAAAACAGTGAAATCATCCATAAATACTTCCATGCAATTTTCAAGAAAATCGGAGAAGATGCTTACCATACATCTTTGGAAAGTACCTGGTGCGTTACACAACCCTAACGGCATGCAGCGGTAGGCATATGTACCAAAGGGGCATGTGAAAGTGGTCTTTTCCTGATCTTCAGGAGTGATGTGGATCTGGAAGTATCCGGAGAATCCGTCCAAGAAACAGTAGTGTGACTGGCCTGCTAGTCTCTCCAGCATTTGATCAATGAAGGGCAGAGGGAAATGATCTTTCCGGGTGGCTTGATTAAGTCTCCGGTAGTCAATGCATACCCTCCACGTATTCTGAATATTGGTAGGGATGAGTTTGTTGTTCTCATTGCGCACCACAGTTATTCTTGACTTTTTGGGCACTACTTGCACCGGGCTGACCCATTGCTGTCAGAAATGGGGTAGATGATCCCCGCGGCCAGTAATTTTGTGACCTCTTTCTTCACCACGTCAAGGATCAGAGGGTTTAGTTTTCTCTGGGGTTGCCTTACTGGTTTGGCGTCATCTTCCAAAAAGATGCGATGAGTGCATGTAGAAGGACTAATAC
Organism: Aeschynomene evenia; assembly: GCA_013621005.1. Lineage (NCBI taxonomy): Eukaryota > Viridiplantae > Streptophyta > Magnoliopsida > Fabales > Fabaceae > Aeschynomene > Aeschynomene evenia. The sequence continues at coordinate 144,870 of RYYW01000045.1, read as the reverse complement.
CCTTAATATCTGCCAATGTCCAACCAATTGCTTCCTTATGACCTTTCAATACATTGACGAGTCTCTCTTCTTGCTCGGATGAAAGGCCATTGGCAATAATTACTGGTTGGTTTTGTCCTTCTCCCAAAAAGGCATATTTGAGGTGTGGGGGAAGTGGTTTCAGCTCCTCCTTGGGTGCGTTCTGTTCCCCTTCCTTTGAGTCACCTGAAATTGAGAACACTTTGGCAGAAGAACAAGCATTATATCTTGAATTTGAGTCAGGAATTGAAAGGGTTTGGTCAGAATCGCAGACAACAGCAGAAATTGAATTTTCTGTGCTGCGAGCGTGCGCTCCGGCGCCCAAGGGGCGCTCGGGCGCGAGTTCCTGCTGCAAAATTCCTGCAGCAGTGTTATCGCTCCCAGCACAGGTAGGATTTGTCCCATACTCGAATTCATCAGTCAAAATTGAGTATTCTTGGGGTATCCCCAGGGATAAATCCATTGCTAAACAATTCTCACAAAGATCTTCACACTTTTCACAATCTGGACAGTTGAATTCAAAGTCAAAGTCTAGCCATGAGTCGAATCCATTTGAGATACCATCAATATTGTTTTCAAGTAAAGTTTCCATGATATCTAGTGCAAAAACAGAATGGTTCTCGGATGGAAATTTCATGGCATCTTTCAGATTAAATTGAACTTTGAATTCCCCACATTCCATAGAGAGGCTACCAGCATGAACATCAATCTTGGCTTTAGCAGTTTTTAGAAAAGGTCTACCAATAATTAATGCTTGCTGGTTACACTCTCCATCTTGCGCCATTTCCAATACATAAAAGTCAGCTGGAAATATTAAATCATTTACCTTAACCAACACATCTTCCAGAAGCCCATCCGGTTGTTGTATGGTGCGGTTGGCCAATTGAATGATCACGTCTGTGGTTTTAAGTGCTCCAACGTTTAGAGCTTGGTATACCGATCTTGGCATGACATTTATGACTGCACCCAAATCAGCCATGGCTTCTCGGAATTGCATGTTGCCAATTGTGCATGGAATGGTGAAAGTGTCGGGATCCTTGCATTTTTGTGGGAGATTTGGAGTGATTATTGAGGAAGCATTCACCCCAAATTTTATCTTTTCATTCCCTTTAAGTTTCCTTTTATTGGTGCATAGTTCCTTTAAAAACTTGGCATACTTAGGAATTTGCTTGATAACGTCAAGCAAGGGAATGTTTACCTCTACACTCCTTAAGATGTCCAATAGTTCCTTATCCAATTCCACTTCCTTTTTCTTCTTTTCTGTCAAAGTGGCTTGAGGGAATGGAATGGAAGGGGAGACTATGGTTGGCTCCTCGGGGACTGATTCAGAATTGACCTCTTCCACAGGTGGATCAACGACAGTATTCTCCGTTTCAAGCAAATCGTTCTCCCTTGTAGGTTGAGATGGCTTGAGGTCTTTTAGTGCTCTCCCCAATCTCAATTGAACGGCAAGTACATTCCCCTGGCTATCAGGGATTCTCCCGCCCCCTCTCATTTGGTTGACCTCATTCTGCAGATTCAACATCATATTTTGCTGCTCCATAAGTAGTTTCATCACATCACTAAGGGATAGCTCAGCAGATATGGGAGGTGCAGGTAAGGTCAGTAGTGGGGTTGGTGGAGATACAGGCATTGGGGCTTGAAATTGCCTTTGATGGGGAGGTTGATACCGGACTTGCTGCTGTTGAATTTGGGGCTGTCCCGGAATTTGGTTCGTGGTTGCCACCATTGTTGTTCCTTCTTGAGGATGTAGGCACTGGTCAGTTGCATGGGAGTCCAGAGAACATACCCCACACAACATAGGTTGGCTTGGTTAATGGCCAACTGCTTCATGAAGATGGCAATCTCATCCAGCTTCTGGTGTAGGCCACCACTTTCCGGTTGAGCTACCTCATTCACCCCTTTGGTCACAGCGGTTGCCCTTGTGCCAAACTGCTGTGAGTTCACAGCCATGTTCTCGAACAGGGTCCTTGCATCTGCCGGGGTCTTGTCCATCAAGGCACCACCACTAGCAGCATCGATCATGCACCGGTCCATACCCGTCAGACCCTCGTAATAATATTGGATCAGGAGTTGTTCAGAGATCTGATGGGTTGGACAACTCGCCACTAGTTTATTGAATCTCTCCCAATACTCATAGAGAGACTCACCCTGGAGTTGGCGGATGCCACTGATGTCCTTCCTTATGGCAGTTGCCCTTGAGGCTGGGAAGAATTTCTCCAAAAAGATCTTCATGCCAATCCATGTGGTGACAGCTCCATTTGGCAAGTTCAAGAACCATTGCTTCGCCTGACCGTCCAGAGAGAACGGAAAAGCCCGGAGCTTCACGTGCCGCTCCTCATTGACTCCTCTTGGCTTGAGAGTCTCACACACCACATGGAATTCTTTTAGGTGCTTGTGTGGATCCTCTTCGGCCAGTCCGTGGAACTTAGGAAGCAAATGGAGAATCGCTCCCGTAAGCTCGAGTTCGGCATCCAACCTGGGGTAGGCGATCCCCAAGGGTTGTTGAGTGAGATCCGGAGCTGCGAGTTCTTTCAGGGTAAGCTGATAATCTCCCATGGTTTGAACTCAAACCTGAAACACTAACAAATAGATCAGAAAGTTCATGACCATTGGAAAGCAACGCGGTACACAGAACTGCAACTTTTCAGTCGCAGCTCGCGCTAGGGCGCGAGTAACAGCAGCAGACTCAGCTGTTCTTGGAACAGCGAGTCTGGGAAGAGTAAAATTGAAAATATAAAACGAAAATAAAGTGAAAAATAAAAAGAAAATCTTTTTGTTGTTTTTATTTTTGAAAGAAACAAAGAAAATTAAAAGAAAACGGTTATGTACATTATTCACAAATCAAACAACTAGTGATTACTTTCATCGCCATTCCCCGGCAACGGCGCCAAAAATTTGATGGTTGTTGTCGTGACATCCATAAATTTAATTATTTATAAAACCAAGTTCCCCTAATATAGTTTAGTGGAAACCAAGGTCGTCTCTCACAAGGAATGACTAAGAAAGCAATACACAGGACTAGTTGTATGACGGTTGTCACAATTGGGGGGTTTTTGTATGCAAGAGAAATAAATTGGAATAAAAATTGGAATAATAAAAGCAGTGGTTTATGGGGGTAGAACATTCATTAGGGTGTTATCATTGGCTACAAAAGAATGCATGAGTTGATTAATTACGCCGGAGTTAGATCTAACTCTTTTGTAGTGATTCTAATGATTAATTGCCTAGAATGGGATTAATTAGTGAGATCTCACATTTAGTTCCACTTTCAACAATTATTAAAGCCAATCACATTAATCTAATTAAAGAGACTAATCAACCAATTAATTACTCATTACCAAATCCTAATATGTCATGCATCAATTAATCAACTAACACATAAACATATGCCAATGAATTAGCCTAACTCAATCGAGTAAGCCAAGACAAAGGATTAAACACACAATTTAAGATCTCAAATTATATGCCAAGGTTTGATAATGAAAACTTATGCAAGATTAAGAACAAAGCCTCAATTTACCCCAATGATGTTCACACCCTCATAAACCACCAAGAAACTTAGTTACTCATGAAGAGAATTAAAAGGGCAGAAATTAAATTGGAATAAAGAAAGTAATTAACTTGAACAATAAAGTAAAGAAATTAAATGCAAATTGGAAAGATGAAAAACGAATAACTGAATTAATTAGAAAAAGTAACTTACAAAACCCAAAGGGCAAGATGAATAACGTTGAGAATACAAATGAAGGAGCTAGAGCTAAACTAGGAAAAACGGGAATCCTAATGGAGAGAAAATAACTCTAACTAAGCCTAGGGTTGTAAGTAAGTAAACTAGGAAAAGAAAAGATGTAAAAGTGGTGGTGTTGAGAGATGTTGTTTTCTGATGCATTAGCCTCCTTTAAATAAGATGAGCAGCCTCCAAACCCTATTCAATTTGGGCCCCCAACTCGTGCAGATAGGGTTTCTGCTGTGACAGAATTGCGGCGCGGCGCTGGGGCGCGTATAGCTTGTTAGAGCGCCAGGGCTGTGCACGTGATGAGTTTAAGTGGGCCTCGTGCGCTGGAGCGCGCTATGGGCGCTGGAGCGCTCGATGCTGGTTCTTAAATTCACTGCTCCGCTTCTTGCTCAGTTCCTGATGTCTACAGCTCCAATAATACCTGTGACCTTTGCTAAAAATGCAAAATATCCAAGATCAAGTGCAAAGGTCATCCTTAAATTGTAAAAACATCATAAAACTTGTTATTTTAGCCTTTATTTCTATTAAGCCCAATTTAATTCCAAGTTGTATTAAATACAATAAAAGGCTAAAATAGAGAAAAGAATTGCATGCAATCATCCAAATTAAGGGCATAAAATATTGGCAAAAACCACGTTATCACATACACATAAAACAATCCGGAACATGGCATATCCGAATTACACCCACCTTCCCGTATATCCAATAATTTCAGAGGTACATCCGAATACACCCACCTCCCAGATGTCCTTTCTGAGGTACATCCAAATACACCCACCTCCCAGATGTCCTCTGTGAGGTACATCTGAATACACCTACCTCCCATATGTCCTCTCTGAGGTACATCCGAATACACCCACTTCCCAGATGGCCTATATTCTTCATAAACATCACAACACTTCTATCATCATGCATCTCTAACATTAACATATCTTTTCATGAATATGTGCTAAACCACTTTGATTTCAATCAAAGGAATGCACTTCACATATTATCATAATATACTTTAATCATATAATTTCAAATCATATAACACATTTATTCAACGTATTTCATCTCCTCATATCTTTTAATCATCAACTTAGATGCATATTACAGCCTTAACAACCTTATAGCACAATCATTCCACGCATTTCTCATCTCATTTTCTCAATTAATCATCAATAACACTTCACATCACAACATTCACAGCTTTATCTCAAAGGTTTATGATTTTATTCTTGCTATCATGTCATGCATCGTATAGAAAGAAACCTTATAACATTTTTCGTCACATTATATCAATGGACATCATCATCATTTCCAAAATTCTAGCACAAGGCTTTCTTTACATTAGTATATCATAGCTCATAAAACTTTACACCAACAACCTAATATTCACCTTCCTTAATTCAACTTATTTACAGAATCATGCGACTTCAATGCATAGACATTAATCACATAGTTTGAATTTACTTCACAAAATCATAACACAACATAATCTTCCTTCATTATCACCATAGGGGTGTCACAGGTCTCAATATGCTGCCCCAATTAGGTTTTGTAGGAAAATTTTATTATTTACTCATGCTTATACTTATGTGTACTAGACTTCCTAACAAAAGCTCAATGCTTGCCTTTGGATGTCAAAAGATGCACAACTTCACAATTAAACACTTCAATACATGCACACACTGTAGCTTAATCTTTTCTTAGCACTACTAATGCATCTCATCAATCACATCATAGTTCATGTAGGAGGGCTTGCAATAGGTTCACATCATATTATTTTCGACACGCATCATATATGGAAGCACTTATATTAACTCATATATGGCAGCACGTATTGTAAGACCCTGAGAACTTAATTATACCTTAATTAAGGGGATTTGAGAAAGAATCACATTGCTTAAGGTATAACTAGGATGTATGTGTATTTGGAACGTGTTTTGATATGCTTGCATGATTGAATATCTGTTATGTGTGCTATGTGGCATATGTGTATGACAAAATGACATTTGTGATGCATCATGATTTAAAATGTAGATTGAGCTAGGAAAATGAGTTTAGAGAAACAACCTAAATAGAGATCATGAGAGATTTTAAGCATTTAGGATCATGTATAAGTTTATATAAGTATATTAATGTTGTTTAGAGTATTGGTGTTGGTTTGGGAGCTTTTAGAGAGCAATTGGAGGTTTAGAGCTTGCAAAACTGTTGTTGTTGCTGTTGCTGTCATATATCAGTACCTTGTCGCTAGCGACTAGCTTAAGCTCGCTAGTGGGTAAGGCGGGAAAGTTTCGTCGCTAGCGGCCATGATAAGGCGCTAGCGGGTAGACATGGTGGAGACGGGCGCTAGCGGCCGTGATATGCTCGCTAGCGACCAGCTCGATGACAGAAGAGAATTTCTGCCTTTTTACATTTGTCTTTCAGCCCTTCACCCTTTAACATTTGCAAATAGGTCCCCTCCGTTCCAATAACCTTACCTCACCCTGAAGCAACCTCATTCCATCAGAAACTTGCAACTTTCACCCTCCAAACACTCCAAAACACTTCCCTTAGAAACTCCATAACTCCATACACTTGAACTCACCATCACTTCATCAAAACTCACCCAAATCAGAAAACAAACTCACCTAAGCGTCAGATAATAATCTGACACATCAAATTATGAAACTATGAATTGCATATAACCATAATACAGTAATACATGTAAGTGGCCCATTACATACATATAGATTCAGGTACACATAGGAATTACACATATAAACGTAAAATCCAAAATAATATTACAATAGTAGAGTGTTGAAGTCTCTAAGAATACCATAAGGTTGTACAATCACTTATGATCTTCTTATAAATTCAACTAAGCGTCAGATAATACATAACATAATAATACAAAACATCAAAGAAACAAGACTTTAAAATGTAAGTCTCTCAAAGTAGTCCAAGTCTTCAATCCTCTGATAGTCTCAGCTCGCTCATCTAGTAGTAGAATCCATACCTCGATCTGAATCTATAAACAAATAGTGGTGGAATTGGGGTGAGCTCCACGGACTCAGTAGAGGGATCACTCCGGTTTATTATGAAAGCAGTGATACATGCATAATTCATTTAATATCATTTCCAATAAAACATAAGTATGTAAATTTCCGGAGTGTCATACCTATATGCGTCTTTGGCAATTATATTAATGCATGCATCATATAGGTAAGAAATATTCAAAACTTAATTTAAGATACTATATAATATAGATATTATAGTACTTATGTCATGTGTCATGATCTTTTACTTTGAATGGCACAACCCTCTTTCCTCTCTACCTCCGTCACTCCGGTCCCCAAGGCTATGAGCTCATACCTCTCTAGTTTCTACTAGGAATCTATGGGGAAGAGGGGTTTATTCGCTTCCTCTTACAAAATGGTATTGGGGACCGAGGGTGCCAACCTCCCTTGCCAATTCCATTTATAGAGAAAGTTACTCATAAACTTATTTTTCACTTCACATGACATTTCATCATAGTTCTTGCCAATCAACATATATATACAACACATATATTTACACATCTATTTCAGGTTTACTTACATCAAAACTTTAATCATGAATACATAAAAATATTTATTTGCAATCCCTTTAATAGATCATTAAGAATTTCTATTGATAAGTTTGTATTGATACATATATATATGCTTATGATACTGTACTACAGAAAATATAACCATGAAGTTAAAATCATTAAAAATGCTAAAAATATTAGAAAACTGAAATTCTGCAGAAAATCCTGCGACCTGGCCGCTAGCGCGCATCAAGTGGCCGCTAGCGTCCAAGGCGGCCAAATCACCCGCTAGCGCCTGTAGTATGGTCGCTAGCGCGTGCTGCGACTCTGTTCTCAGCATAGTTCATCCCAGTTTATGATTTTTGATGCATAACACCATTACAACCGAGTCTAATGCATGAAAAACATAGAAATACATTATCTAACATAAATCTAACCCCTACCTCTTGTAGTTTCTTCCTTCTCTAAGCTAGGGACCACTTTCTTTTCTTGAGTTCCTTGACAAATATTCCACTCTAACTATTTTCTTGCTGATGATGATGAAACTATGATTTGTGGCTGAATTTATTCGGTTAGAACTGATGGATTTGATGTAAGGATTCTGTGTTTGGGTTTAGTTTCTGATTTAGATGAGTTTTGGTGAAGAAATGGTGAGGTTTGAGTGTATGGAGTTATGGAGTTTCTAAGGGAAGTGTTTTGGAGTGTTTGGAGGGTGAGAGTTGCAAGTTTCTGATGGAATGGGGTTGCTTCAGGATGAGGTAAGGTTATTGGAACGGAGGGGGCCTAATAGCAATTATTAAAAGATGAGGACTGAAAGGAAATTGTGAAAATGCAGAAGTTTTGTTCTGCCATCGAGCTGGTCGCTAGCGAGCTTACTGCGGCCGCTTCCACCGTATCTAGCCGCTAGCGCCTGATTATGGCCGCTAGCGAAGACCCTTGCCGCCTTCCTCGCTAGTCGCTAGCAATCAAATGCTGATACATGACAGCAAATAGCAGCAGAAATAGTTTTGCATGCTCTAAACCCCCTTTTGCCCTCTAAAGGTTCCCAAACCAGCACCAACACTCTAAACAACATTAATATACTTTTATAAACTTATACGTGATCCTAAATACTTAAAATCTCTCATGATCTATAATTAGGTTGCTTCTCTAAACCCATCCTCCTATTTCCATCTATATTTTAAATCTTAATGCAACATAATTGTCATTTTGTTATATACATAAGTCACATAGCGCACATAACACATATTCAATTATGCAAGCATATCAAAACACGTTCCAAACACACATACGTCCTAATTATACCTTAAAAATGCAATTATTTCTCAAATCACCTTAGTTAAGGTATGATTAAGCTCTCGGGGTCTTACATTCTCCCCTCCTTAAAAAGAATTTCGCCCTCGAAATTCTATACTTGTGAAAAGAACCGGATGTAGTTTCCTCATGTCGTCCTCCCCCTCCCAGGTAAATTCTTCCGCTCTCCCCCGCCCCCAGGCCACCTTCACCAACGGAATAGTCTTATTTCTTAATTTCTTGATGTCCCGGTCCACTATCCGTGTTGGTGGTAAGGGAAAGGTTAAGTCATCCTTTAGTTGTACTTCTTCCGTTTCTAATACGTGACTTGGGTCTGAATTGTATTTACGAAGTTGTGACACATGGAAGACATCATGAAGGTTGGATAGACTGGGAGGTAAGGCTATGCGATATGCAATTGGACCAATGCGACTCAAGATTTGAAATGGACCTAGGTACCTCGGATTTAACTTTTTAACCTTTATTGCTCTGCCTATACCTGTGGTGGGGGTCACACGTAAAAACACATGGTCTCCGACCTCAAACTCTAGTGGCCTACGCCGATTGTCCGCATAACTTTTTTGACGACTTTGAGCTGTCATGAGTCTTTCCCTGATTCTCTTAATTTGCTCCGTAGTTTCCCTCACTAACTCAGGCCCTAAAGTACTCTTTTCACCCGGATCATACCAGCATAATGGAGAACGACATTTTCTACCATACAATGCTTCAAAAGGAGCCATTCCTATGCTAGTATGAAAACTGTTATTGTAGGAGAACTCAACTAGGGGTAACATCCTATCCCAACTACTCTTCTCATCCAAGACACAAGACCTCAACATATCTTCTAGGGTTTGGATTGTTCTCTCGGACTGTCCATCGGTTTGAGGATGGTAGGCTGTACTCATATGCAACTCTATACCAAATGCCTTTTGCAAGGCTTCCCAGAAACGAGAAGTAAATCTCGGATCACGATCCGAAATAATACTCTCGGGTACCCCGTGTAACTTCACCACTTCACGTATGTACAAACTCGCTAATCTTTCCAAGGGAAATGTCGCCTTGATGGGTAAAAAATGAGCCGATTGAGTCAATCGATCCACTATCACCCATATGGCATCATTACCGGCTTGTGTTCTTGGTAAGCTCACTACAAAGTCCATCGCTATACTTTCCCATTTCCAATGAGGAATTTGCAGTGGTTGTAGCATGCAAGGATCCTTTTGATGCACTATCTTCACCTTCTGGCACACTAAACATCGGTTAACCCACTCTGATACTTCTTTCTTCATACCCGGCCACCAAAACATTTTCTTCAAATCTTGATACATCTTGGTAGCCCCAGGATGAATGGTGAAATGGCTCTTATGAGTCTCCTCCAAAATACTATTTCGGAGGTCACCATGAGTGGGTACACAAATTCTACCCTTACATCTCCACAACCCGTCTCCGTCTTGATAAAACTCTCTCGCTCTTCCTTCTTGTACAGCCCTCAAAATTCCTTTGAACTCCTCATCCGTTACTTGGGCTCGTGCAATATCTTCCTTAAACTTACTTGAGACCATAAGGTGACTTACTCTCATGCTCACTAGGGTGAAAGACACTCCTAGATTAAGGTTTCTAAAATCTTCTAATAATTCCATTTCCTTAATCATCATATGAGATACATGAAGCATCTTACAACTCAAGGCATCTGCCACTGCATTTGCCTTTCCAGGGTGGTAATTCAACCCAAAATCATAATCCTTTAGAAATTCCATCCACCGCCGTTGCCTCATGTTTAACTCCTTCTGGTCAAAGAGATACTTCAAACTCTTATGATCAGAAAAACCTCAAATCTCACCCCGTATAAGTTGTGCCTCCAAATCCTTAAAGCAAAAACTATTGCCGCAAGCTCCAGGTCATGGGTAGGATAGTTCACCTCATGTGGCTTCAATTGCCGTGAAGCATATGCCACTACTTGGTGATGTTGCATTAATACGCAACCCAACCCTTTTCCCGAAGCATCGCAATACACTTCAAAAGGTTCGTTAGGATCAGGCACAACCAATACGGGTGTGGTGGTCAATCTTTCCTTCAACTCCAAACTTCTCTTACACTCCGCTGACCACACAAATGAGGAGTTCTTTCTGGTAAGCTTGGTCAAGGGTAAAGCGAGCTGTGAGAACCCTTTTATAAACCTACGGTAGTAACCGGCCAAACCTAAGAAACTCCTTACTTCCGTAACCGTGGTAGGTCTTTCCCAGTTTACTACTGCTTCAATCTTACTAGGATCCACAGCTATTTCTTCTGCTGACACCACATGACCTAGGAACTTAACTTCTTTCATCCAAAACTCACACTTACTCAACTTAGCATACAACTTCTTTTCCTTCAACACCAACCTTAAATAACTCTCATGTTCTTCCTCTGTCTTGGAATAATTAAGATGTCATCAATGAAGACAACCACAAACTTATCGAAGAACGGTCGGAAGATTCTATTCATATAGTCCATGAACACTGCCGGGGCATTAGTTAGTCCAAAGGACATAACTGTAAACTCATAATGCCCGTAGCGAGTGCGAAAAGCCGTCTTTGGTATATCCTCCCCTCTGACTCTAATCTGATGGTAGCCTGATCTCAAATCTATTTTGGAAAACACCTTCGCCCCTCTCAATTGGTCCATTAAATCATCAATTCTAGGGAGGGGATACTTGTTCTTTATAGTCACCTTATTCAACTATCTATAATCTATGCATAACCTCATACTTCCGTCTTTCTTCTTTACAAACAACATCGGTGCTCCCCATGGTGAGGCACTTGGCCTAATGAAACCCTTATCCAACAACTCTCCCAACTGGGTCTTAAGTTCCCTCAAATCACTGGTGACATACGGTACGGGGCCATAGAGACAGGCCCTGTTCCCGGAACGAGGTCGATACTAAACTCTACCTCTCTGGGTGGAGGGAACTCTGGTATGTCATCAGGGAAAACCTCAGGGTATTCTCTCACGACTGGTATAGCAGCCAAACTTGGTGTGGCTTCTATGTTGTTTGAGGCAAGAAAAACAAGACTTTTATCTGTAACCCCACTCTGTCCCACCTCCACAGGATGAACTAACAGACTAAAAGAGGCAATGGAAGATTCAGATGTAGGAATACTATGTGAGTCAGGAAATACAACAAACTTAGCATGACAATCTAACATAATTTTATGTGTTGACAACCAATCAATACCCAGAATCATTCCTAACCCAGACATAGGTAAACATATGAGATCGAAGGTGAACGACCTATTCCCTAACATAAACTGACACTTAGTGCAAACAGTACAAGTCTTTATGGGTTTGGCTGTAGGTGTGGAAACGTATAGGTCATATGGTAACTCACACATGGCTAAATACAATTCCATAGCATGCTTATATGATATGAACGAATGGGTAGCTCCGGAATCAAAAAGTACAACTAACTCTTGATTTTTAACCTTACACTTACCCTTAATCAAATCTTCGGACCGAGATACATCCTCTGCATTTACTGTAAAGACCCTTCCCTGGTGCTGAGGCCTGGAGGGGGTCGGAGATGCTGTGATCTGTGACTAAGAGGATGAACGACAATCCCTTGCAATGTGTCCCGGTTTACCACACCTATAGCACACATTCTGTCCTGCAAAACAAACCCCTCTGTGTGCCTTATTACATTGTGAGCAAATAGGCGTCTCTGGAATTCTAGTAGTAACTGCTGAACGAGACGGAGGTGGTCCCTGTTGAGGTCGGGCACGATTAGAGCCCCCAAACTGACGAGACGGAAACTGGCGAGGTGGGGGATGCTGTCTCTTGAACTGAGGAGCTTGTGGTGCCAAACTTCTCCTAGTAGTCTCTACGGAACTACTCTCCCCCAGATGGCATGCCTGCTCATGGACTCTACATGCCTCAACTAACTGTGCATAACTATCAAAATGAAGATGATTCATTGTCCTCTGCATCTCCTGTGACAACCCATTTCGATACTTCATACATTTCCAGGACTCCATCGGGTTTCCCTGAAACATCTCTGAAAATTTGATAAGATGTTCGAACCGCGCAGTATATTCCGCAATAGACATCCGCCCTTGGGTCAGAGTCAAGAACTCTCTTTCTTTGGCTTCCCTCACTGATCTGGGAAAATACTTCTCATAGAAAAACTCCTTAAACCTGTTATAGGGAATAGGAATCCCCGCAACCTCCAAGCGGGCCTTTTCCCCTTTCCACTAGTCTCCTGCATCTCTTTCTAACATGAAGGTAGCAAAAGTGGTACGATGTAGATCTGAACAATGCACCATAGTGAAAATCTTTTCCATCCTTTCAATCCATTCTCCCGCTGCCGCCGGATCCGTAGAACCTGTAAAAACTGGAAGATTTACCCCCCGGAATTCAGCAAAACGAACATTTTCCCTTTCAGTCTCTGGCTGTGGTGCAGGAGGTGTCTGACGTCCCATATATTCCGCCAGTTGTTGCACTGCCCTAGCCATCCCAGCCAGAGCCTCATAGTCACGTTTCCAGTATCGTTACCACTTCCAGTTGCCCCCGTCGTGCGTCTCTTAGGCGCCGTAGGTACTTGTACACACCAACACAATCACTGAGGTGATCAGTCTCAATAATCACATTAGGTGTACACAGTCACTAATGCACCAGACAGACAAGTTATGTTTTACGGTAACCAACTACAAACATTACACTATCGTATTATGCAACAAAAGCATAGATGGCCAAAATGCAACAAAAGCCTTAAGGTTCGACCTGCTCTGATACCAAAATGTAACACCCTAATAATTATCTCTTTATGCTTAAGTCATAATGAGTTAATTACCGGAAATTTATCGTTCTGTTTCAGAGTTAAATTTCGAAAATAAGGGTACGTGGAAAATAGGGTCGTAAAATTTTCAAAATAAAAAGCGCGAGTTATAAATCGTGGCTTGTACGTGATGAGACATAATCTGATACATCAAATTATGAAACTGTGAATTGCATATAACCATAATACAGTAATACATGTAAGTGGCCCATTACATACATATAGATTCAGGTACACATAGGAATTACACATATAAATGTAAAATCCAAAATAATATTACAATAGTAGAGTGTTGAAGTCTCTAAGAAGCCATAAGGTTGTACAGTCACTTATGATCTTCTTATAAACTCATCTAAGCGTCAGATAATACATAATAATAATACAAAACATCAAAGAAACAAGACTTTAAAATGTAAGTCTCTCAAAGTAGTCCAAGTCTTCAATCCTCTGATAGTCTCAGCTCGCTCATCTAGTAGTAGAATCCATACCTCGATCTGAATCTATAAACAAATAGTGGTGGAGTTGGGGTGAACTCCACGGACTCAGTAGAGGGATCACTCAGGTTTATTATGAAAGCAGTGATACATGCATAATTCATTTAATATCATTTCCAATAAAACATAAGTATGTAAATTTCCGGAGTGTCATACCTATATGCGTCTTTGGCAATTATATTAATGCATGCATCATATAGGTAAGAAATATCCAAAACATAATTAAAGATACAATATAATATAGATATTATAGTACTTATGTCATGTGTCATGATCTTTTACTTTGAATGGCACAACCCTCTTTACTCTCTACCTCCGTCACTCCGGTCCCCAAGGCTATGAGCTCATACCTCTCTAGTTTCTACTAGGAATCTATGGGGAAGAGAGGTTTATTCGCTTCCTCTTACAAAATGGTATTGGGGACCGAGGGTGCCAACCTCCCTTGCCAATTCCATTTGCAGAGAAAATTACTCATAAACTTATTTTTCACTTCACATGACATTTCATCATAGTTCTTGTCAATCAACATATATATACAACACATATATTTACACATCTATTTCAGGTTTACTTACATAAAAACTTTAATCATGAATACATAAAAATATTTATTTGCAATCCCTTTAATAGATCATTAAGAATTTCTATTGATAAGTTTGTATTGAAATTCTATAGAAAATGCTGCGACCTGGTCGCTAGCTCGCATCAAGTGGCTGCTAGCGTCCAAGGCGGCCAAATCACCCGCTAGCGCCTGTAGTATGGCCGCTAGCGCATGCTGCGACTCTATTCTCAGCATAGTTCATCTTAGTTTATGATTTTTGATGCATGACACCATTACAACCGAGTCTAATGCATGAAAAACATAGAAATACATTATCTAACATAAATCTAACCCCTACCTCTTGTACTTTCTTCCTTCTCTAAGCTAGGGACCACTTTCTTTTCTTGAGTTCCTTGACAAATATTCCACTCTAACTATTTTCTTGCTGCTGATGATGAAACTATGATTTGTGGCTGAATTTATTTGGTTAGAACTGATGGATTTGATGTAAGGATTCTGTGTATGGGTTTAGTTTCTGATTTAGATCAGTTTTGGTGAAAAAATGGTGAGGTTTGAGTTTATGGAGTTATGGAGTTTCTAAGGGAAGTGTTTTGGGGTGTTTGGAGGGTGAGAGTTTAAAGTTTCTGATGGAATGTGGTTGCTTCAGGGTGAGGTAAGGTTATTGGAACGGAGGGGGCCTAATAGCAATTATTAAAAGATGAAGGATTGAAAGGAAATTGTGAAAATGCAGAAGTTTTGTTTTGCCATCGAGCTGGTCGCTAGCGAGCTTACTCGCTTCCACCGCATCTAGCCACTAGCGCCTGATTACGGCTGCTAGCGAAGACCCTTGCCGCCTTCCTCGCTAGCGAGCTAAAGCTAGTCGCTAGCAATCAAATGCTTATACATGACAGCAAATAGCAGGAGAAACGGTTTTGCATGCTCTAAACCTCCCTTTTGCCCTCTAAAGGTTCCCAAACCAGCACCAACACTCTAAACAACATTAATATACTTTTATAAACTTATACATGATCCTAGATACTTAATATCTCTCATGATCTCTAATTAGGTTGGTTCTCTAAACCCATCCTCCTATTTCCATCTATATTTTAAATCTTAATGCAACACAATTGTCATTTTGTCATATACATAAGTCACATAGCGCACATAACACATATTCAATTATGCAAGCATATCAAAACACGTTCCAAACACACATACATATTAATTATACCTTAAAAATGCAATTATTTCTCAAATCACCTTAGTTAAGGTATGATTAAGCTCTCGGGGTCTTACATATATGGGTGCATTTATATATATATATGTAGAATAAATAATCATATATTAGTGATATGAGATAGGATGGTATGTATATATATATATATATATATATATGTATATGTGTGTGTGTGTGTGTGTGTGTGTGCGCGCGCGCCTGTATTGTGATATTTTGGTATGTATATATTATAGAGCAATTATTATTGATTTTCACATTTTCCTGATTTTGGTAAAATTCTTGTAATATATATAAATAATGTGAAATTAATAATATAACGAGATAATTATTTTAGACTTATTGAGAGTCTCATGATGTTGAGGACATTTTTGTAATGATCATGTGCTATTTTCTTATTTAATATATTGGATGTTTAGTGAGTAATTGAGTAACTTGAGAGAGAGCCTGAGCTCGATCCTAAACACAACCGGAGCCACTTTTTAGAACCTTGAGCTTTCCAAAATTTATTAAACTCACCACCTAAACACACTTAACACTAAAACAACACAAAATTAGCACCATTGGCTCTATAAGTCTCGGCCACCACCACCCCCACTTAGGACACAACTTCATTTGCTTCAAAACACACATTTCAGAAGCCTTCTCTCCCACTTGGTGAACCCATTTTCGGCCAGCATCCAAGAGGCTTAGGGAAGCCATTGTTGACCTCACTTCCTCACCTTCAAGCTCATGAAAAGGTGAGTTACCAACCCCTTTCTGTTTCCTCTGATTCTTTATCATTCCAGAGCTGTTTGCCTCTGATATTTTGTTGATTTTGAGCCCAAAATTTCGAGCTCCACCATGCATGTCACCATAGCTTGCTGAAGTGATGAATGAAGCTCATGGGTGTTCTTTATTTTTTAATGGTTGATGCATGCATGTGTGAAATTGTTTGTCTTTTGTGTAATGTTTCTGAGATATGGAGTTTAGGTGCTGATCATGTGAATATGTATGTTTGATAAATGATTTCTAAGTGTTTTGGATGGTTAGGTATGAGTTTTGGGGTGATAATGGAGTTAGAACACGATTTCTGCAGTTTCTGCAGAATCTGTGCTGTGGGGATCGATCCCCACCATTGGAGGATCGATCCCCATGTTGAAAATTGGCTGTTTTTAGAAAATTTAAGGTGGGGATCGATCCCCACTATGAGAGGATCGATCCTCATACTGAGAAAATGTGTTTTCTGCAATTTTAAAGGGGGGGATCGATCCCTAGGGGTCGATCCCCTGGACAAAATTTTACCAGAGAGGAACAATTTTAGTGCAGGATCGATCCCAGACCCCTGAGGATCGATCCCCTGCACCAGAAAGTAAAATTTCACCTGTTTTCATCCTTTTTCAAGTACACGTTTTCAAATAATGATTAGGGGTTAATAAGCTATGTGAGGTTTAAATATTTCCCTAGCCTTGTGATTATATATATACATGTAATTGTATGATTTTGTGTTATTAAAGATTTTGGAGAACACTTGAGAATGCTTTTGTGAAAGGATCATATGTTTGAAAATAAAGTGTTACCATGAGTAGTACTCATAAGGGGAAATTTAATGATGTTGAATAACCGTGTCATTGAAAGTGTATGTGTGCACGAGAAGGGGGGGGTTGAATCGTGCAAGTTTTAAAAATTGCTTGTTAAAACTTTTACTTAGAAAGCTGTTTGTACTCAGAAGGTATGATTAAGAGTTTGCAGCGGAAAATGCTTTCTGAGAAGATTAAGTTTCTGAGAACTTAGTCTTTCTAAGAAAGTTCCTTTCTGAGAGATTTTTAAGAAAACGACTTAAGATTTAAGTTTCTTAAAAGCTTTCTGATTTTGATCAATAAGGTTTTCAAAAGACCTCTTGATTAAAGTTGTGATAGAATTTTTCTCAAAGATTTGGACACGTAATGAGTTAGAGAGAAAAGCTTAACACAAGGGATTTTATACTGGTTCGGTTATAACCAACCTACTCCAGTCCTCAACCTTTAGTTGAGAGTTCTTAGATATTCTTCTTAATGTGCCTTCCCAGACAACACTGCCTTTACCACGTAAAGGACTTTCACCACTTCACAACCCGAAGTGGATTTCCTTGCCTCACACTAGAGGACTTCCTTGCCTTAAACAATTAAGGACTTCCTTGCCTCACAACAGAGGACTTCCTTGCCTCACAACAGAGGACTTCCTTGCTCAAACACTAGAGGACTTAAACTGCCTTCAAACAACGAAGGACTTAGCGTTTTTCAGAAGTTTGTTTTGATCGAAAACAACTACCAGGACTAAGTTACAAACCTAGTTTTACACTTAGTAGACTTCTAGGATTAACTTACAAATGTAAGAATTTACACCAATTCAGAACTAGAAGATTTTGCAAAGTTAGAAAAACAATTTCGTAAAAATTGTCTTTCTGAGAAAGTTCTAAGTTTTCGCAAAATGATTTTCAATTCAACAGAGTTTTGGCACGTTTAATCAAGAGTTTTAGTGCAAGAGTTTCGTCACATTGCTCTGGAATTGAACTCATATATATAGGC
Organism: Aeschynomene evenia; assembly: GCA_013621005.1. Classification (NCBI taxonomy): domain Eukaryota; kingdom Viridiplantae; phylum Streptophyta; class Magnoliopsida; order Fabales; family Fabaceae; genus Aeschynomene; species Aeschynomene evenia. The sequence continues at coordinate 126,660 of RYYW01000045.1, read as the reverse complement.
ATCAAAGAGCCGCGAAATTAGAGGCTTTCACTTTGCTTATGTGGCTGTGTCCTTTTCAGAACGGCTCCCTGCTACAGTCAGTGCAAAATGAGGAACTTTTCAGAACTGCACAGTGCGCGTGTTCCCACTTCCTTGGCTAGTTGTAGCGAGCTTTCTGAGTCTGTTTGCACTTCCTTGAGTCCAGACACTTGGTTGCTTCTGAGTCCAACCTTCTAAGAGTTGTACGGACTTCTGAGGCTAACCTTCTGAGGGAAGACCCTTCTGAGAACTCCTAGTCGCGAGGTCTTCTGAGACCCTTCTGAGGCGACAGTGTTCTTTCCTCAGAAACATGTTTTCACCTTCTGCGCTTCTGAGATATCCTTTCTGATATCTTTGGCGCTATGCTTTTATCAATTCATCTCGAGGTTACTTGATGTTTTGTCTTGGTCTTTGCTCATGGCATTGCAATAATTTATAGCTTTCTGAGACACTTAGCGCACATATTAGCAAAACCTTAAGTAAAATTTTATACTTATGGCTTATCTTGTTATCATTAAAACTTTCATGACTCTAAGAGAATTTATGCTTAATTCTCTCAGAAGGGTTCTGGAGCTTACAGTTATGTGCTAAATGCTGAGTTGGTGAATTTTGATGCTCGCAGAGCAATTATTAAAGGGTTGTAATGAAGGTTTAACTCTTATATGTTTAGTTGTGAGATTTGAAAGTACATGCTATGATGTTGAAAGTGATGGTGTGAGGTATCTCTTGAGAAACACCTCCAAGCTATGCTTCACACAACCCAAGAGGGGGGGTGAATTGATTGTGTACACTTTTTGCAAATTCTTCTTGTTATTCTAACACTTCTGCAAATCTCAAAGATTGATCAAGTCTTTGATACTTGTTAAGAATTAGTCAAAACAATAAGAATAAAAAATGTTACTTGTGATATCAGAATTCTCATTCAAACATATGACATACACAGAAATCAATATGCCAATGACAATGACTTATTTTGCACATCGGATTATTAATCACAAATATCACACAACTTTAGATATCAAGCTTTCTCAACAATCAAATGATCAATATCAGAAATAACTCTTTCAGAAATATACCACTTTCTGAATCAACTTTCTGATCTAGCTTTCTGAACTTACTTCAGAAATTGCATCAGATTTTGTTTCAGAATCAATATGTTTCTAAACAGTTATTTCACAAACAACATACAATATGATATGTACTTCTATTGCAATCAGAAATCTAAGCAGTAATCACACAAAGAACAAAAATAGTTTCTTAAGAAAGTGTTCTTGAGAAAACTAGTTACAGATTTCAAAACACTAATTTCTCTTTCTGTAATGTGTTCTTTAAATTGTTTATTTCAGATTTCAATTACACAAATAACAAATATCATATACCACAAAGTTAAACACATAAAGATTCCTTTAGCTTTAGTTTCTTTAACTTTCAGATTGTTGTTTCAAGTTTGTTCTTGAGATATTCAATCAGAAATCAAAACATACAATTCGAATGCACAGTTTCTTAGCAATCAAAACAATTAATGCAAATAGTGAAAGGTTAGAGAGATTGGACCAATTTTATACTGGTTCGGCCAATGTGAGCCTACATCAAGTTCTTCAATCTTTCAATGATTGAGTTCCACTAGAAATGCATCAGAAAGTATAGGTATCAATACAAAGATATCTTTTGCAACCTTCTCAGGTTCGACACTTTAGAATACCCCTTCTAAAGATTTTCCACTCTTCAGATATCCCCTCTGGAAAGATTTTCCTGCCTTGAATCTCACCAAGGACTTTTCAGAACCTTACTTCTGATCACCCTTTCTAAGAACCAATTCCTTGAGAAATCGAATTCACTTCTTCTGGTCTGGTTTCTCTAAGCCTCAAACTCTTTTGTAGAACAAATGGCCTCAAATATACTCAAGAGGGGGGGGGTGAATTGAGTATTAAAAACTTTTCGCAAACTTAGTTGAAATGAAATTTAAAGCCTTTATTTGATTATGTTTGAATTAAGCAATGCTCTAGAATAATTACTTTTGCACAAATAGCAAATAAAGGTAAATTAAAGAGATAAGGGTAGAGAGATTGCAAACTTGAATTTATACTGGTTCGACCACTCTTGTGCACCTACATTCAGTTTCTTGAACTCCCGTTCAAGACGTATCCACTATCTAACAAGCTTAACTGGGTGCTTGTCAAACCGTTACAACTTCCGAGCACTTCCGACACTTCCGGATACCTCACCTTAGGTGTGAAAGTCTCAAAACTCTCTCTTGGAGGATGCATCACCCCCAATTACAGAAATACAATAATGATAGAAAGTTGTGTATGCCTCTCACAAAGAGTAAATGATACAAATGAACCACTTATAGAGTAAAAACTCAAATATACCTCATAAAGGCTCAAAAATAACTCAAAAATATGAAATTGATGAAACTTATATGTAAGAATGATTTGCAATGCTTTGGTGTATTGAGTTATGAGTTTTGAGCCTCTATTTATAGGAAAAATTGACCAATTAGCCGTTGGAGATGATTTAATATGAAAATAATATAAAAAGACAGCAAAAAGAAGCTTGTCTGCACTTTTTTGCACATGGGGATCGATCCTCATAGTGGGGGGATCGATCCTCCTAACAAAACAAGAATAACGGCTATATTTTTTACCGTTGAAGGCCGGGGATCGATCCTCATACTCTGGGGATCGATCCCCTGCACTAAATTTGTGCAGAATTCAAAATTTTCACTTGGGAATCGATCCCTGCATACTGGGGATCGATCCCCTGCACTTAATTTGTGCAGAAAATGAATTTTTCTCATGGGGATCGATCCCTGCATGGTGAGGATCGATCCCCTGGGCACAGTTTGCATAAATAATGTGTTTTAAGTGTCATTTCTCAATATGTTTTCAATCAAATGATTTTTCAAAGATCATTTATCATTCTAAATCATTTCAAAACATTTTTCAAAAAGATATCCAACTTATTTTTGATCAATATATATCTTCAATATAATTGAGAGATAAAAATGAATTTTACCCTTTGACAATTTAATTTCTAAGTCCTATACTATTTGGACTTGAGTCTTTTGCACATCCTTGATTGTTGTCAAGTACTCCACTCCGAGCAATATCGTTTGTCATTACTCAAAACCTGAAATACTTACAACACATGCATATACAAATATTTATATTATCATATATATTTACAATTTCCCCCTTTTTGATAATGACAAACATTATTGTGAAGGAATTTGTAAACAATCAGAGTTAAAGCGCAATAATTATAAAGAAGCAATTATTCCCCCTAAATATATGCATATATCAAGAATATGTCAAAACAAAGTCCCCCCTTAATATATGTTCCCCCTTTCCTGAATAATTTTGCAAAACTTGCTTTCCAAGAAATAAAACTTTTTAGGAACACATAAACACTTTTCAAAATTTTTTTTTTTGAAATATCAACTTTGAATACCCTTCACATATCAAAACTTTTCTAAAACTTTCCCCCTTTTGGCATTATCAAAACCAAAAAAAATAGAAACTTTTCTCCCTTTAAACATGCTTATAATAACATCCAAACATGCATATTCAAATATCAAACATCATAATCAACATCAAGTATTCATAACCATTCATCAAAATAACTAACCAACATAATAAAGTACCAAATATAAAGTATGGAAATAAGTACTAAGCACCAAACTAAAGAAGGTTAGTTCAAAATAAACATAATAAAGTACTTGAAAATAACATAAATAAAGGGTCTTCAAGCTCCAAAGTTTCAATCATCCATCTCATCATCATCTTGAGCTTGTGATGGTTGAGCTCCTCCCCATGGTGGCATGTCTAGACGGTTGTAGATAGCATCCAACCTCATTCCATGTTGCCTTTGAGTTTCCCTTATGTTGTTGAATTGACTCTCCATGTAGAGTTGCATGTTTTGCATTTGAGCCATCAATTGGGATTCCCATGAGGGTTGCATCATAGGAGCTTGTGGCATAGGCTCCTCTTGTTCTTCTTGTTGAGCTTGTGCATCTAATTCTTGCTCAACTTCATCAACGGGACCTTGACCATGACCCTCAACACCCATTCTAGTGATCAACCCCGCACCAATGATCCAATTATATGATTTTTCCTTTGAGGGGAATTCCGAAAGATCTAATCGGGAGCGGGTAAGGAGTCTACATATGTGGCATGGGTAAGGAAGGTGATATGATTGTTGTGTGCACTTTGCCATGTAGGATGCAATAATAAATGCCCAATCTAGTCTCTTGTTCGTAGTCATAGCCCAAAGTAAGAGAATGTCATCTCCTCTAAGAGTGGAATGACTAGTACCTCTACCTCGGAGAAGATGTGTCAAAATATAATGAAGCATTCTCATATCTCTTCCTAGGCCACTAACGGAAGGTTTGCCGGGTCTTACATTATGGTATCCTATTTCTTGTAAGGCAAGGGCTTGGGAGTAGTTTCCCCAATCATGTGGTATGTTTCCTTCATCTAATACCTCAACACCACCCACACTCAACCTAAATATTCTCCTTAATTCATCTTTTGTTATGGAGAAAACCTCATTTCCAAGGGAGAATTCAAGTGTACTATCTCCAAAGCTATAGTTGGCATAGAACAATTTAATCGCATTTTCATAGATAATACATGACAAGCTACAAAAATCGATTAAACTTTGTTGTTCTAGAATCTCTATAACTCTAGGAAAATTAGCTTGAAGATAGTCATAGTCAATATACCTTGGAGCCACCACTTTCCTTGATTCAAAGTTTGCTAGGAATTTTTGCCAATCCTCATCATTTGTGAACCATCTTCTTAGAGGTGTTGAAGATGAAGAACCTCCATCATTTCTTGGTCTTCTCACAACATTCACATTCTTTGTTCTTGGCATTTTGATGTTTTGGAGAAAAAAATTGGTTTATTGTTTGGTAAGGATTTTGGTGATGAAAATTGATATGGGAGATTAGAATGATGGAATATAAGTGATTTTGGTAGAGAAAATCAAAACAAAAATAATTTTTGGTGGAGAAAATGGTGAATCCCGAATTTGGGGTTTTGGGGGGAGTGAAATTTTGTGATTTTGGGTGTAATATGGTTGAAAATGAGTTATAGGATGTGTATATATGTGATAGGGAGTGTAAAAGAGAAGATTAATTGATGAAAGATGAAAAAAAAGTAATTTTCGGATTTGGGGGAAAATGGGGTAAAAATGGGGTTTTTGATGAGTTTTTGTGATGATTTGTGATAAAAATGAGTAATATGATGAATGGGTATGTGAAATAGGTTGATGTTTTTGAGTTAGATTGAGTAGAAAATGAGAAAAATGAAATTTGGGGATGAAAGGGATTGAAATACCTCTACTAGGGTTCTTGCCAAGATGAACAAAAATTGCAAAATGATGAAAAATGGCTGTTCTGCCCGATTCTGCACTGATTTATGCAATCTGCCTTGTGGGGATCGATCCCCACTGTTCACATACTTCCCGGGGATCGATCCCCGAGTGTGTTTTTGCGCAGGAAGAGAGTTTTTGAAGGGGGATCGATCCTCCATCCTCAAGGATCGATCCCCTGCAGCCTGGAACAACAAATTTCATATATTTTCCGACTTTTTGACTTGAATGAGATGTAATTGAGACTTATGGAGTGTACCTACCTGCAAAACAAAATTGAGGGACTCTCCGACGCTCAAGTCAGTAATAATTTTAATAAAATAAAATATTTTCAATTAAATTGTAATAAAACCATAGAATTTAGACTTGTGACATATCCAAGATACCAAGTTCATTACGGATATAGAAAAAGCTATCTTTGTTTAATGGTTTTGTAAAAATGTCAGCTAGTTGCCTACTAGTCTCGACAAATTCCATTACAACATCTCCTGTTTGAACATGATCTCTTAGAAAATGATGTCTAATTTCTATGTGTTTTGTCCTAGAATGTAAAATAGGATTCTTTGTTAAATTAATTGCACTTGTGTTGTCGCATTTAATCGGAATATGATCAAGGTTGAGGCCATAGTCTAGTAATTGTTGTTTCATCCACATAATTTGAGCACAACAACTACCGGCTGCTACGTACTCCGCCTTGGCAGTTGATAAAGCGACACTTACTTGATTTTTGCTATGCCATGATACTAATGAACATCCTAGCAAATGACAAGTACCGCTAGTGCTTTTTCTATCCATTTTACATCCAGCAAAGTCAGAATCGGAATAACCAATTAAATTGCAAGTTGATCCTTTTGGATACCAATGTCCAACATTTATAGTGCCGACTAGATATTTCATAATCCTTTTAACAGCGGTTAAATGAGATTCTTTAGGATTAGCTTGATATCTAGCACACATACAAACACTAAACATGATATCCGGCCTACTTGCAGTAAGATAGAGTAAAGAACCGATCATACCTCGATATTTCTTTACTTCTACCGACTTACCTTCGTCATCCTTGTTGAGGTAGCATGATGTAGCCATGGGAGTTGCCATCGCTTTTGCTTTGTCCATTTCAAACCTTTTAAGCAATTCTTTACAATATTTGGTTTTACTAATGAATGTTCCATCTTTTGTTTGTTTGATTTGAAGTCCAAGGAAATAGTTGAGTTCTCCCATCATGGACATCTCAAATTCACTTTTCATAATTGTTGAAAATTCTTCACACAAAGTTCCATTAGTAGAACCAAATATAATATTGTCAACATATACTTGTACCAAAAGAATGTCATTATTTTTATTCTTTATGAAGAGAGTTGTATCAACCTTACCTCTTTGAAAATCTTTTTCTAAAAGGAATTTGCTCAATCGTTCATACCAAGCTCTTGGAGCTTGTTTTAAACCATATAGAGCCTTTTTCAATTTAAAAACATGATTCGATTTTTCAAAATCTTCATAATCGGGAGGTTGATCAACATACACTTCTTCTTGAATAAAGCCATTTAAGAATGCACTTTTGACATCCATTTGATAAAGTTTGAAATTCATGGTAGAGGCAAATGCAAGTAACATCCTAATAGCTTCTAATCTAGCTACTGGTGCATATGTTTCATCGTAATCAATGCCTTCTTGTTGATTATAACCCTTAGCAACAAGTCTAGCTTTATTTCTCACAATTATACCATTTTCATCCAATTTGTTTCGGAACACCCATTTTGTCCCAATAATTGTATGATCATTTGGTTTTGGCACTAGTTCCCAAACATCATTTCTTTTAAATTGGTTTAATTCTTCTTGCATTGCCAAGATCCAATGTTCATCAATTATTGCCTTATCAATGGTTGTTGGTTAAATTTGAGAAACAAAAGCCATATTATTACATGCATTTCTAAGTGAGTTTCGAGTTGTTACCCCTTTTGATACATCACCAATGATGTTGTCGAGAGGATGATGCCTAGAGGTTCTCCACTCCTTTGGAAATTCATGACTTGGCTTTGTATCGTCTTGTTGCTCTTGTTCTTGATTTTGGGGTTGTTCTTGATCTTGTTCTTGTTTGACTTCACTTGAGCTTTCATTTTCATTCTTTTCTTCCAAGTGAGTATTTTCCAATAAATCTACAAGATCATCACAAGATACCTTTCTCGGAGATCGAGCATTAGCTTCATCAAATGCAACATGTATTGATTCTTCAATAGTCATGGTTCTTTTATTGTAAATTCTATATGCTTTACTATGCAATGAATAACCAAGAAATATGCCTTCATCAGCCTTTGCATCAAACTTTCCTAGGTTATCTTTTCCATTATTAAGAACAAAGCATTTACAACCAAAGACGTGAAGGTGGGAGATATTTGGTTTTCTTCCAAAATAAAGTTCATAAGGGGTTTTCTTTAAAATAGGTCTTATTATGACTCTATTTAGGACATAACAGGCGGTACTAACCGCATCGGCCCAAAAATATTTTGGAATATCGGTTTCATTAAGCATAGTTCTCGCCATCTCTTCAAGAGAGCGATTTTTCCTTTCAATTACACCATTTTGTTGTGGTGTTCTAGGTGCCGAGAAGTTATGCTTAATGACGTTATCTTCACAAAAGAGTTCGAAATCTTCGTTTTCAAATTCTCCACCATGATCACTTCTAATGGATGCAATTTTAGTGTTCTTTTCGTTTTGGATAACTTTTGCAAGTTTTCTAAATGCACGAAATGCCTCGCTTTTATGAGTAAGAAACAAGGTCCATGTGAATCTAGAATAATCATCCACAATCACCAAGGCATAGTAATTACCACCAAAGCTTTTTGTCCTTGAAGGACCAAATAAATCCATATGTAAAAGTTGTAAAGGCCTTTCGGTTGAAACAACGTTTTTAGCTTGAAAAGATGCCTTTACTTGTTTTCCTTTTTGACATGCATCAGTGGCGGGGGCCTGATGGAAAAGACTCCGCCAGTGGCGGGGCCCTGATGGAAAAGACTCCGGCGGAAGCTAGGCTCCTATTCGAGAACATGGCTGTGAACTCACAGCAGTTTGGCACAAGGGCAACCGCTGTGACCAAAGGGGTGAATGAGGTAGCTCAACAGGAGAGTGGTGGCCTACACCAAAAGCTGGATGAGATTGCTACCTTCATGAAGCAATTGGCCATCAATCAAGCCAAACCGGGAACCTCAAGCCAAGCAATGGTGTGTGGGATGTGCTCTTTGGAAACCCATCCAACTGACCAATGCCCACATCTCCAACAAGAGGCAACAGTGGTGGCAGCGCCAAATACCTTCCCGGGAAAGCCTCAATTTCAGCCACAAAATCAACCTACGGGGAACACCTACAACCCAAGTTGGAGGAACCACCCGAACCTGAGATGGAATAACAATCCACAGCCACAACAAGTGCAGCAACCTCAACAGGTTCGGTACCAACCTCCTCATCAAAGGCAACCCCTGTAACACCCCGACTTTTATTAAGTCCTAATTAAGTGAGATTAAGGGTAATTGACCTTGGTTAGGATTTAATTCGGTTTGGGTGGATAAGTTTCTTCTAGTCAAACCCTTATGTGTGACGTTATTTAAGTGTGTATATATGTGTTCATTCTATGCTATGTGAATTAGGTGTGTAAATTATATGTCATGATAATTATGTGTATTTATGTGAGTGTTTATTGTGTGTGGAAGAGTATGTTGGATGCATATATGAGTTTTAATTGGTATTTAGATGATGCATGAGGTTAGGAATGATGATATAAAATATTTATATAAGTTACATGATGTTATTAGATAATGTTAGTGTTATATATTATTATTTATTTTATTTTATTTTTATTTTATTTTTATTTTATTTTATTTTATTTTATGTGCCTATGTGTGTATTTTAATTTATATTTAAATTAAATATTAGAAAAATTATATGAGCATTATAATATTATTTGGGAGGATTTGGAGTGTTTTAGTAATTTAAGTGACGGTGGGCCCCACAATGACTCTTGACCTATTCACTCCCTATATAAACACCAGTAACCCTCTCCAATTGAGAAAAACACTCTCCTCCTTCTTCTGACCCGCCATAGCCATCTTTCTCTCAAGAGCTCCCTAAGCCATTGATACTCCAAACCACGAAACACCTATCAAACCTTACCCAATCCAGAAAATAAACTCATATTCTTAATCCTCTCATCAAGCCGGACCTTTTTACCGATTCCGCTTCTCCGTTTAGAGTCTCCGGCATCACCGGACCGTTCGTGGGGCTAGAGAGAGAGGTTTCCAACGAGAGCAACGTCGGGAAAGGGTTTCTCTTTGCATATTTCGAAATTGTCTTCAAGAGGTAGGGGTTTAGGCATTCTATTTTTATGCATATTGATGATAATTTTATGAGATTAATGTGATAGTTGTTTATGCCTTATAAGGCTAAAGTTAAAATTATGATACACATGATATATATATATATACGATGGCGTGAGCCATTCCTAATTTTCCATTCCTGGCAGCGTGTTCCTGGCAACGTGAGCGACCATTATATATATATATATATATATATATATATATATATATATATATATATAATAGTATATGTGTATTACTATTACATATTATTATTACATAAAATTATACCTATTAACATGTATATTAGTTAAAAATAGATAGATAACATGTAGAAATAATAATGATAATATGATAATGATAGAAATATTAATAGGGAAGATAATAATAAAATATTAACCCTAATAATAATAATAAAAGAATAATACAGTAAGAACAACAACATGTATAATATATGATATGTAATGATAATAGTAATAGTAACAATAATAGTATAGAAGACAAGATTGGTGGTGAATAAAATATAAGAGTTTACAAGATACTTAAGGGTAGAGTATAAAGTACAAGTAAAACTAGAATAAAGTATAAGTATGAAATAATAATAAAATAAACGAGATCATATGACATGAAAGGTATAGAAGCATTGAGAATAATATTTATAAGTAGTTGTATATCATGTTTATTTGATAAGGAGTGGTATTTATTTATTCTCCATGATGTCAGAGTAAGTAAGTGAATGTGCTATGTTTATTCCATGATGTTAAAGAGTATATATAAGTAGTTACCCTTTTATGTACCCTAAAATTGAGAATAATATATACAAGTAGTTATATATGATTTATGCATGATTTATATATGATTATATGAGCTATAAAACATGTTTATATGTATATGTAATTATTGTATGAGATGTTTATGATGAATGATATATATTATGATGGAATGCTCTGAATGAATTAACTCTGTCATCCGGTAAAGGTTAAAAGATGTTCTGAAAGATACTCTGATGCTCTGAAATATCTCTGTTAACTCTGAAAGATTTGTGATAATTAAAAGACGTTCTGAAAGATCTCTGATACTCTGAAAGATTAAAATACCCTGTAGCCTTCAGCTTGTGATGAGTGTTGTAGGGAGGGGTGGCATCCTCGGCTGCAACTCCTTCACTTGAGGAAGGTGAACTGTACCCCCTCTTCCTCGTATGTTTTAGGATGAGCTCATGCCTAGGGGCCGGATTGTAGGAGTAAGGATGGGAGGGAGGCTTTGCCAAGTCTGATAGATTTAAAGTAAAAGTTAATAATAAGATGCTGTGAAAGGAAGTTCTGATAAATGTTCTGTTATGTTATATTTTCCCTGATTGTGATAGAAGCACATAGTACACCACACATGGACCTTTAATTATGATATGTTATATGAATTAATAAAATGGACAAGATGCACTTAGGTAAGACGTTCCGGGGGAAAGATTGATTTTCAACTTATATCCGAATTAAACTCATTCATGCTTCACTTATTTTATAATTAAACCCGGGGCGGCTTCCTCTACTGAGTCACTTCCCAGTGCTCACCCTATGTTTTTCCCACCTTTTAGAGGAGCAGACAGAGCAGGATGTCGGAGCACACGAGGAGCCCGTGCAGACTTAGTTTATGATATAGTTCCCTAGATATCAGAGACATGTTTTATTTCCTTATCAGATGTTATGACTTTTATGCTTCCGCTACGTTTATTTATTTATTATGTTTTCTGAGTCCGGACCTTTGTTAGCCGGCAGCTATTTATTTACTCATATTTATGGTGGAATCTCATAGGTCACAGTTTTTGGCTTATGGGGTGAGACCTAGTATTTATTTCATGTTTGTTACTTGATGGGAGTTATTTATATGATGTAGTATTTTCGTAGATGTTTGTATAGCTTATTAGTATCGTTGTATTTATGCGCCAGGCCCTTATTTTCTATACCGCAAATGATTTTCGAAAATTTACTCCCGCCTATTTTCCGCGTATTATATTTTAAATATAAAGATAAAACATGATAACAGGAGGTAACCCTTATGAAATGGCCTAAAATGACTTAAGCATTAAGGGCTTTCTAGTAGGGTGTTACAACCCCAGGCTCCATATCAGGCTCCAATGGCCTTGCCTCCACCACCGCAACAATTGGCTCTGCCTGCACCTCCGAATCCTAACGAGCCAACAATCGGTGATGTGATGAAGCTACTCATGGAGCAACAAAGGATGATGCTAAACTTGCAGAATGAGGTCAATCAAATGAAGGGAAATCCGTCCACACAAGCCTGTGAAAAAGCTGGCAACTCACAGATCTCATCTCAAACAGTTCCCAATCCCAAGGGGAATGTGAGTGTCATCCACATCATGACCGGAGCAGCTGGTGCTGACAGTTCTGGACCAAAGTAGCCTCAAAACGGTCGACCGTCCAACATAGGGACGTTAAAGCAAAGTGCTTCGTGGGAGACAACCCACCGGTTTTCCTTATTTTTCAGTAGTTTTAAATTCCGTATTTCGAATTCCGTATTTCAATTTCAGTATTTCAATTCCGTATTTTATTTTCCGTATTTTATTTTTATTTTTATTGGCATCTTTAAATTTTTGCATGCATTTAAATTAATTAGGATAGTTCATGCATTTTAGGAAAGTATAGCCCCAGTGCGCGCGTCTCACTTTAATGAAACGCTGCGTTTGGGCGTCGCGCTCCAGCGCACTCAGCGTGTAACACCCTACTAGATAGCCCTTAACGCTTAAGTCATTTTAGGCCATTTCATAAGGGTTACCTTCTGTTATCATGTTTTATCTTTATATTTAAAATACAATACGCGGAAAATAGGCGGGAGTCGATTTTTCGTAAACATTCGCGGAATAGAAAATAAGGGCTTTGCGCATATGATAAGCGATAATATAAGCGATACAAACATTTATTGAAAATACCTCTTCATTTAAATAACTCCCATCAAGTAACAAACATGAAATAAATACTAGGTCTCACCCCATAAGCCAAAAACTATGACCTATGAGACTCCATCATAAATGAGTAAATAAATAGCTGCCGGCTAACAAAGGTCCGGACTCAGAAAATAAAATAAATGAATAAATGTAGCGGAAGCATAAAAATCATAATATCTGATAAGGAAATAAAACATGTCTCTGATATCTAGGGAACTATATCATAAACTAAGTCTGTCCGGGCTCCTCGTGTGCTCCGACATCCTGCTCTGTCTGCTCCTCTAAAAGGTGGGAAAAACATAGGGTGAGCACTGGAAAGTGACTCAGTAGAGGAAGCCACCCCGGGTTTAAATATAAAATAAGTGAAGCATGAATGAGTTCATTTCAGTTATTAGTTTCAAAACAATCTTGTCCCGGAACGTCTTATCTAAGTGTGTCTGGTTCATTTTATTAATACATATATCATCGCATAAATAAATAAACGTCTCAGTGTCGTGTACTAGTGCCCTTAAATCATAAACAATAAATACATCATAAAATACATTTCAACACGTTTAAACATCTTTATCTTTCTTTAACTGTGAGACATAACCACCCTCCTGTCCTATCCTCCACATCACTGGCCCCTAGGCATGAGCTCATCCTAAACTAATGGGGAGAGGGGGTAATTCACCTTCCCTTTTGAAGGCTACTATGTTTTAACATAGCGTCACCCAGTGGCGTTTAACATAGCGTCACCTCGTGACGTTTTAAGTTTTAACATAGCGTCACTGAGCGCGTTTTGGTTATTAAACTTTAACATTACATAATCATAGGCATATAGCATTCATCACATATATCTCATCAATAATCATTATATAAATCATATAATCATGTCAACAATTTAACTCATCATAAAAACAACACATATACTCAGTATAACATATATACCTCATACAATAATTATATTTACATCATAGCATTTAAACATACATACAACTCGTAACATTACATAGTGAACATACACGAATCATATATAACATATATTATCATATCATTATTGTTTTTACTATATCTCCTAATTATCATCTGATGGGTGTGTCGGGTCAACCGTAAATTTAATTATTTTTAAAACCAAGTTCCCCTAATATAGTTTAGTGGAAACCAGGGTCGTCTCTCACAAGGAATGGCTAAGAAAGTAATGCACAAGACTAGTTGTATGACGGTTTGTCACAATTCGGGGGTTTTTGTGTGCAAGATAATTAAATTGGAATAAAATGAAAATAATAAAAGTAGCGGTTTATGGGGGTGGAACATTCATTAGGGTGTCAATCATTGGCTACAAAAGGATGCATGAGTTGATTAATTACGCCGGAGTTAGATCTACCTCCTTTGTTGTGATTCTAATGATTAATTGCCTAGAATGAGATTAATTAGTGAGATCTCAGCTTTAGTTCCACTCTCAACAATTATTAAAGCCAATCACATTAATCTAATTAAAGAGACTAATCAGCCAATTAATTACTCATTACCAATTCCTAATATGCCATGCATCAATTAATCCACTAACACATAAACATAAGCCCAAGAATTAGCCAACTCAATCGAATAAGCCAAGACAAGGGTTAAACACACAATTTAAGATCTCAAATTATATGTTAAGGATTTGATAATAAAAACTTATGCAAGATTAAGAACAAAGCCTCAAAGTACCCCAATGATGTTCACACCCTCATAAACCACCAAGAAAATTAGCTACTCATGGCAATGAATTAAAGGGCAAGAATTAAAAAGAAATTAAATGCAAGTTGACAAGTAGAAAAACGAATAACTGTATTAATGAGAAAGAGTAACTTACAAAACCCAAAAGGGCTGGACGAATAACGTTTGAAATATAAAAGATGGAGCTAGAGCTAAACTAGGAAAGATGGAAATCCTAATGGAAAGACAAATAACTCTAACTAGGAAATGAAAATAAGTGGTTGAAGAAGTGATGTGTGTTCTGATGCATTAGCCTTCTTTAAATAGAGTGAGCAGCCTCCAAACCCTAGCTAATTGGGCCTCCAACTCGTGCAGATAGGGTTTCTGCTGTGACAGAGTTGCGGCGCGGCGCTGGAGCGCTAGCGTTGTGCACGTGACTGGTTTAAGTGAGCCACGCGCGCTGGGGCGCGCTACAGGCGCTGGAGCGCTCGATGCTTGCTCTGAAATCCACTGCTCCGCTTCTTGCTCAGTTCCTGATGTCTACAGCTTCAATAATACCTGTGACCTGCACTAAAAATACGAAATATCCAAGATCAAGTGCAAAGGTCATCCTTGAATTGTAAAAACATCATAAAACTTGTTATTTTAGCCTTTATTTCTATTAAGCTCAGATTAATCTCAAGTTGAATTAAATACAATAAGAGGCCAAAATAGAGCTAAGAATTGCATACAATCATCCAAATTAAGGGTATAAAATATTGGTAAAAACCGCGTTATCATCATAACCACTTTATTATTATTATTATTATTATTTCTACATATTACCTACCCATTATTAATTAATATACATACTAATAGTAGGTATAAATATATGTTATCGTAATATGTTATAGTAATATACATGCTATCATATGTAATAGTAGGTATAGATATATAATAGTAATATGTGATAGTACGTAATATACATATAGATATATAATAGTAATATGTGATAGTACGTAATATACATATAACCGTAAACTGAGTTTTATATATATATATATATACCCTACTTAATGATTACTGTTACAAGAATTTTCATATGCGTCGCCTAGTTACGTTCTAGTTTACGGCGTATTGTAAGTTTAACTTAGTTATTAGTATTTTATTATTTATTAAAATTTTCATATCATACACTAACATAGTATCATACATACATAATAATAAGGCACAAGAAATCCCTACCGGGAAAAACGACCATCACATT
Organism: Aeschynomene evenia; assembly: GCA_013621005.1. Classification (NCBI taxonomy): domain Eukaryota; kingdom Viridiplantae; phylum Streptophyta; class Magnoliopsida; order Fabales; family Fabaceae; genus Aeschynomene; species Aeschynomene evenia. Next base: position 111,038 of record RYYW01000045.1, on the reverse strand, counting down.
AATCTCATAAAATCATCATCAATATGCATGAAAATAGAATGACTAAACCCCTACCTCTTGAAGACAAACACGAAATATGCAAAGAGAAACCCTTTCCCGACGTTGCTCTCGTTGGAAACCTCTCTCTCTAGCCCCACGAAAGGTCCGGTGACTCTTAACGGAGAAACGGAATCAGTAGAAAGCTCCGGCTTGATGAGAGGATTAAGAATATGAATTTATTTTCTAGTTTGGGTTAGGTTTGATGGGTGTTTCGTGGTTTGGAGTATCAATGGCTTAGGGAGCTCTTGAGAGAAAAAGACTATGGCGGCTCAAGGAATGAGGAGAGTGTTTTTCTCAATTTGAGAGGGTTAATAGTGTTTATATAGGAAGTGGTTGTGTCAAGAGTCATTGTGGGGCCCACCGTCACTTAAATTACTAAAACACTCCAAATCCCCCCAAATAATACTATAATGCTCATATAATTTTTCTAATATTTAAATATAAATTAAAATACACACATAGGCACATAAAATAAAATAAATTAAAATAATAAAATAAATAATAATATATAACACTAATATTATCTAATAACATCATGTAACTCATATAAATATTTTATATCATCATTCCTAACCTCATGCATCATCTAAATACCAATTAAAACTCATATATGCATCCAACATACTCTTCCACACACAATGAACACTCACATAAATACACATAATTATCATGACATATAATTTACACACGTAATTCACATAGCACAGAATGAACACATATATACACACTTAAATCACGTCACACATCAGGGTTTGACTAGAAGAAACTTATCCACCCAAACCGAATTAAATCCTAACCAAGGTCAATTACCCTTAATCTCACTTAATTAGGACTTAATAAAAGTCGGGGTGTTACACAGCGCGCTCTAGCGCGCGTGGGTTTCTTCAAAAACCCTAAAATCCCAAATTGCAGACCATTCGGTCTCCGCCTCCCCTTTAGCAGCTCTAGCGGCGCCGAAACCCTCTCCCCATCTTCCACCATTTTTCTCACTTTTTCTCTCAAAAATCCTCCATACATTTGTTCATCTTGTCATTGCACTGAATCCTATCAAGGTACATTGGTCTAAAACTCAATCTTTTCATTGTTCTTGATAGAAATCGGGTTTTGTTTGTTTAGGAGATGGAAAATGTGATTTTTGATTGTTTGGTGTAGATTTAATCGGTTAATATTGCATGATTAGTGATTTAATCGGTTAGAATGGTGAGAAAATTGGAGTTGGGATGTTGCTTTCACTGTTTTACGCTGCCTGCACTGTCGCCGAAACCCTCGTGCGCTCCGGCGCGCTATACGCGCTTGAGCACGAGGTGGTTTCGCTCCATTACAGATCGTGCGCTCGAGTGCGCCCTACGCGCTCCGGCGTCGGTCTGCTGCAGAATTTGGGACGAATCTGTGCTTTATTGTTTGCTGGAATTGGACATGTTTAACTGTTATATTATACTTTGTTTTGCATTTGCATTTGTTTATGGCATGACTAGAATGGACATTAACCAAGAATTTGGACTGTATACTGGAACTTAATTGTCTTGGTATTTATCTTTCAGGCATGGCACCACGAACCCGAGGCGGTAAGGGGAAGAGGGTACGCACCACCGAGGAGGATGATCACTCCTACGATAAGCCTCACGACCCCGCACGGTTCCTCGACGTCACTGCCGAGATGGCTTTCCAGGCCACAATTCATAAGAGGAAACCCCTCTTTGAGTTGGGGTATCAGTTCCACGACGAGGGCCAAGGACGGCTCGACATGGTCGTGGCGGAGATCGAGAGGCGGGGGTGGGCCCACTACCTTCTCAGTGCCCCCGTTAGGGCGAACATCACGTGGGTGCGGGAGTTCTATGCCAACATCCATGACCGCACTGCCACTCAGATGTTCCTCCGGGGCAAGTTCATTCCGGTGGACGTGGCGACCATAGCCACGCACATTCAGGTTGCCCCGGAGCCCGATTATGCATTCGGAGAGCCAGACGCCATCCAGACCATGGCTGATACGAGTTTGGATGCGATCAAGAATCGCCTCTGCTTACCGGGTTGCAGCTGGACGTTGGGAGCCAATATGCTCCCTCGCACACTGAAGAACTACACGCTCAACCTGGAGGCCAGAGCGTGGTCCCGCATCTACTACAACCACATCTACCCAGTCTCCCACATCTCCGAGCTCACCACAGATCAGGCTCTCCACCTCTACTGCATTTTGGAGGGCCACTGGGTAGACTTGCCCACTCGTCTTCAGCGCACCATGCATCAGGCTCACCACATTGAGGCCTACAGGTGCCTTCCCTATCCTTCTCTGATCACCTCTTTGGCTATCCAGTGTGGTGTGCCAGAGTACGCCGACGACGAGTGGCAAGGGCCACATTCCACCATCACTGTCGCCGGTCTTGCTACCAAGGATGCAGCCGCTCAGAACAAGACCCAGCCAGCAGGGAATCCCCTAGATTCCCTCTTTGCACAGTTGACCCAGATGGAGGTCAACATGAGGGAGTACTTCGATTAGAAGTTCGCTGCTACTGAGAGCTATCATGATCAGCGGTACTTGGCCATGCAGACTCATTATGACCAGAGGATCGCTGAGATGTAGAGTGGTTTCCGATCCTACATCGACCAGCGCTTTTCCGCCTGTTATGGAGCTCCGGGACAGTCCCAGGCTCCTATTGATGTCTATGAGGACGAGGACCACGATGATGATGAGGATGATGAGGCTGAGGAGGAGGATGGTGATGAGGATGATGATGGTTCAGAGGACGATTGAGTCCTCTATAGGTCCTTTCTATACCCTTCTCTCTGTTCTTTAATTTGTTGACACTGGGGACAGTGTCTCATTCAAGTGTGGGGAGGGTGTAGATAAAAATTGGCTTTTGTAAACAATGGCATGCCTAACTCTTTTTCTTTTTCTTTATTTTATTTTATTTTTATGTATTTTTAGGTAGATAATTGGGTAGTTTTCTTTATAGCACATTTTGGTCTGAAATTGCTCTGCCCTTTAATTTTAACTCTGAAATGTTGGCATGATAATCTAATATGAGTTTGAATTGTTTGTGTTATCTCAGTTTGGTTGGTTGGATTACCTGTGAGATTTGAGCCTTAAATGTGATTACATGTATCAACTAATCACTTTCTTTCTGTGAGCACACACACACTTGTATTTGTTATTCCTGAATTTGCTTGATTCTTGTTTTGCATTTTATACATGTTGCATGTGATTGAGGCATAATTTTGTTTTTACATTTAAAAGCCACTTAGTCAAATAGCCAACCCATACACAATTCCCATTTGTTTGTAGCCAATTTGAGCCTTTATCCCCTTTTTTTTGTTACTAAGCTCATTACAAGTCAAAGACAGAAAAACAATGAAAAATCCCCTCTGAGAAACTAGGAGGACATGGTTTGATTATTGGGCAAAGGTCTTAAGTGTGGGGAAATTGGGTTAAATTGAGCACTGGTATAGAGTGCAAAATATTGGGATATAACTGTAAGGGTAGCTTTTGTACATAAGTGGTCCTTTGTTATTTTCTTTTCCACCTCATTTTAATTACCAAAGGAATTGAGATGAGGTATTCAAAAAAAAAAATCGAAAAGAATACAAAAAAATCAAGAAAAAATTGTGAATTCTGCAAATAAAGGTTATTGGGTTCCTGGGATTTAATGTGAAAATATTTGGGAACCTTGGGAATGTTAATTGTAAGGATTTATGGGTTATTGATCTTGGGTATTCTATTCTCTCTATCTCTTCTCTCTCCATCTTTTCTGTAGTGATAGAAGTCATCTAGGATCGATCAAACTATGAAGTCTTAGTTTTTTGGAATTAAGTCAACTTCCCATATATGCCACACCTGTCCCAAACCCCGTTACAACCCTGAAAAGACCTCTTGATGCACCATGTTTGTAAAATTGCAATGTTAGGAGTATAGCAAATTATTGCAATGTGAATACTTGTGTGAAATATTCAATTGAGTGCTTAGCCAAAACACTGAGTGATTGAGAGAGAAACACACTGGTGAGGGCCAATCAACCAACTTTGCATAACATGAATTGATTCTCCTAACTCATAAATTTCTCTTAATGCCAACTGATACAAAGTTAAGGGTGTTGTATAAATCTGACCAAGGTGTGCTGTTTTGAATAACTTTCCATCATCTGTAGATTTTATTTTTCTTTAGGACGTAGGTGTTAGATGTGTTAGCCAATGCTTTGAGAGATGCTTGGAATCATTGCTTTTGCATGAGGACATGCAATTGTTCAAGTGTAGGGATATTTGATAATGTGGTTTTTACCAATATTTTTTGCCCTTAATTTGGATGATTGTATGCAATTCTTTGCTCTATTTTGGCCTTTTATTGTATTTAATTCAACTTGGAATGAATCTGAGCTTAATAGAAATAAAGGCTAAAATAACAAGTTTTATGATGTTTTTACAATTCAAGGATGATCTTTGCACTTGATCTTGGATATTTTGTATTTTTAGTGCAGGTCACAAGTATTATTGGAGCTGTAGACATCAGGAACTGAGCAAGAAGTGGAGCAGTGGATTTCAGAATCGGCATCGAGCGCTCCAGCGCCCATAGCGCGCGAGGCCCACTAAAACTCGTCACGTGCACAGCGCTGGCGCTCTAGCGAGCTATACGCGCCCCAGCGCCGAGCCACAACTCTGTCACAGCAGAAACCCTATCTGCACGAGTTGGGGGCCCAAATTGATTAGGGTTTGGGGGCTGCTCATCTTATTTAAAGGGAGCTAATGCATCAGAAACAACATCTCTCAACACCTCCACTTTTACATATTTTCTTTTCCTAGTTAGAGTTAATTTTGCTTCCCATTAGGATTTCCATCTTTCCTAGTTTAGCTCTAGCTTCGTCTTTTACATTTCAAACGTTATTCGTCTAGCCCTTTTGGGTTTTGTAAGTACTCTTTTATCATTAATTCAGTTATTCGTTCTTCAATTCGTTCCAACTTGCATTTAATTTCTTACTTTGTTCTTTACTATTAATTGCTTTCCTTATTCCAATTTATTTCTTGCCATGAGTAACTAAATTTCTTGGTGGTTTGTGAGGGTGTGAACATCATTGGGGTAAATTGAGGCTTTGTTCTTAATCTTGCATAAGTTTTCATTATCAACCCTTGGCATATAATTTGAGATCTTAAATTGTGTGTTTAATCCTTTGTCTTGGCTTACTCGATTGAGTTAGGCTAATTCATTGGCATATGTTCATGTGTTAGTTGATTAATTGATGCATGACATATTAGGAATTGGTAATGAGTAATTAATTGGCTGATTAGTCTCTTTAATTAGATTAATGTGATTGACTTTAATAATTGTTGAAAGTGGAACTAAAGGTGAGATCTCACTAATTAATCCCATTCTAGGCAATTAATCATTAGAATCACAACAAAGGAGTTAGATCTAACTCCGGCGTAATTAATCAACTCATGCATTCTTTTGTAGCCAATGATAACACCCTAATGAATGTTCCACCCCCATAAACCGTTGTTTTTATTATCTTCATTTTATTCTAACTTAATTCCATTGCATACAAAACCCCCCAATTGTGACAAACCATCATACAACTAGTCTTGTGCATTACTCTCTTAGCCATTCCTTGTGAGAGACGACCCTGGTTTCCACTAAACTATATTAAGGGAACTTGGTTTTAAAAATAATTAAATTTATGGTTGACACGACACAGCCATTAGTCGTGGCTTTTGAGTCTCGCTATCGATTTATCGTTTACATGGGTTACGAAAATATATTTTACTTATACGTTTCAAAAAAAAAACATGGGGTTTTTGGGTGTTATGTAACATTGCAAATTGTTAATTATGTCCATGACATAGTTAATAAATTGGGATGTTACACATGTCAAATAAATAGTTGCTAGCTAACATAGGTCCAGACTTAAAAATAATAAAACAAGTAACTGAAACGTAAATCAAAGTATGCAGGTCTATAAGCGGAAGACTGAAAATAAATTGGGATGTTACACATGTTCCTCGCTAGCTCCATGATCCTGCTCTGTGGTCCTCTATAATATGGGGGAAAAACATAGGGTGAGCACTGGAGGAAGCCGCCCCGGGTTTAATTATGAAATAAGCCAAATATGAATGTGTTCAATTCAGATATTAGTTCAAAAAGAAACTTATCCCGGAACGTCTTACCTAAGTGCGTCTTGTCCATTTTAATTGTACAGTTAATATTTGCATGAGTACGTAACGTTTCTGTGTAGTGTGCTAGTGCCCCTAAACATATACAATGGATAAATCATAGGGTACATAATACAATTAATTCAAATAACTTTATCTTGCATTAATCTTTGGCCTGCCCACCCTCTTGTACTCCTCTACATCATCGGCCCCTAGGCATGAGCTCATCCTATACTATGAGGAGAGGGGGTACCGTCGTTCTTTTACCAATGAGACTGTTCACCAAGGTTCCCATCCCTTGATTTACATCCCCACCAGTATCCGAAGACGGGAGTGTTTTATCATACTTTAACTTTGTCTTTGCGTCCCTTTTGACGTCTTTGTCATTATTAATGTCTTACAGGGTATACATACATATATAGCATCAATAAAATCACATAACAGCATGTAAGCACACATTACAAATCATGCCAGCATATATAAATCATGCATAAATCGTATATAACACTTATATGGGTCGTAGAACACATTGGGGTGCACAAAAGGGTCAAAACAGTTAATTTTTCGTAAAATCTGCAGCGTTGTAATCGATTACATCGGGGAATGTAATCGATTATTGTAATCGATTACAGAGGACCTGTAATCGATTACCAGAGTGCCATGTTTGCTCGCGATTGGAAATTCTCAGCTCGTAATCGATTACGAACCCTTGTAATCGATTACAAACACTAGTAAATCAGATTCTAGGGTTTCAAAAACTCGATTTTCAATAGCCAATAGCCAAAACACAAGTCTAGAATCATCCCAATCGGTAGAAAACACAGACACATGAAAATCAATCGGTCGAATAAGCTTTAAAACACTTTTACATCATTAAAACACATTCTTTTTGGATTTTTGATCGGTAAAAAGTAACCCTTTTATGAACCACAATGGGAAAGACGAACAACAACAATAATTTCAACAACACACATCAATATGCATGAAAACACAGAGAATAAAGGATGCCTAGAACCCCTACCTCTCGTAGACCTCCTATGCTATGCGTAGAGAGACCCCTTTCCTTCTCACTTTCTCTCTAGCCCCACGAACGGTACAAAGATGGCTTCTTTCAAAAATGCAAACGGTAGAAGTGTTCTATTTGATGAAAGGATTAAAAATATGTGATTTGTTTTGTGATTGGGTGAGAATTGATATGGATTTGAGGTTGTGGAAGGGCTATGGTTTATGAACTTGAGAGAGAAAGAGAGAAAGAGAGAATGGAGGTTGCCAAGAGTGTTTTGGAAAATGGAAATTAGGTTTTCTGAGTGGAGGCTGGGGTATGTATTATATAAAGGTGTTATGGGGCCCACACATGACTTAAAAACGAACTAAAAACTCTAACTGCGCACTCGTAATCGATTACACGACTCTGTAATCAATTACATTCTGTTAAAATGCACAGATTCGAAAATTTGTGCAGTGTAATCGATTACCAGCCCGTGGTAATCGATTACTGGGCTGTAAAATTGTCCCAAAACACTTCTAAAACGTCCCAACTCGTACCATACTCATACATACGTCATTCCTACCCTCATGCATCATTAAAACATTAAATATAACATATAATTACATACAAATCAAACACATACAACACATTAAAGTTATCAAGGAGAAACTTATCCACTCAAACTTAATTAAATTCTACTAAGGTCAATTACTCTTAATCTCACTTAATTAGAACTTAATAAAAGTCAGGGTGTTACATTTCTCCCCCCCTAAAAAGAATTTCGTCTTGAAATTCGTACCTGTAAACATATGTGGAAACCGGCGACGCATCTCGTCCTCCAACTCTTAGGTGAAGTCTTCGAACCGACCTCCGCCCCAAGCCACTTTGATCAAAGGCACTTATTTACTTCTTTATCTCTTGACGCTGCGGTCAACGATCCTCATAGGGGGCAACCTAAACGTCAAATCATCCCTTCGTTGTATATCTTCTGGCTCTAAGACATGACTAGGATCGGAATAATATTTTCTGAATTGAGAGACGTGAAAGACATTATGCAAGTTTGAAAGATTGGGTGGTAAGGCCACTCGGTAGGTGTAACACCCTGATCTTAGTCCTAATTAAGAGAAATTAAGGGTAGAAGACCTTAGTTGGGATTTAATTGAGTTAGAGTGGATAAATTTCTCCTTATTAAAGTGTTATATGTTATTTATTTTATTTTCTTTATGTGCCTATAGGTGTATTTTTAATTTATGTTTAAAGATTAGAAAGTTATATGAGCGTTGTAGTATTATTTGGGACGTTTTAGAGTATTTTAGTATTTTTAAGTCACGTGTGGGCCCCACCACATTTCTATATAATACCCATCAATGCCTCCACTAAGAAAACCTAATTTTCATCTTCCAAAACACTCTTGGTAGCCTCCATCAATCCTTGTGCCTCTATTCCACTCTCTCTCTCTCAAAATCAAAAACCATAGCTCTTCCACAACACCAAATCCATATCAATTCTCACCCAATCACAAAACAAATCATATATTCTTAATTCTCTCACCAAATAGAACATTTCTACTGTTTGCAGTTTTGAAAGAATCCATCTTTGTACCGTTCATGGGGCTAGAGAGAAAGTGAGAAGGAAAAGGGTGTCTCTACGCATAACATAGGAGGTCTACGAGAGGTAGGGGTTCTAGACATTTTATATTCACTGTATTTTCATGATGCATAATGATGTGTGTTTGTTGATATTATTGTCGTTGTTCATTTTTCCCATTATGGTTCATGAAAGGGTTGCTTTTTGTGAAATTATTTCAAAGAGAAAACATTTTTACCGATTAAAAGTGCTCCTATAAGTTAAAGGTGTGTTTGCAAAAATATTTTCATCAATTGCATGTTCAAAAATGGCTTTTTGGGAAGAAACTATTGAAAATCGCAAAGTTCTGCGAGCAGGATGACTCACGACCGCCCAGGCGGCCAGAGACTGCCCCAGCGGTGGTGCCGTCAGGCTATGGCTGTCCCAGCAGCTGAGACCCGCTCTAGCGGCACGATTTTGGGGTATGACCGCCCCAGCGGTCACGCACCGCCCCGCCGGAGTGACTCTGCGTGCGGGCCGCTCCAACGGCCGTGGACTGCCCCAGCGCTGGTCCTGCGCTGTCTCTCACTCCTTTTACAAAAATTAACTGTTTTGACCCTTTTGTGTACCCTAATGTGTTCTACGACCCATATAAGTGTTGCCATGGTTACTTTTTACCTATCGATTATGTATTCCGCAAAGCCCTTAGTTTTATATCGCAAACAATTTCGAAAACTTTACTCCCGCCTATTTTCTGCATATATATATTTTAAATACAAAGATAAAACATGATAATAGGAGGTAACCCTTATGAAATAGCCTAAAATGACTTAAGTATTAAGGGCTATATATCTAGTAGGGGGTTACATTTTGGTATCAGAGCAGGTCTATCCTACAAGGCTTCGGGTAATGGACCTGTTATGCTATTACTGCATGTATGGTAGTTATGTCACGCATGAAACATCGTCTGTATGTTAGTTTAGTGTTGAGGTGTGTGATCGTATTGCTTGATTGTTAGAGTAACTGTGCATGTTTAACCATGATATGGAGCCTGATCAACTCGATGTTTATGGTTTCTTGTGTACAGGGACATGGCACCTAGCAGACGTAATAGGGACGATGCTAACGACCACGAGGATGCAGGACAGGAGAACGTCGTGACTCCTGAGGCTTTCATGGAAATGGCCAGGGCCATGCACCGCATGGTGGATCATATGGCATAGCAGCACACTCCTCATCAACAGACAGTGCAGCCTAGGGGTATGGATGCAGAGAATGCCCGCTTTTCTGAGTTCAAGAGGGCGAACCCTTCCCCATATCTCGGCACTACCAACCCTTCTGAGGCCGAGGATTGGTTGAGGGGTATAAAAGACATCTTCTCCGTGGTTCAGTGTTCCGAGGTGCAGAAGACTCGGTTTGCAGCCTTCATGCTTCAGATGGAGGCTCGTGCCTGGTGGACCGATGCTCGTCGCACTCATGATGCGGCGAGTGATAACGTGGTTTTTGCCAATATTTTATGCTCTTAATTTGGATGATTGTATGCATTTCTTTGCTCTATTTTAGCCTTTTATTGTATTTAATACAATTTGGAATTTATTGGGACTTAATGGAAATAAAGGCTAAAGTAATAAGTTTTATGATGTTTTTGCAATTCAAGGATGACCTTTGCACTTGATCTTAGGTATTTTATATTTTTGGTGCAGGTCCTAGGAATTATTGGAGAAGCAGACATCAGGAACTGAGCAAGAAGCGGAGCAGTGGGATCCAAGACTGGCATCGAGCGCCCCAGCGCCCGAACCCTACTAGAATTCATCACGTGCACAGCACTGGCGCCGTAGCGAGCTATAAGCGCCCCAACGCCGCGCCGCAATTCTGTTACAGCAGAGACCTATCTGCAAGGCCGAGCTGGGGGCCCAATTAGCTAGGGTTTGGAGGCTGCTCACTCTATTTAATGAAGGCTAATGCATTAGAAAACACATCACTCACCTACCACCACTTTTTTATATTTTAATTTCATACTCTTTCCTTTTCCTAGTTTCTTACTTTCAACCCTAGGCTTTTAGTTAGAGTCTATTTTCTCCATTAGGATTCCATCTTCTTTCCTAGTCTAGCTCTAGCTTCCTCCTTTGTATTTCCAACGTTATTCGTCAAGCTCTTTGGGTTTTGTAAGTTACTCCTTTAATTAATTCAGTTATTCGTTTTTTCCATCTTTCCAATTTGCAATTATTTTCTTTACTGTACTCTTTATTGTTTAAGTTGTTTAATTTCTTCATTCCATCTTTGTTTTAATTCCAATTTATTTTCTGCCCTTATTTTTCCTCCATGAGTAACTAAGTCTCTTGGTGGTTTATGAGGGTGTTGAACATCATTAGGGTAAATTGAGGCTTTGTTCTTAATCTTGCATAAGTTTTCATTATCAAACCTTGGCATATAGTTTGAGATCTTAAATTGTGTGTTAAAACCTTTGTCTTGGCTTACTCGATCGAGTTAGGCTAATTCATTGGCATGTGTTTATGTGTTAATTGATTAATTGATGCATGGCATATCAGGAGTTGGTAATGATTAATTAATTGGCTGATTAGTCTCTTTAATTAGATTAATGTGATTGGCTTTTAAGATTGTTGAGAACGAAACTAAAGGTGAGATCTCACTGATTAATCTTGTTTTAGGCAATCAACTCTTAGAATCACAATAATAGGGTTAGATCTAACTCTGGCGTAATTAATCAACTCATGCATTCTTTTGTAGCCAATGATAAACGCCCTAATGAATGCTCTACCTCATGAACCATTATTTTTACTATTCAAATTTATTTCTCTTGCATTCAAACAAAAACCCCCAACTTGTGACAACCCTCATACCACTAGTCTTGCATATTGCTTTCTTAGCCATTCCTTGTGAGAGATGACCTTGGTTTCCACTAAACTATATTAGGGGAACTTGGTTTATAAATAATTAAATTTATGGGAGTTGCGACGCTCACCCATCAGCGGGTGTCCCTATCTCATGGGACATGTTTAAGAGCATGTTCTATGAGAAGTACTTCCCTGAGTCGGTTAGCCAGGAGAAGGAGCTGGAGTTCCTCAGCCTTCAGTTGGGGAACATGACGGTGCTAGAGTACACGACAAAGTTTGAGGAGCTGATTCGGTTCTCTGAGATCTACCAGGAGAATCCCAAGGAATCGTGGAAATGCATGAAGTACTGCTCCGGTCTGAGGCAGGACATCAAGAGGATGGTGAAACACAGGAAGATCAAGGAGTACTTCGAGACGGTCGACACCTGCAGGATCGTTGAGCAGACTAGCCGTGCAGATCCTCCCTCGAGGACTGAGGCATTGAGGAGGGGTTTGGCACCACAGCATGCTCAAGTAAGACGCCCAACCCCTACTCGTTTTCAACCATATGCTGGTTCACAGCCTCAGCCTCGACCACCCCAGCAGCAGCAGCGTCCAGCAGTGGCAGCACCGCGGGCTCTACCCACCATTCCATCCTATGCCACTTGCGGCAAGCCTCACTCCTGGGTTTGTCGTCAGGGCCAAAACGTTTTCTACCGATGCGGCCAGCCGGGACATTATTCTAGAGAGTGCGGAGGTGCGAGTCCACAGCGTTCTTCCTCCTCTAGGCCACAACACCAGGGGTGCGTGTTCACAGTCACAGCAGAGGGCGCAGAGCGGTCCGACGATCTCATTAGGGGTAAGTGTGTTATTTTGGGACAATCCTTAGTTGTACTGTATGATTCTGGTGCCGCGCATTCATTCATTTCACATGATCATGCTAGGACCCTAGGATTGCATATGTCAGAGCTACCCTTTGATCTATTAGTATCTACCCCTACTCCTGCAACCATTAGGACATGCTTAGTTTGCATGAAAGGTTTCATATAGATGATAGGTCATTCACCTTTGATCTCATTTGTTTGCCCATGTCTGGTCTAGGCATTATTTTAGGCATGGATTGGTTGTCTGCCAATTGAGTCTTGCTTGATTGCAATGCTAAGTCTATTAGTTTCCCTTCTATTCCTTATGCATGTGTCACCCCAGTAGACTTATATGTTAGTGCCATTAAGTTAAACTGTTGTGGGGTTATGAGCAATGCCTACGTGTTTCTCGCCGCTAGTGAAATCGAAAAGGGTCAGGTGTTTAGTGAGCTACCCATAGTGAGAGATTACCCGGAGGTTTTCCCTGAGGACATACCCGAGTTTCCCCCAGCTAGAGAGGTTGAGTTTGCCATATATCTAACGCCCGGGACGAGACCCATATCCATAGCACCCTATAGGATGTCACACGGAGAGTTAACTGAGTTAAAGACGCAGATGAAGGAGCTCTTGGAAAATAAGTTTGTGAGGCCTAGCGTTTCACCTTGGGGAGCACCGGTGTTGCTCGTAAAGAAGAAGGACGGAAGCAAGCTTTACGTTTGTGCATCGATTATAGGCAGCTGAACAAAGTGACCGTGAAGAACAAGTACCCACTGCCTAGGATCGATGACTTGATGACCAACTAAGAGGCGCACAAGTATTTTCAAAGATAGATCTGAGGTCTGGATACCATCAGATTCGGGTGAGGGATGAGGACATCCCGAAGACAGCTTTCAGAACTCGTTACGGTCACTACGAATTCACAGTCATGTCCTTCGGACAGACGAATGCTCTTGCGGTGTTCATGGATTACATGAACAGGATCTTTAGACCCTTTTTGGATAGATTTGTTGTTGTCTTTATTGTTGAAATTTTGATCTATTCAAAGACACAGGAGGAGCATGAGAGCCATTTAAAGGTGGTGTTGGAAGTGCTGAAGGAGAAGAAGTTGTTCGCAAAGCTGTCAAAGTGCGAGTTTTGGATGGAGGAGGTAAGGTTTTTGGGGCATGTGGTGTCGAGAGGAGGCATATCAGTAGATCCTAGTAAGATAGAGGTTGTGATGGGCTGGGAGAGACCTACTACGGTAACGAAGATTCGGAGTTTTCTGGGATTAGCAGGCTATTACCGTAGGTTCATCTCAAACTTCTCCCAGATTATATTATCCTTGACGAAGCTTACTAGGAAGAATGTTTCCTTTGTGTGGACAGAAGAGTGTGAGGGAGGTTTTTTGGAGCTAAAGAGTCGCTTAACCTCGACTCCAGTGCTTACACTACTAGACCTTAGTGAGCCCTTCGAGGTTTACTGTGATGCTTCAGGGAAAAGGTTGGGTTGCGTGCTAATGCAGCATCGGAAGGTTGTGGCATATGCTTCACGGAAGTTGAAGCCACATGAGCTTAATTACCCGACCCATGATTTGGAGCTTGTGACAGTAATGTTTGCCTTGAAGATGTGGAGACATCACCTCTACGGAGTAAGGTTTGAGGTGTTCTCTGATCACAAGAGCCTGAGGTACTTGTTTGATCAGAAGGAGTTGAACATGAGGCAAAGGAGGTGGATGGAGTTCCTGAAGGACTATGACTTTTAGTTGAACTATCATCCAGGAAATGCGAACGTGGTGGCGGATGTTGCGAGTGGGTTAGCAGGTGTTTGGTTTGTCAAAAGGTGAAGGCAGAGCAAAGGAGGATGCCAGGATTGCTACAACCGCTTAGTGTGCCCGAGTGGAAGTGGGAGAGCATATCCATGGACTTCGTTTCTGGATTGCCAAGGACTTCTGAGTTCAAGAAGGCGAACCCTTCCCCATTTCTCGGCACAAAGTCCATGGATATGCTTTCCCACTTGCACTCGGGTACACTAAGCGACTGTAGCAATCCTGACATCCTCCTGTGCTCCGCCTTCACCTTCTAACAAACCAAACACCTACTAACCCACTCCGCAACATCCCTTTTCAGTCCCTGCCAGCAGAACATCTTCCTCTGGTCCTGATACATCTTATCTGTCCCAGGGTGGATGGTGAAATGGCTCTTATGAGCCTCATCCAACATCGCTCTCCGAAGGTCACCACTCGCAGGTACACATACACGCCCCTCTAATCTCCATAAGTCATCTCCATCCTTCCGAAAGCCCTGCAACCTGCCCTCACTGACTGCCTTTAATATCTTTCCAAACTCCTCATCTTCCTGTTGGGCTCTACCTATCTCCCTCAAGAAGTCACTAGATACCTAAAGATGACTCACTCTAACGCTGGTGGGGGTAAAGGTCACTCCAAGGTCAAGGTTCCTAAACTCCTCTATGAGCTTTGCCTCTCTAACCATCTTGTGAGCTATGCTCACCGTCTTATGGCTCAAAGCATCCGCCACCACGTTTGCATTTCCTGGATGATAGTTCAACTAAAAGTCATAGTCCTTCAGGAACTCCATCCACCTCCTTTGCCTCGTGTTCAATTCCTTCTGATCAAACAAGTACCTCAGGCTCTTGTGATCAGAGAACACCTCAAAACTTACTCCATAGAGGTGATGTCTCCACATCTTCAAGGCAAACACTACCGCCGCAAGCTCCAAGTCATGAGTCGGGTATTAAGCTCATGTGGCTTCAACTACCGTGAAGAATATGCCACAACCTGGCGATGCTGCATTAGCACGCAACCCAACCCCTTCCCTGAAGCATCACAGTAAACCTCAAAGGGCTCATTGGGGTCTGGTAGTGTAAGCACTGGAGTCGAGGTTAGGCGATGTAAGCTCTAGAACCCTTCTGAGAGAAATTGAAGTATTTCTCTTGCAGAATTAAAAAGTTTTAATGATAACAAAGTAAGCCGTAAGTATAAAAATTTTACTTAAGGATTACTAATATATGTGTTAAGTGTCTTAGAAAGCTTAAAATTCTGCAATTCCATGAGTAAGATCAAGACAAACAACGAGTAACCTTATGGATTAAATGATGAAATCAAAGCGTTAAAGACATCATAAAGGGTGACTAACAAACGCAAAAGGTGAAAGTGTAGTTCTGAGAGAAAAACACTGTCGCCTCAGAAAGGTCTCAGAAGACCTTGCGACTGGTGATTCTCAGAAGGGTCTTCCCTCAGAAGGTTCGCCTCAGAAGTCCGTACAACACTCAGAAAGTTGGACTCAGAAGCAACCAAGTATCAAGACTCAATGGATTCTGCATTCAATCTCAGAAAGCTCGTTACAAAAAGCCAAGGAAGTGGGAACACGCGCACTGTACAAGTCTGAAAAGTTCCTCATTTCGCGCTGATTGTAGTAGGGATCCGTTCTAAGACAGACACAGCCACATCAGCAAAGTGAAAGCTTCTATTTTCGCGGCTCTTTAATGCCTATATATATGAGTTCAATTGCAGAGCTTTGTGACGAAATTCTTGCGCTACAAATCTTGATTAAACGTGCCAAAACTCTGCTAAATTGAAAATCATTTGCGAAAACTTAGAACTTTCTCAGAAAGACAATTTTTACTAAATTGTTCTTTTAACTTTGCCAAAATCTTCTAGTTCTGAATTGGTGTAAATTCCTACATTTGTAAGTTAAATCTAGAAGTCTACTAAGGGTCAAATTAAGTTTGTAACTTAATCTTAGTAGTTGTTTTCGAAGCAAAAACAATTTCCAGAAAAACGCTAAGTCCTTCGTTGTTTGAAGGTTGTTTTAAGTCCTCGATTGTTTGAGGCAAAGTTTAAGTCCTTAAGTGTTTAAGGCAAGCAAAGTCCTCAGCTGTGAGGCAAGTTTAAGTCCTTAATTAAGTTAAGGCATGGAAATTCATCTAGTGTTGGAGGCAAGAAAAATCCACTTCGGGTTGTGAAGTGGTGAAAGTCCTTTACGAGGTAAAGGTAGTGTTGTCTGAGAAGGCACGATAAGAAGAATATCTAAAGGAATTCTCAACTGAAGGTTGAGGACTGGAGTAGGTTAGTTAGAACCGAACCAGTATAAAAATTTCCTTGTGTTAAGCTTTTCTCCCTTAAACTCTTACTTTCGAGAAAATTAACTAACATGTTTAATCTGTTCTTGAATCACAAAAATTCATTAAGTCAAACTTAGAAAGGGTTTAAGAAACATCAAATCGAAAACTTATTCTTAAACCACTCTGAAATAATCTTTCTCATAAAGTTAAAGTTCTCAGAACATTAACCTTCTCAGAAAGTTTGTTCCGCTGCTAACTCTAAAATCTTCCTTCTGAGTAAAACAACTTTCTAAGAAAAGTTTTTAAGAAGCAATTTTTATAAACAAGCACGATTCAACCCCCCCTTCTCGTGCACAAATACACCTTCAAGCGAATCTTTAGCTCCAAAAAACTTCCCTCATACTCTTTTGTCCACACAAAGGAAGCATTCTTCCTAGTAAGCTTCGTTAAGGGTAATGCAATCTTGGAGAAGTTTGAGATGAACCTACGGTAATAGCCTGCTAATCCTAGAAAACTCCGAATCTCCGTTACTGTAGTAGGTCTCTCCCAGCCCATCACAGCCTCTATCTTACTAGGATCTACTGATATGCCTCCTCTCGACACCACATGCCCCAAAAACTTTACCTCCTTCATCCAACACTTGCACTTTGACAGCTTCGCGAACAACTTCTTTTCCTTCAGCACCTCCAACACCACCTTCAAATAGCTCTCGTGCTCCTCTTGTGTCTTTGAATAGATCAAAATGTCATCAATAAAGAAAACAACAAATCTATCCAAAAAGGGTCTAAAGATCCTGTTCATGTAGTCTATGAACACTGCAGGAGCATTCGTCAGTCCAAAGGACATGACGGTGAACTCGTAGTGACCGTAACGAGTCCTGAAAGCTGTCTTCGGGTTGTCCTCATCCCTCACCCAAATCTAATGGTATCCAGACCTCAGATCTATCTTTCAAAATACTTGTGCGCCTCTTATCTGGTCCATCAAGTCATCGATCCTAGGCAGTGGGTACTTGTTCTTCACGGTCACTTTGTTAAACCGCCTATAATCGATGCACAAACACATGCTTCTGTCCTTCTTCTTTACGAACAACACCGGTGCTCCCTAAGGTGAAACGCTTGGCCTCACGAACTTCTTTTCCAAGAGCTCCTCCAACTGCGTCTTTAACTCAGCTAATTCTCCGGGTGACATTCTATAAGGTGCAATGGATATGGGTCCTGTCCCGGGCATTAGATCTATGGCAAACTCAACCTCTCTAGCTGGGGAAAACTCGGGTATATCCTTAGGGAAAACCTCCGGGTAATCTCTCACTATGGGTAGCTCACTCAACACCTGACCCTTTTCGATTTCACTAGCGGCGAGAAACACGTAGGCATTGATCATAACCCCACAACAGTTTAACTTAATGGCACTAACATATAAGTCTACAAGGGTGACACATGAAGAAGGAATAGAAGGGAAAATAATAGACTTAGCATGGCAATAAAGCAAGACTCGATTGGTAGACAATCAATCCATGCCTAAAATAATGCCTAGACCAGACATGGGCAAACAAATGAGATCAAAACTGAATGACCTATCATCTATATGAAACCTACATTTCATGCAAACTAACCATGTCCTAATGGGTTCAGTAGTAGGGGTAGATACTAATAGATCAAAGGGTAGCTCAGACATATGCAATCCTAGGGTCCTAGCATGATCATGTGAAATGAATGAATGCGTGGCACCAGAATCATACAGTACAACTAAGGATTGTCCCAAAATAACACACTTACACCTAATGAGATCGTCAGACCGCTCCACGCCCTCTGCGGTGACTGTGAACACGTGCCCTGGTGCTGTGGCCTAGAGCAGAAAGAAGGTTGTGGACCCACACCTCCGTAGTCTCTGGAATAATGTCCTGGGTGGCCGCATCGGTAGCAAACGTTCTGGCCCTGACGACAAACCCCAGAGTGAGACTTACCGCAAGTGGCACAGGATGGAATGGCGGGTAGAGCACGTGGTGCTGCGGCTGCCGGACGCTGCTGCTACTGCTGGGGTGGTCGAGGCTGAGGTTGTGGACGAGCATATGGCTGAAAATGAGTAGGGGCTGGGCGTCTTACTTGAGCATGTTGTGGTGCTGAATCCCTCCTCAATGCCTCAGTCCTCGGGGGAGGATCTGCACGACTAGTCTCCTCAACGATCCTGCAGGTGTCGACAATCTCGAACTACTCCTTGATTTTCATGTGTTTCACGATCCTCTTGATGTCCTTCCTCAGACCGAAGAAGTACTTCTTGCACTCCCACGATTACTTGGGATTCTCCTGGTAGATCTCAGAGAATCAAATCAGCTCCTCGAACTTTGTCGTGTACTCTGGCATCGTCATGTTCCCTTGCTGAAGGGTGAGGAACTCCAGCTCCTTCTCCTGGCGAATCGACTCAGGGAAGTACTTCTCATAGAACATGCTCTTAAACATGTCCCATGAGATAGGGACACAAGTCGCATCATGAGCGCGACGAGCATCGGTCCACCAGGCACGAGCCTCCAACTGAAGCATGAAGGCTGCAAACCGAGTCTTTTGCACCTCGGAACACTGAACCATGGAGAAGATGTCTTCTATACCCCTCAACCAATCCTCGACCTCAGAAGGGTTGGTAGTGCCGAGAAATGGGGAAGGGTTCGCCCTCTTGAACTCAGAAAAGCGGACATTCTCGGCATCCATACCCGTAGGCTGTACTGTCTGCTGATGAGGAGTGTGCTGCTGCGTCATATGATCCACCATGCGGTGCATGGCCCTGGCCATTTCCATGAAAGCCTCAGGAGTAACATCGTTCTCCTGTCCTGCATACTCGTGGTCGTCAGCATCGTCCCTATTACGTCTGCTAGGTGGCATGTCCCTGTGCACACGAAACAATAAACATCGAGTTGATCAGGCTCCATATCGTGGTTAAGCATGCACAGTTACTCCGACAATCAAGCAATGCGATCACGCACCTCAACACTAAACTAACATACAGACGAGGTTTCATGTGTGACATAACTACCGTACATGCAACAAAAGCATAACAGGTCCATTGCCCCAAGCCCTGTAGGATAGACCCACTCTGATACCAAAATGTAACCCCATACGATATAAAACTAAGGGCTTTGCGGAGTACATAATCGATAATAAAATAAATATGCCAACATATACTGAATAATCTCATCACATAAATAACTCCTATCAATCCATAAACATAAACTGAATAGATACTAGGTTTTATCCCATAAGCCAAAGACAGTGCTTATGAGACTCCACCATACATACATGTCAAATAAATAGCTACCGGCTAACATAGGTCCGGACTTAAAACAAATAACTGAAATAAATCCATAACTGAAACGTAAATCAAAGTATGTAGGTCCATAAGCGGAAGACTTAAAATAAACTAAGGTTGTGCTTGTTCCTCGCTAGCTCCATGATCCTGCTCTGTCTGGTCCTCTATAATATGGGGAAAAAACATAGGGTGAGCACTAGGAAGTGACTCAGTAGAGGAAGCCGCCCCGGGTTTAATTATGAAATAAGCCAAATATGAATGTGTTCAATTCAGATATTAGTTCAAAAAGAAACTTATCCCGGAACGTCTTACCTAAGTGCGTCTTGTCCATTTTAATTATATAGTTAATATTTGCATGAATAGGTAATGTTTTTGTGTGGTGTACTAGTGCCCCTAAACATATACAATGGATAAATCATAGGGTACATAATACAATTAATCCAAATAACTATCTTGCATTAATCTTTGGCCTTCCCACCCTCCTGTACTCCTCCACATCACCGGCCCATATGCTTGAGCTCATCTTATACTATGGGGAGAGGGGGTACCGTCGTTCTTTTACCAATGAGACTGTTCACCAAGGTTGTCATTCCTTGATTTACATCCCCATCAGTATCCGAAGACGGGAGTGTTTTATCATACTTTAACTTTGTCTTTGCGTCCCTTTTGACGTCTTTGCCGTTATTAATGTCTTAGAGGGTATACATACATATATAGCATCAATAACATCACATAACAACATGTAAGCACACATCACAAATCATGCCAGCACATATAAATCATGCATAAATCGTATATAACAGTTATATGGGTCGTAGAACACATTGGGGTAAACAAAAGGGTCAAAATAGTTAATTTTCGTAAAATTTTCAGCGTTGTAATCGATTACATCGGGAATGTAATCGATTACCGTAATCGATTACAGGTCCTCTGTTATCGATTATTTGAGTGTCATGTTTGCTCGCGATTGGAAATTCTCAGCTCGTAATCGATTACAAACCCTTGTAATCGATTACAAACACGAGAAATCAGATTCTAGGATTTCAAAAACTCGATTTTCAATCGATTTTCAATAGCCAATAGCCAAAACACAAGTCTAGAATCATCCCAATCGGTAGAAAACACAGACACATGAAAATCAATCGGTGGAATAAGCTTTAAAACACTTTTACATCACTAAAACACATTATTTTTGGAATTTTGTTCGGTAAAAAGTAACCCTTTTATGAACCACAATGGGAAAGACGAACAACAACAATAATTTCAACAACAAACATCAATATGCATGAAAACACAGAGAATAAAGGATGCCTAGAACCCCTACCTCTCGTAGACCTCCTACGCTATGCGTATGGAGACCTCTTTCCTTCTCACTTTCTCTCTAGCCCCACGAACGGTACAAAGATGACTTCTTTCAAAAATACAAACAGTAGAAGTGTTCTATTTGGTGAAAAGATTAAGAATATGTGATTTGTTTTGTGATTGGGTGAGAATTCATATGGATTTGGGGTTGTGGAAGGGCTATGGTTTATGAATTTGAGAGAGAGAGAGAATGGAAGCACAACGGTTGATGGAGGCTGCCAAGAGTGTTTTGGAAGATGAAAATTAGGTTTTCTGAGTGGAGGCTGGGATAGGTATTATATAGAGGTGTTGTGGGGCCCACATGTGACTTAAAAATGTAACACCCTACTAGATAGCCCTGAACGCTTAAGTCATTTTAGGCCATTTCATAAGGGTTACCTCCTGTTATCATGTTTTATCTTTATCTTTAAAATATAATACGCGGAAAATAGGCGGGAGTAAATTTTAAAAATCGTTTGCGGTATAGAAAATAAGGGTCTTGCGCATAAGTACAACGATAATAATAAGCGATACAAACATCTACTAAAAATACTTCATCATATAGATAACTCCCATCAAGTAACAAACATGAAATGAATACTAGGTCTCACCCCATAAGCCAAAAACTGTGACCTATGAGATTCCACCATAAATACGAGTAAATAAATAGCTGCCGGCTAACAAAGGTCCGGACTCAGAAAACATAATAAATAAATAAACATAGCGGAAGCATAAAAGTCATAACATCTGATAAGGAAGTAAAACATGTCTCTGATATCTAGGGAACTATATCATAAACTAAGTCTGCACGGGCTCCTCGTGTGCTCCGACATCCTGCTATGTCTGCTCCTCTAAAAGGTGGGAAAAACATAGGGTGAGCACTGGGAAGTGACTCAGTAGAGGAAGTCGCCCCGGGTTTAATTATAAAATAAGTGAAGCATGAATGAGTTCAATTCGGATATAAGTTGAAAATCAATCTTTCCCCGGAACGTCTTACCTAAGTGCATCTTGTCCATTTTATTAATTCATATAACATACAATTATTAGAGGTCTTTGTATAGTGCGCTATGTGCTTCTAAACATCAACAGAACATATCAGAACATATATCAGAACTTTCTTTCAGAGCATCTTATCATTAACTTTTACTTTGAAGTTGTCAGACATGGCAAAGCCTCCCTCCCATCCTTACTCCTACAATCCGGCCCCTAGGTATGAGCTCATCCTAAAACATACGGGGAAGAGGGGGTACAGTTCACCTTCCTCAAGTGAAGGAGTTGCAGCCGAGGATGCCACCCCTCCCTACAACACTCATCACAAGCTGAAGGCTACAGGGTATTTTAATCTTTCAGAATATCAGAGATCTTTCAGAACGTCTTTTAATTATCACAAATCTTTCAGAGTTACCAGAGATATTTCAGAGCATCAGAGTATCTTTCAGAACATCTTTTAACCGTTACCGGATGACAGAGTTAATTCATTTAGAGCATTTCATCACAATATATATATCACTACCTAGCATACACATCATGTAATCATTCATCGTAAACATCTCATACAATAATTATATATACATCATAGCAATTAAATATACATGCAACTAGTAACATTACATAATGAACATACATGAATCATATATAACATGCATTATCATATAATTATAGTTTTATATTATAAATACATATAAACATATTTTATAGCTCATATTATCATATGTAAATCATGCATAAATCATATATAACATTTACACAAGTCGTAGAACGCATTAGGGTACATAAAGGGTCAAAACAGTTAATTTTCGTAAAATCTGCAGTGCTGTAATCGATTACAACGCAGACCTTGTAATCGATTACCAGAGAGCCATGTTTTCTCGCGATTGGAAATTCTTAGCTCGTAATCGATTACGAGCCTCTTGTAATCGATTACGAACGCGAAAAACTCAGATTCTAGAGTTTCTAAAACACGTTTTTCACAAGCCAATGGCTAAAACTTTAATATAGAATCATCCCAATCAATAGAAAACATAGGTTCATTAAAACTCATTAATAAAACATGATTAGAAACACTTTTCAATTGATAAAACCCCTTTCCTTTGAAATTAATTTCGTAAGACATAACCCTTTCATGAACCCTAAAGGGAAAAACGAACAACAACAATAATCTCATCAAAAACACATCATCAAGCATGAAATTACAGAGAATAAAGAATGCCTAAAACCCCTACCTCTTGAAGAAATTCAAATAAAAGCGTAGAGACAATCCTTTCCCGGTGAAACCCTCGTTCTAGCTTTCTCTCTCTAGACCCACGAATGGTACGGTGATGAATACGAATCCTATTGCTGAATTGCAATCGGTAGAAGGGTGTATCTTGGTGTGAGGATTACAAATATGTGATCGGTTTCGTGAACGGGCAAGATTTGATGTGAGTTTCGTGGTTTGGAATGGCTATGGCTTTGAGTTCTTGAGAGAGAGGAAGAACAATGGAGGCACAAGGATTTGAGAGAGTGTTTGGAGTGTTTCTGAAGTGAGGATTAGGGTTTCTCACGTGGTGACTCGGTTATATATGGTTTAGAGTCATCGTGGGGCCCATACGTAACTTAAAACGCACTAAAAACCCTTACTACGCAGTCTGTAATCGATTACCACGAATCTGTAATCGATTACAGCCTGTCAAAATGCACAAATTCGAAAGTCTATGCAGTGTAATCGATTACCAGACTTCTGTAATCGATTACTGGGCTGTAAAATAGCCCCAAAACACCTCTAAAACGTCCCGACTCTTGCTATAACCTTTACATATCACCCCTAACCTCAACCATCATAAAAAACATACACATAAACACATAAATCACATATCATACAATGCATACACATATCCATACGCTTAAGCCACATAACATGTAATAAACACACATAGACCGTATAACACTTATACATACACTTAGATCACAAAACACATAATGGTTTACTAGAAGAAACTTATCCACCCAAACTTAATTAATTCCTAACCAAGGTCAATTACCCTTACTTTCCCTCGATTAGGACTTAATGAAAATCGGGGTGTTACAAAAAACGCACTAAAACTCTAATTGGATAGTCTGTAATCGATTACATTTTGTTAAAATGCACAGATTCGAAAATTTGTGCAGTGTAATCGATTACCAGCTCGTGGTAATCGATTATTGGGCTGTAAAATTGCCCCAAAACACTTCTAAAACGTCCCAACTCGTGCCATACTCATACATACGTCATTCCTACCCTCATGCATCATTAAAACATTAAATATAACATATAATTACATACAAATCAAACACATACAACACTATAAAGTTATCAAGGAGAAACTTATCCACTCAAACTTAATTAAATTCTAACTAAGATCAATTACTCTTAATCTCACTTGATTAGAACTTAATAAAAGTCGGGGTGTTAGACTTGCTCTTTTGGATGGTTGTTATATTTTGGTTGCATAAAAATTAATCTCAACAGCTCTATCTGTTATTGCTGATGGCAACAATGCTCTATTGTGTATGTTTCTGCTATAAAAAACCACCAATCTTATATATAGAATTTTGCTATACAAAATTCTACTCAACATCTCTATCCCATTATAGAATTCTACTATACCAGTTCTTCCCGTGTCTTTGTCATTTTGATTCATGCTCAAACCATTTGGAATTTTATGTACTCTATACAAAATTCTGCTATATCGGTCCTTCCTGTGTCTTTGTCATTTTGTTAAACAAAATTCTGCCGAATATCTCTATCCTTCTTCATCATGTTCATGTTAATTGACTCATTTCTAATATTATTGACTCAACTTAAGGTAGCTTTCCCCTGTTTTTCTCTGTTGTGTCTCCCATATGTTGTACATGTTCCTTCATCCGAGATTCTTGAAAATAGCCTCAGATTTTGGACTTCAGAATAGGCTTAGGAGGGCACTAGAATCATGAGGGGGATATGGGCCAATCGGTCAGATTCTGTTAAGTTTCCCAATTTTTTGGAAAACTTGTAAGGATCTCCTCCAATTTAAGGATACTAGTTAGTTTTGTGGGTGATTCTCCTCCTCCATATCCTCCCAGAAAATCCTCATGGTTAGCTTTCTAATAACAGCAGAATCCAATCAATCCACTGTGGTCTTCCATGCATGCAATGCAAACTCCCAAAGAATAAAAGGTTGAAATTGGCAATTTCATTCATTCTCTATCCTTGTATGTTGGGCTACTAGCTAGCTACTACTGTACCGAATAGGTAATCCAATAACATTGTTTTTATTCTCGTAATTTGTTAAAATTTAATATATTCTCATCTAGATTTGTTTGTGATTTCTAGATCCTTATTCCTTAATCTTGCACACAATAAATCAGACATTGAATGTAGAGTCCATGCTGTAATAGATAATTCAGCAGAGCGGGGTTTACGGTCCTTTGCATAGGTATACCAGGTAATCGATCCTTTTGCTTGATCGTCATACCCTATCATATTACCCCTCGCCTATTTTGTGGTTTTATTTTCTCAATGCATTACATTCTTTCAATCTTTAGCTGAATATGTAACATCCCAAGATGTTAACTATGCCATGGACATATTTAACACTTGACATGTTACTAAAACCCGAAAAACCCAAGTTTTTTTTTTGTAATAGGTAACGTACATATATACATGACATAAACCTTGTATATCATATATATATATAACCCCTGTATCCTGAATAATTGCAATATCGAAAACTCGAGAGCCGTGACCATGAATGCAAGCACGATTAGAATCTCCTGGATAAGCATCTGGTACAGTAAAGCATCGGGGTATCATAAAACGGGGCCTAAACATATTGACCATACATCTTTTAAATAAAATATACATAAATACGTCATGGAAGTCCAATGAACAACAAGGTCCTGAATAAATACATATAACAAAGACTAGGAGCTGCTGATACAGATTTGGACAGAGAATCCCGGGTCTAGAACATACAAAATGCCTCGGGTAGAGATATACAAAAATTTTTCCACAAGAATATGTACAATAATCCAAAAAGAATCCCTTTGAAGAGGACAACTCCTAAAGCAAGATAAACAAAAGGAGATCCAAGCTATAGATCGGTTGCACAACGAACTGTCATGGCACAACGCGGCATCTTCTCCTCATCATTGTCCCTCGCCGTCTCAACTTACAAAGGATCGTGCGGCGGGAGATGCTGCTCCTGGTGTCCGAGAACATGATTCACCTCCTGATCTGAGCCTATCCCCTCCGAGTCCTCGTCCGACGGCACCACGGCGGCAGCGGGAACTATCTGATCATCCTCAATGTCTTCCTCTTCCGGGTCCGACTCATCGGACTCCAGGCTGGTGGTAACACGGGTACATGGTCTTGAGCGGGAACGGGGTACCTCGCAATAAGCTCCAGGACAAAGAAACGATGTACCACGGGCGTGGTGGATGCTACAATCACTGCGCCAGTTGTCGGCATGTAGCTGAACTAGACATAGCCGACCGACTCATGATGTGGAGGGGGCGGCGGCGGCTGCTCCATCTACAATCGATAAATCAATGGGAGTGCGTAAGACAAAGTTGTCTTAGTGAGTCACACTGAGCACGTGGGCCTACGCGCTCGATTACACCGATTCTAGGCTGTCAAAGTAATATTCAAGTAAAACGATACTTTATTTTCTCAAATATGACGAGTCCTTACTTTGACTGGAACAAACATCTTACTGGCCCGTTTCTAAGGGAACCTAGGGGTCCGTACTATGTTCTCGCAGGCCCCTCACAATATATATATAACATTCACTCCCCCGGATATCACAGCATAATCAATAATATTTCTACATCATGCCAACACAACAGAGCAAGCAAAATCACAACAATAAAAGCATTAAAAGTTCTCAATATCATACTTCAAGTATGTCAGCCCTGTATCAAAATATTCCACAGATCAAAACTTAGCAACTAGCTCAATACTTGTCTAATATCTCATAATCACACAGTAGAACTCAATCACACAGTCAATAGGGCATACAGTATTATAAGCTCAAACAATTTAGCATACACATAAAACGATCCGGAACATGGCATATCCGAATTACACCCACCTTCCCGGATATCCAATAATTTCAGAGGTACATCCGAATACACCCACCTCCCATATGTCATTTCTGAGGTACATCCAAATACACCCACCTCCCAAATGTCCTCTATGAGGTACATCCGAATACACCCACCTCCCAGATGTCCTCTCTGAGGTACATCCGAATACACCCACCTCCCAGATGGCCTATATTCTTCATAAACATCACAACACTTCTATCATCATGCATCTCTAACATTAACATATCTTTTCATGAATATGTGCTAAACCACTTTGATTTCAATCAAAGGAATGCACTTCACATATTATCATAATATACTTTAATCATATAATTTCAAATCATATAACACATTTATTCAACGTATTTCATCTCCTCATATCATTTAATCATCAACTTAGATGCATATTACAGCCTTAACAACCTTATAGCACAATCATTCAACATATTTCTCATCTCATTTTCTCAATTAATCATCAATAACACTTCACATCACAACATTCACAGCTTTATCTCAAAGGTTTATGATTTTATTCTTGCTATCATGTCATGCATCGTATAGAAAGAAACCTTATAATATTTTTCGTCACATTATATCAATGGACATCATCATCATTTCAAAATTCAAGCGCAAGGCTTTCTTTACATTAGTATATCATAGCTCATAAAACTTTACACCAACAACCTAATATTCACCTTCCTTAATTCAGCTTATTTACAGAATCATGCGACATCAATGCATAGACTGTAACCCCGTGATTCGGGACTTTCTTGTTTTGTGTATTCTTAGTCGCCGGTGCGGATTTTGATGCCCGGAGCTTAGAGTTATGTATATATATATATATCTGTGTGTGTGTGTGTGTGTGTGTGGTGATATTTCATGAGGTGTTTTCTGTGACTGATATGTGTATATATACATGTGTAGTGCGCACATGGGTAACGTGGTGCTGAGATTTATTATTTGAATTGGTGATGATTGATATTTAATGTTGGAACAAGCTATATGGTGTTGCCTAAGATAAATATATTTTACGGAACCAAAGTGAGTGGTGTGTGTGTTTGGATTTAATTTAATTTCCTTACTCAGGGAAGGGACCGGTATTTAGTTTATTTATATGTATATTGCAGTAGTAACATATATATATAAATATGATTATGCTGGATATATTAAAGTGCAAGAGGTGCTTATGTGAGAATAAATAAAATTGCATATATGTAAGGGAACATATTTTATGTCTTATGATTAAAATAAGTTATATATATATATATATGCATATACAAATGTGTGTACATGCATTTGTTTTATGTGAGTGAATTTTGTGAATATACTATAATTAGCCTTAAATAATAATTTAAGTTTCTGAGAAGCAAGGCAAACTTAATATTATTATTGTATGAGCTAGAGAACCCCGGAGAGGGGTAATGAACGTTATAAAAATTTTGTTGAGACCTTAATATTTAAATTTAGAGTCCCAAATTGGTGTTTGGAAAATATTTAGAAAATATTCTCACCAATATTGAAAAATTATGATTTTAAGGCTATTATTATTAAATTTCACATTTTTACGATTTTCAAGAAAAATCCTTTTTATATATAAATAATGTGAAATTAATAATAATATGAGATAATTATTTTAGACTTATTGAGAGTCTCATAATATTAAGGAAATTTTCATAACGATCATATGTCATTTTTCTTATTTTAAAAATTGAGTGTTTAGTGAGTTTTTTGAGTAACCTGAGAGCGAGTCTGAGCTAGATCCTAAACACAATCGGAGCAACTTTTTAGGACCCTGAGCTCTCCAAAATTTATTTAACTCTCACCATAAATCTTAGTTGCAATTTCATACTCAAACACATACTCATACTCATACTCACTACCTAGAGACATTTGACACTACAACAACACAGAAATTAAAATAAGACACCCCATTTCCCCTTTAAACACTCGGTCACCCCCACCCCACTCAAGACATTTTCATTTCTTTCACTAAAACACACCAGCAGAAGCTCTTTTCCTCCCTCTTCCCTCACCATTCCCGGCCAGCACTTTGAAGGCTCAAGAAAAGCCACCACCACCTCTCATTCTTGCATTTCCTCAAGACAATTTGGTTAGTTACAACAACCCTTCTCATTCTTGCATGTTCTACACTATTTCAGACCCTCTTTGCTTCTGATTTTTGCTTGAAGTCAGCCCAAATTTTCGAGCTTCATGATGCATGTTAGAGTGTCTTGATGAATCTGATGCATGGAACTTGTTTATGTGCTTGCATGTTGGGTTTGATGGTTGTAGGTTGAGTTTGGTGTTTGCATGTGTAGGATTTTTGTGTTTTCCTTACATCAGATTCTGAAATATGGAGTTAGAGTACTGATTACATGTATATGTGAGTGTGGATGATGATTTCTAAGTGATTTGGTTGAGTGGGTGTGAGATTTTGGGGTGAGGATGAGCAAAAACTTGAATTCTGCGTT
Source organism: Aeschynomene evenia (assembly GCA_013621005.1). Classification (NCBI taxonomy): domain Eukaryota; kingdom Viridiplantae; phylum Streptophyta; class Magnoliopsida; order Fabales; family Fabaceae; genus Aeschynomene; species Aeschynomene evenia. Next base: position 81,365 of record RYYW01000045.1, on the reverse strand, counting down.
TTGTGCAGAAACTGAGTTGGGGGGATCGATCCCCACCATTGGAGGATCGATCCCCAAGTGAAGAATGGCTGGTTCTGGAAAAATTTAAGTGGGGATCGATCCCCACTATGAGAGGATCGATCCCCAGGCTGCAAAAATGTGTTTTCTGTAAAATTTTATGGGGGGATCGATCCCAGACCCCTGAGGATCGATCCCCTGGGCAAAATTTCACCCAGGAAGAGATGTTTTAATGCAGGATCGATCCCAGACCCTTGAGGATCGATCCCCTGCACCCGAAAAGTAAAATTTCACTTGTTTTCACCCTATTTTAAGCACAAGTTCTCAAATAATGATTATGGGGTTAACATACTATTTTAAAGTGATGAAAATGAGCATGTAGCAATGTTTTTAATCCTAAAAAGAGAGATGGAAATGTACAAGTTTAGGTGTAAAGGTTTGGTGAATTAAAGTGTAACATGGGGCGTTGGTGAAATTCGATAAAGATAAAAATAAGATTAAACTATGTGTATGATGAGAGCCTAAATACCTTAGTTCAAAGAAAGAATGCGGTATTCGGAGAACCCAAACCCGTTTTATGTAAATGTTATGAAATTGAAATGATGAGTGTATGTGGATGGAGTAGTTATACGTGACGATGAAATCGTTGAGATAATGAGGTGTAAGCATGCTATGTTAATGTGGGTAGTAGAACCCCTTGATTGAGATTAAAGTAAATTATGATATGCTCATGATGAAGTGATTGTGAATTTTTTCTTAAATTGTGAACCATGCTTGAATTGTGAAACATGATTGAATTATAAATTATAAATGATAAGCCACTTAGTGGTGAATTTTGAAAGTATATGCTATGACATAGAAATTATGATTAAGATGAGTATGTAGAGACTTGTACATGTTTCGTGTGGTTGTGTTGATTTGGAAGATTGAAGTATTAAATGGCTACTTAGGAGTTTGGGTGGATTCGAGTACGCCTTTCCCAGCTACTTAGGAGTTTGGGTGGATTCGAGTACGCTGATGCCAGCTACTTAGGAGTTTGGGTGGATTCGATTACGCTGATGCCGGCTACTTAGGAATTTGGGTGGATTCGAGTATGCCGAGTTTGGCTATTTAGGAGGTGGGTGTATTCGAATATGTCATTAGAGGGTATCTAGGAGGTGGGTGTATTCGAATACGCCTCGAAGTTTGATATGTTAATTTGAAGTGCTTTCATGCATGTTTTAATAATATGAAACAATGTGAAAGTGCTGGCTTGTTGCATACTATGTATAATTGCTGATAGAGTTTGATGTGGTGATTACCACAAGTACGAAATTGACATGGTCAGCTGTAATGATATGTGAGAGGGGTGAGCATTAATTGTACATTGAGGGAACCGCGAGAACTTAGAAAGACTCATAGGTTTCCCCTTTAGAAACGGATCGTTAAGTTGTTTGATCTAGTCAAAGTAAGCACTTGAGTTTTTGAGAAAATACAAGTTCCGTTTGATACAAGTATTACTTTGACTAGCTAGAATCGATAACATCGGGCACGTAGATCTGTGTGCTCAAGGTAACTCACAAAGACGACCTCATCTTACGCTCTCTTTTCTTGATGATTCGATTCTAGATGGACCAGCCACCGCCGCCCCCGCCGCGCCACGAGACCTATGATTTCGCTTGGTTCAGCTACACGCCGGCCACCGGTGCAATGACTGTCGCGTCCACTGTCTCAGAGGTACACCGCTTCTTCATCCCAGAGCTTCTAGCGAGGTACCCTGCTCCCGTTCCTGGTCCCATTCCTGCTCCTGCTCCAGCCCCAGCTCCGGCACCCGCTCAGGCACCTACTTCTCCGCCGCCACCTCCGCCACCTTCTCCGGTCTCAGAGTCGACAGAGTCGGACCCAGAGGAGGACGAGGGCTACCAGAGCGATGACTCTGCAGATTTCTGGACAGACGTCGACTATATCATGGTAGAGTCTGAGGCGTCTTCTTCTGCCACGGGTTCAGATATGAGCGAGGATACCGCGAGCGCCAGTAGGTGAGGCGCTGATCGTGACCAACCAAACCGATGTGCAGCTGACCTCTGATATCTTTATCTTTTGTTTATAAGATATCTTTTATATGGAGCCTTTTTGTACCCCTGCGTGGGATTTAACTCTTTATTGGCATGTATATGTATCTGACGAACTACAGGTTTACCTGAGTCCTTTTTGCATATTCGGACCAAGATTTTGGACTTGTCTTTTGATCATGTCAGCTCCTCTATATATATATTCGGCATGTACTAAACAGGATCTTGATACACTTGAACCTTGTTACATTTAGCTCTGACGCATATGTCATATATTAATATCACGACCATTTGTTGCATGGGACTTTATTATATTTTTGGCAATTTCTATTGTTATTCTAGACGCTTATCCAGGTTATCTATTTGTGCTACTAATCTGATTGGTCATGGCTTTGAGTCTCGATACCGATTTATTGTACACAGGGGTTTGCGAAACTATATTTTTACTTACTCAAAAAAAAAAAAGGGTTTTTGGGTGTTGTGTAACATTTCAAATTGTTGATTGTGTCCATGGCATAGTTAATAAATTGGGATGTTACATAGACATTAATCACATAGTTTGCATTTACTTCACAAAATCATAAGACAACATAATCTTCCTTTATTATCACCATAGGGGTGTCACAGGTCTCAATATGCTGCCCCAATTAGGTTTTGTAGGAAAATTTTATCATTTACTCATGCTTATACATTTACGTGTACTAGACTTCCTAACAAAAGCTCAATGCTTGCCTTTGGATGTCAAAAGATTCACAATTTAACACTTCAATACATGCACACACTGTAACTTAATCTTTTCTTAGCACTACTAACGCATCTCATCAATCACATCATAATTCATGTAGGAGGGCTTGCAATAAGTTCACATCATATTATTTTCGACACGCTTCATATATGGAAGCACTTATATTAACTCATATATGGCAGCACTTATTGTAAGACCCCGAGAACATAATTATACCTTACTTAAAGGATTTGAGAAAGAATCGCATTGCTTAAGGTATAATTAGGATGTATGTGTATTTGGAACGTGTTTTCATATGCTTGCATGATTGAATATCTGTTATGTGTGCTATGTGGCATATGTGTATGACAAAATGACATTTGTGATGCATCATGATTTAAAATGTAGATTGAGCTAGGAAAATTAGTTTAGAGAAACAACCTAAATAGAGATCAAGAGAGATTTTAAGCATTTAGGATCATGTATAAGTTTATATAAGTATATTAATGTTGTTTAGAGTATTGGTGTTGGTTTGGGAGCTTTTAGAGAGCAATTTGAGGTTTAGAGCTTGCAAAACCTTTACTGCTGCTGTTGCTGTCATATATCAGTACCTTGTTGATAGCGACTAGCTTAAGCTCGCTAGCGGGTAAGGCGGCAAAGGTTCGTCGCTAGCGGCCATGATAAGGCGCTAGCGGGTAGACGTGGTGGAGACGGGCGCTAGCGACCAGCTCGATGACACAACAGAATTTCTGCCTTTTTACATTTGTCTTTCAGCCCTTCACCTTTTAACATTTGCAAATAGGTCCCCTCCGTTCCAATAACATTACCTCACCCTGAAGCAACCTCATTCCATCAGAAACTTGCAACTTTCACCCTCCAAACACTCCAAAGCACTTCCCTTAGAAACTCCATAACTCCATACACTTGAACTCACCATCACTTCATCAACACTCACCCAAATCAGAAAACAAACTCACCTCTTGGATCTTTACATCATTTCCTTTCATTACTACCGAACATAAATCATCAGGGAACTTCAGAACTTCATCTACCATCTTTAAGAATAAGGAAAACTTAAAGAGCAAGTAGCTTAAAGAGGTTTTGGGGGTTCTTAGCTCTAGGAGGCAAAACTACAAGAGGTAGGGGTTAGGTTTATGTTAGATAATGTATCCTTACATTTTTCATGCATCAGATTCGGTTTGAAATTGTTTTATGCATTAAAATAACAACTAAGATGAACCAGCGCTGAGAAAAGGGTCGAAGCACGCGCTAGCGGCCGAGTTACAGCCGCAAGCGAAGGTACATGCGCTAGCGTCTATCTTACAAGCGCTAGCGGGTTGTTAGGCCGCCTTGGGCGCTAGCGGCCATATGAAGCGCGCTAGCGGCCAGGTCGCAGGATTTTCTGCAGAATTCTATTTTTCTGATATTTTGGCATTTTTATAATTTAAATTTCATGACTAGGTTTTCTATATGTTAGTATAATAAGTATATACATAAATATCAGTACTAAGTTATAAAAAGGAGCTCTTAAATGATCTATGAAAAGAATTTCAAATGAATGTTTTTATGTATTTATGATTAAAGATCTAATGTGGATAATCTGATATAGATGTGTAAATATATGTGTTACATGTATATGCTGAATGATAAGAATTTTGATGAGATGTCATGTGAAATGAGAAATAAGTTTATGAGTAACTTTGTCTACAAATGGAATTGGCAAGGGAGGTTGGCACCCTCGGTCCCCAATACCATTTTGTAAGAGAAAGTGAATAAACCCCTCTTCCCCATAGATTCCTAGTAGAAACTAGAGAGGTATGAGCTCATAGCCTTGGGGACCGGAGTGACGGAGTTAGAGAGTAAAGAGGGTTGTGCCATTCAAAGTAAAAGATCATGACACATGACATAAGTACTGTATTATCTGTATTATATTGTATCTTTAATTAAGTTTTGGATATTGCTTACATATCTGATGTATGCATTAATATAATTGTCAAAGACGCATATAGGTGTGACACTCCGGAAATTTACATACATATGTTTATTGAAAATGATATTAATTGAATTATGCATGTATCACTGCTTTCATAATAAACCGGAGTGATCCCTCTATTGAGTCCGTGGAGCTCACCCCAATTCCACCACTATTTGTTTTAGATTCAGATCGAAGTACAGGTTCCACTGCTAGGTGAGCGGGCTGAAACTGCCAGAGGATTGAAGACTCGGACACCTTGAGAGATTTACGTTATAGAGTCTTGTTTCTCGGATATTTTGTATTATTATGTTATGTATTATCTGACGCTTAGTTAAGTTTATAAGAAGATCATAAGTGACTGTACAAGCTTATGGTATTCTTAGAAACTTCAACACTCTACTATTGTAATATTTATTTTGGATTTTTCGTTTATATGTGTAGCTCCTTTGTGTACTTGAAACTATATGTATGTATTGGTCCACTTACATGTATTATTGTGTTATGGCTATATGTAATTCAAAGTTCCATAATTTGACGTATGAGATTATGCTTCATCACGTACTAGCCTAAGTTTTAGAACTCGCGCATTTATTTTGAAAAATTTTTACGGCCCTATTTTCCAAGTATTCTTATTTTCGAAATTCGACTCTGAAACAAGATGATAATTTCCGGTAATTAACTCATTATGACTTAAGCATGAAGAGGTAACTATTAGGATGTTACATTTTGGTATCAGAGCAGGTTGAACCTTAAGGCTTGGGGTTATGGCTATCTATGCTTTTGTTGCATAGTACGATAGTGTTATGTTTGTAGTTGGGCTACCGTAAAACATAACTTGTCTGTTTGGTGCATTAGTGACTGTGTACGCCTAATGTGATTATTGAGACTGATCACCTCAGTGATTATGTTGGTGTGTACAGGTACTAATGGCGCCTAAGAGACGTACCACGGGAGCAACCGGGAGTGGCAATGACACCGGAAACGTGACCAATGAGGCTCTGGCAGGGATGGCTAGGGCGGTGCAACAATTGGCAGAATACATGGGACGTCAGACACCTCCTGCACCACAGCCGGAGGTTGAAAGGGAAAATGTTCGTTTTGCTGAATTCCGGGGGGTAAATCCTCCAGTTTTTACAGGTTCTGCGGATCCGGCGGTAGCGGGAGAATGGATTGAAAGGATGGAAAAGATTTTCACTGTGGTGCATTGTTCAGACTTACAACGTATCACTTTTGCCACCTTCATGTTAGAAAGTGATGCAGGAGACTGGTGGAGAGGGGAAAAGGCCCGTTTGGAGGCAACGGGAATTCCTATTCCCTGGAACAGGTTTAAGGAGTTTTTCTATGAGAAATATTTTCCCAGATCAGTGATGGAAGCTAAAGAAAGAGAGTTCTTAAATCTGACCCAAGGGCGGATGTCTATTGCGGAGTATACTACACGGTTTGAACATCTTGTCAAATTTTCAGAGATGTTTCAGGGAAACCCGATGGAGTCATGGAAATGTATGAAGTATCGGAATGGGTTGTCACAGGAGATGCAGAGGACAATGAATCATCTTCATTTTGATAGTTATGCACAGTTAGTAGAAGCATGTAGAGTCCATGAGCAGGCATGCCATCTGGGAAAGAGTAGTTCTGTAGAGACTACTAGGAGGAGTTTGGCACCACAGGCTCCTCAGTTCAAGAGACATCATCCCCCACCTCGCCAGTTTCCATCCCGACAGTTTAGGGCCCCTAATCGTACACGGCCCCAACAGGGACCACCTCTGTCTCGATCAACAGTTGCTCCCAGAGTTCCAGAGGCACTTCTCTGTGCACAATGTAATAAGGCACATTGAGGAGTTTGCTTTGCAGGACAAAATGTGTGCTATAGATGCGGTAAGCCGAGACATATAGCAAGGGATTGTCGTCCGTCCTCTCAACCACATATCACAACAGCTCCGACCCCCTCCAGGCCTCAGCACCAGGGAAGGGTCTTCACAGTAAATGCAGAGGATGTATCTCGGTCCGATGATTTGATCAAGGGTAAGTGTAAGGTTAAGAATCAAGAGTTAGTTGTACTTTTTGATTCCGGAGCTACTCATTCATTCATATCATATAAGCATGCTAGGGAATTGCATTTAGCCATGTGTGAGTTACCATATGACCTACATGTTTCTACACCCACAGCTAAACCCATAAAGACTAGTACTGTTTGCACCAAGTGTCAATTCATATTAGGGAATAGGTCGTTCACCTTCGATCTCATATGTTTACCTATGTCTGGGTTAGGAATGATTTTGGGTATGGACTGGTTGTCAGCACATAAAATTTTGTTAGATTGTCATGCTAAGTCTGTTGTATTTCCTGATTCATATAGTATTCCTACACCTGAATCTTCCATTGCTTCTTTTAGCCTATTGGTTTATCCTGTGGAGGTGGGACAGAGTGGGGTTACAGATAAAAGTCTTGTTTTTCTTGCCTCAAACAACATAGAAGTCACGCCAACTTTGGCCGCTATACCAGTTGTGAGAGAGTATCCTGAGGTTTTCCATGGTGACATATCAGAGTTTCCTCCACCTAGAGAGGTAGAATTTAGTATTGACCTCGTTCCGGGAACAGGGCCTGTCTCTATGGCCCCGTACTGTATGTCACCTAGTGAGTTAAGGGAACTTAAGACCCAGTTGGGAGAGTTGTTGGATAAGGGTTTCATTAGGCCAAGTGCTTCACCATGGGGAGCACCGGTGTTGTTTGTTAAGAAGAAAGACGGAAGTATGAGGTTATGTATAGATTACAGACAGTTGAATAAAGTGACCATAAAGAATAAGTATCCCCTCCCTAGGATTGACGATTTGATTGATCAGTTGAGGGGGGCTAGAGTGTTTTCCAAAGTATATTTGAGGTCAGGCTACCATCAGATTAGGGTCAGAAGGGAGGATATACCAAAGACAGCTTTTCGGACTCGCTATGGGCATTATGAGTTCACAGTTATGTCCTTTGGACTAACTAATGCCATAGCAGTGTTCATGGATTACATGAAAAGAATTTTCCGACCGTTCTTGGATAAGTTTGTGGTTGTCTTCATTGATGACATCTTAATTTATTCCAAGACGGAGGAAGAACATGAAAGTCATTTAAGGTTTGTGTTGGAGGTGTTGAAGGAAAAGAAGTTGTATGCTAAGTTGAGTAAATGTGAGTTTTGGATGAAAGAAGTTAAGTTCCTAGGTCATGTGGTTTCAGCAGAAGGAATAGTTGTGGATCCTAGTAAGATTGAAGCAGTAGTAAACTGGGAAAGACCGACCACGATTATGGAAGTACGAAGTTTCTTAGGTTTGGCCGGTTATTATCGTAGGTTTATTAAGGGATTTTCACAGCTTGCTTTACCCTTGACCAAGCTTACTAGGAAGAACTCCTCATTTGTGTAGTCAACGGAGTGTGAAAGAAGTTTTATGGAGTTGAAGGAAAGATTGACCACCACACCCATATTGGTTGTGCCCGATCCTAACGAACCTTTTGAAGTGTATTGCGATGCTTCAGGAAAAGGGTTGGGTTGCGTATTAATGCAACATCACCAAGTAGTGGCATATGCTTCACGGCAATTGAAGCCACATGAGGTGAATTATCCTACCCATGACCTGGAGCTTGCGGCAATAGTTTTTGCTTTAAGGATTTGGAGGCACTACTTATACGGGGTGAGATTTTAGGTTTTCTCATATCATAAGAGTTTGAAGTATATCTTTGATCAGAAGGAGTTAAACATGAGGCAACGACGGTGGATGGAATTTCTAAAGGATTATGATTTTGGTTTGAATTACCACCCTGGAAAGGCAAACGCAGTGGCAGATGCCTTGAGTCGTAAGATGCTTCATGTATCTCATATGATGGTTAAGGAGATGGAGCTATTAGAAGAATTTAGAAACCTTAATCTAGGAGTGTCTTTCACTCCAGTGAGCATGAGAGTAAGCCACCTTATGGTCTCAAGTAAGTTTAAGGAAGACATTGCACGAGCCCAAGTGACGAATGAGGAGTTTAAAGGAATTTTGAAGGTGGTACAAGAGGGAAGAGTGAAAGAGTTTTATCAAGACGGAGACGGGTTGTGGAGGTGTAAGGGAAGAATTTGTGTACCTTCTCATGGTGACCTTCGGACTGGCATTCTGGAGGAGGCTCATAAGAGTCATTTCACCATTCACCCGGGAGCTACCAAGATGTATCAAGATTTGAAGGGAATGTTTTGGTGGCCTGGTATGAAAAAGGATGTAGCGAAGTGGGTTAACCGGTGTTTAGTGTGTCAGAAAGTGAAGATTGTACACCAAAAGGATTCTGGCATGTTGCAACCACTACAAATCCCTCATTGGAAATGTGAAGGTATAGCTATGGACTTTGTAGTGGGTTTACCAATAACACAAGCCGGTAATGATGCTATATGGGTGATAGTGGACCAATTGACTAAGTCGGCTCACTTTTTACCCATCAAGGCGACGTACCCCTTGGAAAGATTAGCAAATTTATATATACGTGAAGTGGTGAAGTTACACGGGGTACCCGAGAGTATTATTTCGGATCGTGATCCGAGATTTACTTCTCGTTTCTGGGAAGCCTTGCAAAAGGCGTTTGGTACAGAGTTACGAATGAGTATAGCTTACCATCCTCAAACCGATGGACAGTCCGAAAGGACAATCCAAACCTTAGAGGATATGTTGAGGTCTTGTGTATTGGATGAAAAGAGTAGCTGGGATAAGATGTTACCCCTAGTTGAGTTCTCCTACAATAACAGTTTTCATACTAGCATAGTAATGACTCCTTTTGAAGCACTGTATAGTAGAAAGTGCCGTTCACCATTATGCTGGTATGATCCGGGTGAAAAGAGTACTCTAGGGCCTGAGCTAGTGAGGGAAACTACGGAGCAGATTAAGAGGATCAGAGAAAGACTCCTGACGGCTCAAAGTCGTCAAAAGAGTTATGCGGACCATCGGCGTAGGCCATTAGAGTTTGAGGCCGGAGATCATGTTTTTTTACGTGTGACCCCCACCACAGGTATAGGCAGAGAAATCAAGGTTAAAAAGTTAAATCTGAGGTACCTAGGTCCATTTCAGATCTTGAGTCGCATAGGTCTAGTTGCATATCGCATAGCCTTACCTCCCAGTCTATCCAACCTTCATGATGTCTTCCATAGGTCACAACTCCGTAAATACAATTCAGACCCAAGTCATGTATTAGAAACGGAAGAAGTACAACTAAAGGATGACTTAACCTTTCCCTTGCCACCAACACGGATAGTGGACCGATAATCAAGAAATTGAGGAATAAGACTATTCCGTTGGTGAATGTGGCCTAGGGGCGGGGGAGAGCGGAAGAGTTTACATGGGAGAGGGAGGAAGACATGAGGAGATTACACCCGAATCTTTTTACAGGTATTGAATTTCGAGGACGAAATTCTTTTTAAGGGGGAGAGAATGTAAGACCCCGAGAACTTAATTATACCTTAATTAAGGGGATTTGAGAAAGAATCGCATTGCTTAAGGTATAATTAGGATGTATGTGTATTTGGAACGTGTTTTGATATGCTTGCACGACTGAATATGTGTTATGTGTGCTATGTGGCATATGTGTATGACAAAATGACATTTGTGATGCATCATGATTTAAAATGTAGATAGAGCTAGGAAAATGAGTTTAGAGAAACAACCTAAACAGAGTTCATGAGAGATTTTAAGCATTTAGGATCATGTATAAGTTTATATAAGTATATTAATGTTGTTTAGAGTATTGGTGTTGGTTTGGGAGCTTTTAGAGAGCAATTGGAGGTTTAGAGCTTGCAAAACTGTTACTGCTGCTGTTGCTGTCATATATCAGTACCTTGTCGCTAGCGACTAGCTTAAGCTCGCTAGCGGGTAAGGCGGCAAAGGTTCATCGCTAGCGGCCATGATAAGGCGCTAACGGGTAGACGTGGTGGAGACGGGCGCTAGCGAGCGTGATATGCTCGCTAGCGACCAGCTCGATGACAGAACAGAATTTCTGCCTTTTTACATTTGTCTTTCAACCCTTCACCTTTTAACATTTGCAAATAGGTCCCCTCCGTTCCAATAACCTTACCTCACCCTGAAGCAACCTCATTCCATCAGAAACTTGCAACTTTCACCCTCCAAACACTCCAAAACACTTCCCTTAGAAACTCCATAACTCCATACACTTTCACCGTCACTTCATCAAAACTCACCCAAATCAGAAAACAAACTCACCTCTTGGATCTTTACATCATTTCCTTTCATTTCTACCGAAAAAAATCACCAGGGAACTTCAGAACTTCATCTACCATCTTTAAGAATAAGGAAAACTTAAAGAGCAAGTAGCTTAAAGAGGTTTTGGGAGTTCTTAGCTCTAGGAGGCAAAAGTACAAGAGGTAGGGGTTAGGTTTATGTTAGATAATATACCCTTACATTTTTCATGCATCAGATTCGGTTTGAAATTGTTTTATGCATTAAAATGACAACTGAGATGAACCAGCACTGAGAACAGGGTCGAAGCACGCGCTAGCGGCCGAGTTACAGCCGCTAGCGAAGGTACATGCGCTAGCGTCTATCTTACAAGCGCTAGCGGGTTGTTAGGTCGCCTTGGGCGCTAGAGGCCATATGAAGCGCGCTAGCGGCCAGGTCGCAGGATTTTCTGCAGAATTCTATTTTTCTGATATTTTGGCATTTTTATTATTAAAATTTTATGACTAGATTTCTATATGTCAGTATAATAAGTATATACATAAATATCAGTACTAAGTTATAAAAAGGAGCTCTTAAATGATCTATGAAAAGAATTGCAAATGAATGTTTTTATGTATTTATGATTAAAAATCTAATGTGGATAATCTGATATAGATGTGTAAATATATGTGTTACATGTATATGCTGAATGATAAGAATTTTGATGAGATGTCATGTGAAATGAGAAATAAGTTTATGAGTAACTTTGTCTACAAATGGAATTGGCAAGGGAGGTTGGCACCCTCGGTCCCCAATACCATTTTGTAAGAGAAAGTGAATAAACCCCTGATAGGATGCGAAATTCTGTGCATTCTTTATCCTTATTTGTGCATCTTGTGTTCCTTAGTAGTCTTATTAGCATTTGTTAGCCTTGTTTGTGATATATTTGGTGTTTTGTGGGTTGAAGTAAAAAAATCGGACTTTAAATAGGATTCTAAGGTAGTACTTGGTCTTGTTATCTTTTAATGCACTCTTGGTTAGTGATTTTGGATTTCAGGAACCTAGGCCGGGTCTACTTTGAGTCTCAGGAGCAGCAGGAGCGAAGGAGCGGATGCACGGATGAGCCAGAGAAATTGTGCAGGATTTCTGCCCAGGAAGTGGTCGCCAGCGACCAAGCAACCAGACATTCTGGTCGCTGGCGACCAATGCTCGATTTAGGCAGAATTAAGGCCCTTTCTGTTTGTGGTCGCTGGCGACCCAGCGACCAGTCATTCTGGTCGCCAGCAACCAGTCATTCTGGTCGCCAGCGACCTTTGTGCGGCTGACAACTTTTAATATTTTGTAATTTTTGCTTTTTGGTCCTTATCTTTCATTTCTAAATTTGGGACTTTTAATGTAATGAGGGGGCACTTTTTAGAGGATGCACTTACACTATTAGGTCATCTTTTCCCCTTTTAGTTTTCTAGAGAGAGAAGCTCCAACTTCTCTCTAGGTTTTTATTTTCTTTTCTACACATTTGGTGTTCTTGGATACTTTTGCACTCTTGAATTTTTATTGATATTTCAATTTTAGTTTCTATTATTGCCATCAATTTCTCTTCTTGTTTTCATTTCTAATTTCTTCATGTGTGAGTAGTTCTCTTGGTGCTTGGTGTTGAGATAGTGTTAGAACCTATTTTCCCTTGAAGCTTGCTATTTATTTCTTTGGGTTGCTCCCTATTTTCTTGGTTGAATGCTATTAAAATTTGTATGTGTGGATTAATGCTTGCAAGTTTGGGTTGCACTCTTGGACACAAATTGATTCCTTGATTGGGGAATTAATTTGTGTTCTTGGGGTTTTGGGTTTTTGATATGGATTAATATCTTATGCCTATGACTAGGAGAGTTGGGCTTATTCTTGATTGAGAATTGGATTTGCATGTATCTAGGTTAATTTAGCTTAATTGGTTTGGATTAGAATCTCTTAAGTTATTTATTTTCCATGCATGTGTAGATTACACTCCATGTGTTTGATAAAATGCCCATGTGAGTTTATGATAGGGAAAATGTGGTTTTATACACTACTCAACACCAAGACCTCTTTTATCTTTTTAATATCTTACACTACATAGTTACACAATATCTTACACAATCCCCAAACTTTATTTACATATACTATACATATTAAGATCAAATATTTAAGCCTCCTTTGAGAAACGACTTGGGTTAACTAACTATACTCTATAGTTAATTATTTCAATATCTTTTTGCTCTTTAAACTCTAAATTGATTTGTGAGTTAGAGGAATTAACGACGCCTCTAGCCCATTATCAATTTTTGGCGTCGTTGCCGGGGAGGTTCAAGATTTGATCTTTGTGCATAGTTACTATTAGTCTATACTTACATATATACAAAAACACAAAAATACAATAATTTTCTGCACTTTTTCTATTTAGTGCAGAATTTTTTCTTCAATATTTCGTTTTCATGTTGCCTTTGCTTTATATGGTTTCTATGAATGACTCCATCGCACCATGATCAACCACTAGAACGTTTCGACTCCGAAATTGAGAGGACCTTAAGAAATTTAAGGCGTTCTAGAAGGGTTGAGGGTGTGGAGGACATAGAGCATAATCTCGCTTTACCTACTCAATCATTTAGTGAAGGTGCTAGTGTTAGTAGTGACTTAGATAGTTTTTTCGGTCCGGAACCTTTTAACTTTTCTGTTAGTGTTTCAGGTGAAAGCTCTTTCATGGCCGATCGAGACCTCACCTTGAGGGAGTTAGCGGCTCCCGATCTCACACAACAACCACTTGGGATCGTCTATCCCAATGAGGATGCCGACTTTGAGCTCAAGGGGGCTTTAATCCATTAGCTCCCTAAGTTCAATGGACTTGCCGGAGAGGACCCCAACACACATCTAAAGGAGTTTCACATAGAGTGCGCCACCCTACGTCCTCAAGGGGTGGATGAAGATTTGGTGAAGCTCCGCGCCTTTCCTTTCTCATTAGAGGGGTCCACCAAGCAATGGTTACTCAACCTTCCAAATGGAGCGGTTAATTCATGGCTCACACTGAAGCGGGTGTTCTTGGAGAAATATTTTCCCGCCTCAAGAACAAGCTCCATCCGGAAGGAGATTTGTGGGATCCGGCAAAGACAAGGAGAGACCTTGTATGAGTATTGGGAGCGGTTCAACAAGTTGTTAGCAAGTTGCCCGTTCCACCAAATTCAAGAGAACCATCTCATACAATATTTCTACGAAGGTCTCACTCCGGCGGATAGGGGCACCATCGATTCTTCTAGTGGAGGTGCCCTCATGAACAAAACTCCAACTCAAGCAAGGGAGTTAATTGAGACCATCGCGGCCAACTACCAACAATTCGGGACAAGAGACTCCTATGGTTCAAGGGGAGTGAATGAGGTGGCGACAACGGAGTCAAGTGGGTTGTATAAGAATTTGGATGAGATCTTCGTTTTCATGAAACAACTAGCGCTCAACCACCACAAACCACCTTCCACCTCCAACCTTGAGATGCAACCGGTATGTGGGATATGTGCTAGTGAGCATCCCACGGACACTTGCCCCCAACTCATGGATGACCCCACTTCGGTTTCCGCCGCTCAACCATACATGCAAAGACCCCCCTTCAATTCAAATAATCCACCCATGGGAAACACATACAACCCCTCATGGAGAAACCACCCAAACCTTAGGTGGGGGAATACCCAAAATGTCCAAAACAATCCTTATTCCCAACCCACCTATGGGAAAGCTTCAAATCACCAACCATACCAGCAACCACCTCCCAAATACCAAGCCCCACATCAAAGGCCAAACCCAAATCCACAAACCCTACTCACTAGTCCTAAAGCCCCTCTCCAAATTCTAGCCCCACCACCTTATCCCAACCAAAACACTCCACCTCCTCCCAACACCGAGGCGGAAAGTCCCGCCATGCAACAAATCCTCAAGTTGCTCATGGAACAAAAGCAACAAACCGACGCTCTCCTCCATCAACAAAATGAGATGCAAAGGAAGATCCTTCAATTGGAGAGTGCCCAAGCAACTTCTTCCTCAAGCAACCAAGGAGGACACATTCCTGCTCAACCACTCCCAAACCCAAAAGGGGATGTGAATGCCATCACACTTCATTCTGGAGCTACTTTACCGGAAAGGGAAGTCTTGAACAAAGATGAGGAGGATGGCAAGAGGAAGGAAAAAGGGAAAGAGAAGATAGTGGTGGAAGAGGAGCACAAGGAAGAGGATGCCCAACCTAGGTGCTTGTCATTCCCTCAAATCATTAGGGGAGGAAAGAAGAAGCAAGTGGAGATGGATCCGGATCTATTGGAAACTTTCAAAAAGGTGGAGGTCAACATTCCCCTTTTGGATGCCATTCAACAAGTCCCCAAGTACGCTAAGTTCCTCAAGGAGCTTTGCACTCATAAGAGGAAGATCAAGGAGGCAAAGGCTCAAGCGGAGGTGGCAATGTTGTCTCCTACTTTGCCTCAAAAGTTCCAAGATCCGGGAAAGTTTTCAATACCTTGCGTTGTGGGTCAAATGGTCATCAAGGATGCACTTGCGGATTTGGGAGCGGGGCTCAATGTCATGCCTAAAGCCATCTACCAAGCCCTCAATTTCGGCGAGCTCAACCCACCGGTTTGCTTCTCCAATTTGCGAACCGGAGCATCCAAAAGTCGGAAGGGATTCTTGAGGACGTGCTTGTTAAGGTAAATGAGTTGATTTTTCCCGTTGACTTCTATGTTTTGGACACCAATGACGATGTTCCATTGGACCAACATACACTCATACTTGGCCGACCTTTTCTCAAAACCGCTAAGACCAAGGTAGATGTGTATGCGGGGACATTGGACTTAGAGTGTGGTGACTTGAAAGCTCGTTTTTGTCTAAAGGAAGCAATGAAACACCCCTCGGAGACTCACTCCATTTTTTCTGTGGATATTATTGATGAACTTGTTAAGGATGAGGTAGAGGGGTGGTTTCAAAGCTTTGAGTCTTCTAGTATCTTAGACAATACTTCAAGTTTCATTTCTTGTGAAAAATGTTTGGAAGAAGGTGGATTGTGCACAAGTTGTGAGAAAGAGGATTTGGAACTTTTTGGAGAAAATTCTATGGAAAATTGCTTGGAAGATGTTGACTCGTCACTAGTTAAGAAGGACTCCATAATTAGTGAAGAGGACAACAACAAAAAGAGAAAATTTGATGTGCCAATCCCACCCATTCCGAGCACTTTGGAAAGTTTGGTGTGTGTGACACATTCTTCTTCTCCCTCTCCCACTCCTTTGGAAAGTTTGGAACTAAAACCACTCCCCCCTCATTTAAAATATGCATTCTTGGGGGACTCTGAGTCTTTTCCGGTGATTATAGCCAATGGTTTGCCTAAAGAGGATGAAATCAAGCTTTTGGATGTTTTGAAAATGCACAAGCAAGCCATTGGTTGGAATCTCTCGGACCTTGTCGGTATTAGCCCTTCAATTTGTACCCACCGTATCTTTTTGGAAGAAGGGGCTAGACCGATTAGGCAACCTCAGAGGAGAGTGAATCCTCTCATTTTTGATGTGGTCAAAAAAGAGATTTCTAAGTTACTACAAGCGGGAATCATCTATCCTATTTCTGACAGTGAATGGGTGAGTTCGGTGCAAGTAGTGCCTAAGAAATCCGGAATTACTGTGGTTAAAAATGAGAGGGATGAGTTGCTTACTACTAGAGTCCAAAATTCATGGCGGGTGTGTATTGATTACCGCCGCCTAAATAGTGTGACCCGCAAGGACCATTTTCCTTTGCCTTTTACTGATCAAATGTTGGAAAGGCTTGCGGGACAATCACACTATTGTTTCTTGGATGGGTTTTCCGGATACTTCCAAATCCATATTGCCCCTGAAGACCAGGAGAAAACCACTTTTACTTGTCCATTTGGAACCTATGCTTACCGTAGAATGCCATTTGGACTATGTAACGCTCCTGGCACCTTTCAAAGATGCATGATGAGTATTTTTCAGAATTTTTAGGCAAATGTTTGGAGGTGTTTATGGATGATTTCACAGTATATGGGACCTCCTTTGCGGATTGCTTGCAAAGCCTCTCCCAAGTTTTGGAAAAGTGCATTTAAACAAACCTTGTGTTGAATTTCGAAAAATGTCACTTCATGGTGAACCAAGGTGTTGTTTTAGGCCACATTATTTCTAAGGAGGGTATTGCAGGAGATCCGGCAAAAGTTGAGGTCATTTCTTCTTTACCTTACCCCGCATGCGTGCGGGAGATTCGTTCCTTTTTGGGTTATGTAGGGTTTTATCGGCGCTTCATCAAGGACTTTAGTAAAATCGCCAAACCGCTGACCGATCACCTCTAGAAAGATTGCATTTGATAGCTTGAAGAGGAGCCTCACCTCCGCTCCGGTGGTGCAGCCCCCCAATTGGGAGCTTCCGTTCGAGATCATGTGTGATGCTTCCAACTATGCGGTGGGCGCCGCATTGGCACAACGGGAGGGTAAGATATCACTCGTCATTTCTTATGCTTCGCGAGCTTTGGATGCGGCACAGTCCAATTACACTGTCACGGAAAAAGAGTTGCTTGCCATTGTCTTTGCTTTGGAAAAGTTTCGTTCTTACTTACTTGGCTCGCATGTGATAGTGTATACAGACCATTCCGCTCTCGAGTTTTTGTTGAAAAAGCCGGATGCAAAGCCCCGCCTAATTAGGTGGATGTTTTTGCTTCAAGAGTTTAATTTAGAGATTTGGGATCGAAGCGGCAATCAAAACTTGGTTGCCGATCATTTGAGTCGAATTGAGCATCTTAAGGATGACTCATTTCCTCTCAAGATCGCTTCCCCGACGAGAAGCTTTTGAGCATCACTGTCACTTCTCCTTGGTTTGCGGACATCGCAAACTATTTGGCCGCCAAGGTAACCCCCACACACTTTTCAAAAGCCCAAGTGGCCAAACTCAAGTGTGATTCCAAGCAATATGTGTGGGATGATCCTTATTTATGGAAATTTTGCGGGGACCAAGTAGTGAGGCGATGTGTGTCAAACCATGAAATGGAGTCCGTTCTCAATTTTTGTCACTCTCAAGCATGTGGTGGCCACTTCAGACCGCAACGCACCTCTCGAAAGATTTTAGAGTGCAGTCTCTATTGGCCATCACTCTTTAAAGACTCATTTGAATTTTGTAAAAAGTGTGAGAGTTGTCAAAGGACGGGGAAAATATCCAGGAAGAACGAAATGCCCCAACAACCCGTGTTGTTTTGTGAAATTTTTTATGTGTGGGGGATCGACTTCATGGGTCCTTTTCCCGTTTCCTTTGGTTTTGCATATATATTGTTGGCTGTTGATTACGTGTCGAAGTGGGTTGAGGCAATCCCCACTCGCACGAATGACTCTTCTGTGGTTTGTGCTTTTGTGCGGTCAAATATTTTTTGTCGTTTCGGCACCCCAAGAGCCATCATTAGCGACCAAGGCACTCATTTTTGTAACCGTAGCTTTGAGGCGTTGCTCCGTAAGTATGGGGTTTCACATAGGGTGTCCACACCCTATCACCCCCAAACTAACGGGCAAGCCGAGTGTCCAACCGGGAAATTAAATCTATTTTGGAAAAGGTAGTTGGACCCTCTAGAAAGGATTGGAGTGCTAGGTTGCATGATGCTTTATGTGCGTATCGGACCGCCTACAAAACTCCGATAGGGATGAGCCCCTTTCGGATTGTTTTTGGCAAGGCGTGTCATTTGCCTGTTGAGTTGGAGCACCGCGCTTATTGGGCGGTGAAACAATGCAACATGGATCTTGGGGCCGCGAAAGTTGAAATTGCAGGAATTGGAGGAGCTGAGGCTTGAGGCGTACGAAAATGCACGGATTTACAAGGAGAAAACGAAAGCGTTCCACAATCGGAACATCTTGAGGAAGGAATTCAAGGCGGGGGACAAAGTCCTCTTGTACAACTCGAGGTTGAAATGGATGGCGGGAAAGCTTAAGTCTAGATGGGACGGACCATTCACCGTGGTCTCCGTATTCCCGCATGGTGCGGTTGAATTGGAGAATAAACAAAAACAGAAATTTAAGGTGAATGGGCACCGTTTGAAGTTATTCCGACAACAAGAAGCAAATTTCGGAGCCTCCGTTGATGTCTACCTCCAAGAGCCGGTGTACCGGCCATAAGAGGTTCACCCGTCCAACTTAAGGACGTTAAACAAAAGTGCTTGGTGGGAGACAACCCACCGATAAGGTTTCCTTTTTCAGCACTTCCATTTACATTTTCATAGGTTAGGAAGCATGTTTTGTTAGTTTAGGTAACCTTGAAATTAGTTTCTACACTTTCTGCAGCATTTTTTGCTGCATAATTCTGTTTCTGCAGAATTAGGTCGCCAGCGACCACTCTAACTGTCGCTAGCAACCAAGCATGCATCGTCGGCGACCATCTCTTCTGTCGCTCAGCGACAACCTTGCATCTTGTGCGATTCTGCCTAAATTCTGGAAAGGATGCTAGTCGCCAGCGACCAATGCACCAATCGTCGGCGACCATACTTCAGTTGTTGGCGACCATCAGCCTCATCGCCCAGCGACCAACACCTCGAGTGTAAGATTCTGTCCAAATTCTGAGATGGAACCCATTCGCTAGCGACCACTTAAGCTGTCGCCGGCGACCATGTTACGAACGCCAGCGACCACACGCACCGTCGCCCGGCGACCAATCAAAAAATTGGTTGATTCTGTCCAAATCTCTTGTCCTTCGTCGCCGGCGACCTCATCTTCCGTCGCTGGCAACCGTACCTCTCCTCGCCGGCGTTCATTTATCCCGTCGCCTGGCGACCAACGTTTGATTGTCCTTCATTCTGTTTGAATCTATGTTCATGAACCGTCGCGAGCGACAGTCGTTTTTGTCGCCGGTGACTGTGATTTTCATAGCTGGCGACGCCACCATCTGTCGCCGGCGACCACTTAAAAAAAAAATCAAAAAATATTCAAAATTGCAAACACCCAAAACGGTGTCGTATTGGTCTCAGTTACTATATTTTCATTTCTCAATTTTCCCTCTCATTCCATCACTTTCATTCTCTTCACCATTCTCCCTCTCATACTCTTCACCAACACACACACACACAACACAACAAAACCCTAACACATCCTCTGCCACACACCACCGCTGCCTCTGCTCCGGCCGCCACCCCCGTTTCCTTTCTTTCTCTTTCTCTCTCTCTCTCTCTCTCACTCGCAACCACCACCACTCGCATTATCTCTCTCTGTTCAGTCCAGGCGCCGCCCTGCCTCGATTCCTCCGTCGCGGCGCCCTACCTCTGCCACCACTGCACCGGCTGAAGCAACTCCCGGTGGTCGCAAAACGGTCTCAGGCGCCTCTGTCTCGCGCCTCTTCTATGCTCTGCCTCGAGTCCTCCGCCGCGCGCCACCCTGCTCAGGCCGCCGTGGGTCCGCTCCCAGCCACCATCTTCATTTAATCTTCTTTAACCTCCTTCTAATTTACATAGGATTGTAAGTTCGTCATTTTGTTTTAGGTTTTGTTTTGTTCTTCAATAAATTGCATACAATTTTATTTCATTTCATTTTAATTGCATATTTGTTTAATGAGCATTGAATTTCATAATAGTACTTTGATTAGGTCTTGGTTCTGTTAATTAGTTGTATTTAGTTGCATTTAGTCTCATTGTTGCCCTTATTTGTTTAGGTTTAGGTCATTAGGCATTAGTGAATTGATTAGGAAATAATTGTATTGCATTCCACTGGTTTGTGCATCTAGTTTAAGGTTGTCTTGTTAATTGCATTTTCGTTAATCTCAATATAGCCTTTAGATTGTGAGTTCATTTTGTGTTGTTAATAATTATCGTTATCTCTTTGTGTGTTTTTAGATAATTTTGCATAGTCTAGATACCATTGTGTAGTTGCATTTAGGTTCATGCATTCATCTAGTTGCATTGTGGTTGAGTGTTGCTATGGTACGTGTGGGGCATCTTGGACATTTGTTACCCGTGCTAATGTTTTGCTGCTTCTATTGGTGTTATGCATCTTACTTTATTTTGCAGATGGCTCCCAAACCCTCAAAAGGAAAACAACCGGCTCAACCGGCATATACTAATGAGGAGCTGGTCGAGCCGGCTCAAGACCCCCAACGATTCTGCTGTCTGGAATCTGAGCTCACCTACGGGAACCAAATGCTTCAGAGAACGGTGACTGTTGAACCCGTCCTTCATTATAGGAATTCTCCGGATGGTGTTCTAGATACTGTGGTGGCTTCCATTGAGAGCCGCCAATGGGGGTTCATGCTCGAACCGCTAGCCATTCCGAATTGCACAATAGTTCGGGAGTTCTACGCAAATCTCATCTCTGAGGAAGCAGCTCTAGTCCAAGTGCGGGGGTTCCAAATCCCATTTTCCCCCGAAGCCATCGCCACCTTCTTACGGTGCCGTTCATTGGCCCGGAAGATTTTCACCGCTTGTCAGTGACTCCCTCGGATGCCTTCAAAGACGAGGTCAAAGATACAATCACATACCCCGGGGCGGAATGGGTATACTCAAGGGATCCAAACCCCGTCAAGCTGAGGATACCTCCATACTCCTGACTATTGATGCGAGAGCTTGGTTCCGCCTAGTGTGCTCCTTCATCTCCCCACAGGGCACTTCTCTGACGTTTCCCTAGCTCGGATGATCCTTGTTTATTGCCTTATCAAGGGCAAAGTGTGTGCTTGGGGACCCTCATTCACCGGACTATGCATGAAGCGCGTAGGAGAACTAAGAAGGACGCCCTTCCATTTGCTTGTCTCATCACCAGGATGTGTCAAGCCGCTGTAGTGGGGGAGCTTCCTACTGATGATAGAGCGGCGAGAATAGACAAAGTCGGGCCATCCACATTGATCAAATCAGATGTTCGACTCAATCCCAACTTCGACCCACTCGCTCGCACCGCCGCCAAGAGGAAGAAGAAGAATCTGGATCCGATAGACGCACCGGACATTGGTGCTAGTGCCCATCTAGCCACACCACCACCACCACCGGCGGCCTCCGAGGATATCCTCCTCGCCATCGAAGCTATGGAGGGTCGACTCTGAGAGGAAGGACAGACAGCTAGGGCGGCTCTCAAGAAGGAGCTTAAGGCCCACGTCACCCAAACGGTGGCCAAGTCCGAAAAGAAAATCATGAAGAAGCTGTCTCAGATATTCTGCTGCTTGGGTGGCGCTCAGAGCAAACCGGCGACGAAGGGGAAGGGCAAGCAGCCAGTTGAGGAGTCGGAGGAGGAGGACTCAGATTGACCACCACACCCACCACTGTTTGTATTTATTTTCATTTTCTTCTATCTTATGTTTATGTGATGTTTATATTGTTTTCTTTGCATTATGTCCTATGTGTTTAGTTTGTGTAAATATGACTTAGTTGTTAGTAAGCATGCTTGATGTTTTGTTTGGTTTCCTTAAAGTTTATTTTGATGATTTGGTTGAGAGTTTGAGAGTTTGATGATTTTGCATGAATTGCATGATTGAAACACATAATCTTTAAATTTGTGAATGATTGTTTGACTTGAATTGAGATTGTGGCGTACCCTAGTGAGCTTTTGGGCTTCATTTGGGTGGCACCATTACATGTCACCTATTTTTCTTGTGTGTGCTTCTCATTTTTGTGCATACTAGAACTTGCTCGAATTCTTGTCTGAAACTTTGGATTGGTACATGCATCTCTGGATATGATTGAGGCATTCTTTTTGTTTAGCTACTCATCCACATAGCCACCCTTTACGTACATCCATTGCTAGCCCCGTTGAGCCTTTAATCCCTTTTCTTTGATCAAACCTTGCACCTTAGCCTAAAGAAAGCGTAAAACAATATCACATCCTTGACTTGGGCTTAGGAGAGCAAATTTCTTGTTCTTTTGATATGTCATTGTGGAATCGGGATTGTGGTTTAAGTGTGGGGGAAACATGTGGGCATGTTTTTGGGTTTAAGTGGGGGGGGAGTTAGTTTTTGTTTTTGTTTCACTTATCTTTACCTTAGCTTTGTAAATAAGTTTATGAAATTATCCTTATTTAAAAGTATAAATTATATATATATATATATAAATAAATAAGTATATATAAACAAAACAAAAAAAAGAGCAAGAAATTGAAAATTAAGTATCTTTGGTTTTTGCTCTCTATTAATGTTGCTTATTTTGATGCACTGTTTTCTTTTGAGTCTTTGGTTCAAATAAAAAGGGGGGTCGTTTGGAAAATTTGCGTTAACTTTTACTTGGTTCGGGTTGTGGATTTCATTTTTGGGTTGGGTAGAGTAATTTGCTCTCTGGCGCCTAAGTTTTAGCTCTGCTAGCTTTGAAATTCCCCTGCCCTAAACCTGGCCTCATTACAACCCCCTAAGTCCTCTTGATCCTTGATGTGTGTTATCTTTCTTGTGGAGGAACGAGTATTCTTGCAAGCTTATGGTTATGCACGTCTGCCGGTGGCGAGTGTGAAGTGACATAACCCCATACACGTTGGTGAGATGTGTGATGATACACTTACCCTTGAGTGGCCACTTGATTGATTTTTGTCGAATGATTGATTCACTGTGTGCATATTGACAAGTTGATTCTCTTTCTCTTTCTCTTGCAATTCATTAGCTTGAAACCAAACATTATCTCTTGGATTTGGTCACCTTTCAATTCATCAATCATGTTTGTTATTGGGGTAGATTTTTAGTTTTGTGAATCGTAGGATTAGGATGTCTTGCATGAGGACATGCAAGTTGCTCAGTGTGGGGGTATTTGATAGGATGCGAAATTTTGTGCATTCTTTATCCTTATATGTGCATCTTGTGTTCCTTAGTAGTCTTATTAGCATTTGTTTGCCTTGTTTGTGATTCATTTGGTGTTTTGGTGGTTAAAGTAAAAATCGGAGTTTAAAGCAGATTCTAAGGTAGTACTTGGTCTTGTTATCTTTTAATGCACTCTTGGTTAGTGTATTTGGATTTCAGGAACCTAGGCCGGGTCTACTTTGAGTCTCAGGAGCGAAGGAGCGGATGCACGAATGAGCAGGAGAAACTGTGCAGGATTTTCTGCCCAGGAAGCGGTCGCCAGCGACCAAGCAACCAAACATTCTGGTCGCTGGCGACCAATGCTCGAAGGAGACAGAATTATGGGCCTCTCTGTTTGTGGTCGTTGGCGATCTAGCGACCAGTCATTCTGGTCGTCAGTGACCACTGTGCGGCTGACAGCTTTTAATATTTTGTAATTTTTGCTTTTTGGTCCCTATCTTTCATTTCTAAATTTGGGACTTTTAATGTAAAGAGGGGGACTTTTTTAGAACATTCTCATACACTATTAGGTCATCTTTTCCCCTTTTAGTTTTCTAGAGAGAGAAGCTCCAACTTCTCTCTAGGTTTTTATTTTCTTTTCTACATATTTGGTGTTCTTGGATACATTTGTGCTCTTGAATTTTTATTGATATTTCAATTTCAGTTTCTATTCTTGTCATCTATTTTCTCTTCTTATTTTCATTTCTAATTTCTTCATGTGTGAGTAGTTCTCTTGGTGCTTGGTGTTGAGATAGTGTTAGAAACTATTTTCTCTTGAAGCTTGTTATTTATTTCTTTGGGTTGCTCCCTATTTTCTTGGTTGAATGCTATTAAAATTTGTATGTGTAGATTAATGCTTGCAAGTTTTGGTTGTACTCTTGGACACCAATTGATTCCTTGATTGGGGAATTAATTTGTGTTCTTGGGGTTTTGGGTTTTTGATATGGATTAATATCTTATGCCTATGACTAGGAGAGTTGGGCTTATTCTTGATTGGAAATTGGATTTGCATGTGTCTAGGTTAATTTAGCTTAATTGGTTTGGATTAGAATCTCTTAAGTTATTTATTTTCCATGCATGTGTAGATTGCACTCCATGTGTTTGATAAAATGCCTATGTGAGTTTATGATAGGGAAAATGTGGTTTTATACACTACTCAACATCAAGACCTCTTTTATCTTGTTAATATCTTACACTACATAGTTAGACAATATCTTACATTATCCCCAAACTTTATTTACATATACTATACATATTAAGATCAAATATTTGAGCCTCCTTTGAGAAACGACTTGGGTTGACTAGGTATACTACTATAGCTAATTAATTAAAACCTTTTTGGGAACTTGTTCTTAATTCTAAGTTGGTTGTAGCTAAAAGAATTTACGACGTTTTTATCTACATCAGCGATGAATGTCAATGTCACACATTGTTTTGAAAGAATATGGAATTTATATTGATGATGTAGTTATCAAGATAGACGACTTTAATTATCAGTTAGCCAATTTTGAAGGGGTTTAGTAGGATGAAGAATCATTAAAAATAAATGATTTTGGCTGATTGTGTACTTGTAATCTCGGCCGAGAATTCCCTATTGTTTTTGGAACATAATCAAAGGAGTTAGGAGTTATGGATGAATGAAGATGTATGTAGTTTGAAGCCAAAACGAAATGTTTGATTAATAGGCATGAACGCTATTGGCCGACTATTACGACTGATTATTTCAATCATGCTAAAGGATGTTAGACCTGCCAAATTCATAGTCCAATTCAAATTATTTCCTTGGAAAAATTACAGGCGCACAGTAATTAGACCATGGTCATTTTGGGGATGGACTATTAATTTAATTGGAAAGTTTTATCCTTTTTCCACAAGAATCATTCCTTTATTTTAATGGCTATCAACTATGTCACTAAGTGGTTTGAGGTCAGTCGTTGAAGGAATATTTGAGTCGAAGCAGCTGGGGCATAAAGCGGTCGGTTAATTCCTAGTCGATGCTGGTGACAACTGTAGTTGAGCAGCCAACAATTTTCAGCTAAGGGTGGTGCTAGCTAAGTCGAAAAACTAAGGACAAGATCAGCTGGGAAAGACGGTTGCGAATGGTTGCGAGATTCATGGACGAACGAGAAGGATATGGGTTCGTGGAACGAAGAGTGGATATGAGAACATGGAACAACCGGTTATAGATAGGGACATGAAGTTGGAATTCTTTTGAGGAAATGCATCCTTCATCTTTCTTCTTATTCATCAGTCAGCTAAAAGATGCAGGGGCCATAATTATCACCCAAAAAATTACTAAGAAATGGAGTGGGAAGAAATGACTATCAATGATACAAAATATAACAATCAGACCTATTTTCTCTAAGAAATAAAATAGCATATGACATGGGAAATTATATAAAAAAAAATGTGCTTACTGAAATGAAATAAGAGGGATTCTAACTTAATAAAAACATAAACTTCAGATTTAAAATATCTTACTAATATGTAGATAAAAATAAGTTTGAGAAAGGTACATAGTTTAAAGAATAAGGGATGCTAGTAAATACCAAAATGAAATAAAATGCTATATGTAAACACCGTATTTTGTCCAGACATTTATTTAAAAATAGAAAAAATATAAAAATACAGAAAAATAAAAATAAAAATAAAATCATGATCAGCATCTCATTAAATCACATAATTACAATCAAATTTAGCATAATCTCATTGCATCAAACATAATCACAATTGCATCAATCACAATCTCATCACACACAATTATCACAAATTAAATCAAACACAATCAACAAAAATCAATCAAAATTTCATTTCATTAATGCTAATTTTACACTAGGTAATATATATTGAGCATTTTCATCACAAAAGAACAAGAACAGAGCAAAAACACATAGCACAGGAAGGGGAGAGCAGCATCATCATCATGGTGGCTCAGCCACTCACAATAGCAACATAGCAACGCAGCAGCAACAGCAACACAAGAGCAAACAACGGCAGCAAAGCAGCAAACTAGAACAAAAGCAATACCCTTGCGCCTCACCCGGAAGCAGCGGCACGAGCCTCCGCCACCTGCTCCTTCTGCTTCGACCGCTGCCTGCCACTCGTGCCACCTAGCCACAGTCGCGACTCCCTCTGCCTCATCGCAGCGGCGGCAACAGAAGCTCTCCTCTCTCCGGTCACGTCTCTCTTCCTTCCAATAGCAGCACCGCGGACGCCTCAAGAAGCAGCAGCCATGGCGCCCTCCGACAGCAGCCGCGGAACCAACCCGCACACACCGCTGGCGCCGGCGCCCGCTACCGCCTCTGCCTTCTCACCTCCCGCATCCTCGCCCTCGATCCCTCTCTCTCTCCGCGACTCCCACCGCGTGCGCCTCCTCCCTCTTCCTCGCAGCCCGCTCGCACACAGCCCGCAAGGCCAGCCGCCATCGCAAGGCGTCTCCTCCGTCCAAGCCCGAGCCTGACCATCGCACACGCCGCGGTGACGCAGGCGCAGCGCCGCACCGGGCAACCATGGCAGCATAGGCCGCCGCCAGTCTCTCTCCCTTTCCCCTTCTTTCCCTATACGAGAATTCGGGTGAAAAGGGGGTTTGTTTGGTTTTATTATTATTATTATTGTCGTCGTCGTCTCATTATTTATCATTATTATTATTATTATTATTATATTTTCTTTTTAAATAAACTAAAATCAAAACAAAATTTTTTTTTACAATTTATGATGTCGTTGTATGAGATAATCATCCTCGGGATCATAATTTGTGGGGTACTTGTGCGAATCATATCGTCCTGTACCCTAAAATATCATTTTCTTAAATAAACAAATCTTTTTTAAATAAAATTCAATTCCTTTTCGTCAAAATCAAAATCTCTTAATTTCCCATTTTACAATTCATGATCTCGTTGTAGGATTTAATCATCCTCGAAGATCGCAATTTCGGGATACTTGTGCAAATCATATCGCCTTGTATCCTAAAATATTTTTTTTCCTTAAATAGGAAAATTCTTTTTTTTAACAAAATTCACAAAAATCTTTCTACCAGTTATCTATTTCGTTGTATGAGATGATCATCCTCGAAATTTCAGAATGTGGAGTACTTGTGCGAATCATATCGCCCTGTATCCTAAAAATCTTTTTTAATAAACAAATTCTCTTTTTTATTTAATTTATTCTCTTTCAATTAAAATTAAATCAAAATTCATAAAATCTTTTTTTACAATTTATTATTTCGTTGTATGAGATAATCATCCTCGTAATTTTAAATTGTGAAGTACTTGTGCGACTCATAACTCGTCCTGTACTCAACATCTTCTAAAATATTACCAACACACAAGCATTTTCTACAAGAACGACGTGGGTTTGAGTTCCTCATTACACCAGAGGATACGTCGGCGCAGGCTACAACCTGTCAACCCAAAATTAAATTTCAAATCATTTTGTTCCTTCTTTATGTGTTTAGTTTCATTTATTTCGATTTAAAGGGGAAATTAAATGTTATTAAATTATAAATATAGATTTGCATAATTTGCTCTAGGGTAACCGTATTTATACGGATGTATTAGGGGTGCAGTGGGATTAAATTCTCACCATTCCCTAGTCATAATTCAACTCCTGAACCCTAATCTCTGAAAAGACCAGTTTTACACAAAATAAAGGTTTTCCAATTTTTCCATAATTAAAATTGGTGGCGACTCCATTTTTCTCTATTTTCAGTCACGGCACCCCTCGAGGACGTTGTGACAGTTTGGCGACTCCACTGGGGACTTTTGAGAGTCAAGCCTATTAGAGTAAGTTATGCAAATATTTAAAATTTTTAATATTTTAATTTCCCCTTTACACTAACATTTTTTTTATTTATTTATCTTTTTCCTTGTCTTTGTGCTTTATTATTATTATTTTTTTCTTAATATGCAAACTCCGTGCTAGAAGTGTTGTTTGGGTTCAATGTTCAACTGCTCCTCACACACAGTACACCATCACAAACACGGCTCTATACCCGAGCCTCAGAAACCCGTAGGACTAGAAGGTGTTTCATCGTTGACCTTGTGAGGCCTATGCTTCCCTGACAATCGATGACTCACCGCTCAAGTTGTTACCGAAACTATGGATTACTATCTTGTGACATTACATGTCCCTGTGGTTAATTCCATAAATTCGGGACTTTATCTGATCGATAAAGGCAACTTGGGGGCCATGATTAGGTGTCTAGATCCAACCCATCACTAGCGCAACTCTAGCACACTGCCAAAATTAGGGTATCCTTTAGTTTAACTTAACCATAGGCTCTACCTTATTTTAGGACACAAAGGAGCATTCTTTTTCCTCTATCTGTTTTTAATATTCATATTTGACTATGCACTACATTCTTACCCTGCATCTCATGCATAATACACTCACCTTTCTGTCTTGCTATTAGTATTATTCTCTTTAAAAGATCTACTAATTGGTGCAGATAGAAAGGCAACTCTTGGTCTCTGTTTAACATTAGACTACCTCATGCATGCATGTAAATACAATAAGTGCATCATGCAAAAAAAAAATGCATGCCCCACTCCGGTCTTGAATCGACGTTCTAAAAAACAAAAATAAAAATTTTGATTGATCCAAGCAACAACACGAGACAGAGACAAAAGAAGTGGCGCAAAAGAACCATGCAGATTCTGAAGCAAGTGAGCGACATTATAAGAAGGTCTCTAAATTCGTGGTCACAATTCGTAGTCTTGATGATCAACAATCACCAATTCAAGTGAGTCTTAGAAGCACAAAGAGGACTTTTTGTCGATAAGCAAGCAAAAAATTAAATAAATAAATAAATAAAAATAAAAACAAAAAGATCTGATTTGGACTTCAATTAAACCATTCAAATGAACATGCATGCTCTTCTCACATTGTCACCCTCCACTCCCTATCCATAACATCTTCTTTACCGTTCTTAAAACCACCCCTTCTTCATCCTTTCACACAAATACACCATATGCAGATGATTTTTGAGAACCCAGATATCGATCTTTGTACTATGATGAACTTGAAAAATCATGGTCTTCATGCAAATCCAAAGATATGCAACTGACCTGCCAATGGATTCAACATAGTGACAGATGAGCAAGCAACTAATCACCAAGGAAAAATTTCAAGCAGCCCAACTTAATATTTGATGAGGGCAATTCATTAACTTTTGGTGAAATAGTTGCGACAGCCAAACGAAAAGCAAGACGAACCTCGATTTGACGATAACCATTTGGCCTAGAATATTTTGGCATCGACTAAAAGCGTTGAAGCAAGAACGAACTCACGTTGAAGGAGCCAACAAAGTTGACCTGTTCAAAAATAAAAAACAATAAAAGCTCGCTAGACCAAAAACCCAAGAAACAGTCTAGGCAAAAGTTAGAGCAAAAAAAAAACATAAAAACAAAAAAAGGGGCTCGCTAGATGAAAAGTTATGAGCCATAAAAAGCAGGCTGGATTGAAAACCCGGAAGGACGATTTAGCAGAGGATCAAACGATGCCAAACTGGGGCAAATTGAGGTTCGACGACGGGAGAAAAGGCATCATCATAGAAGATCAAGAATCAACAACCCAATGGCAGGTCATAGCATAACAAGCATATTCTAGTCATCATAGTCAAGAGATTGATAAATGGGTACTCAAATAAAATCTGCATCACACATAACAAACCCTAACTCACATTCTTCTTCTCTCATACATTTCTAAACCCTTCATTCTACCATTTGTTTCACACATCCCAGTATCTTCCATCACACACCCCTCATAACAAACCCTAACTCTCATTCTCTTAAATTCACCTTCTCGCATACATTTCTAAACCCTTCATTCTACCATTTGTTTCACGCCTTCCATAACAAACCCTAACTCGCATTCTCCTAAATTCACCTTCTATCATACATTTCTAAATCCAAACCCTTCATCCTACCATTTGTTTCACACCTCTCAGTATCTTCTATCACGCAACCCTCATGACAAAACCTAATTCTTATCCTCCTACATTGTTCTTCTCTCATTCACCTCTAAATCCAAACCCTTCATCCAACCATTTGTTTCACACCTCTCAGTATCTTCTATCACACAACCCTCATGACAAAACCTAATTCTTATTCTCCTACATTCTTCTTCTCTCATCCACCTCTAATTCCAAGCCCTTCATTCTCCCATTTGCTTCACACCTCCCAATATCTTCCCCCACTAAACAAATCATCCTTCTGGAGCATGCATAATCAACTATATCAAGTCAAAGTTAGGTCTAAAAGCTCGCTAGATCGAAAAATTGAAAAGGCGGTCTAGGAAAAAATTAGAGCACAAAAAAAAAACAAAAAACAAAAACTCGCTAGATCGAAAACTCGAAAGGGCGGTCTAGGCAAAAATTAGAGCACAAAAAAAAAACAAAAGCTCGCTAGATTGAAAACCAGAAAAGGCGATCTAGGCAAAAATCAGAGCGAGAAAAAATTAATAAAAGATGCTTGCTTATTAAGACAAAAATGTTGATTCCAGAAAGACTAAAGATTCCGAGTAAAGTCAAGGCTACGAAAAAGGACAGAGACAAGGACATACCAAATGAAAGAAACTCACTTAAGAGAATCAAAGATGAGAAAGAGCAGCAACAAAGCAGCACCCCCTGGGCTGCCCACCACCGTCGCTGGCTCGTCATCACTGCGATGCACGGCCACTCCTCCACCTCGGTCGTCATCATCATCAAGCCTCCGATCGGCAACAACAACAACAACAGCAACAATGGCAGTAGCCGCGACCAACTCCAAAGGCGAATCAAATCTGCAACGTCTTCCTCCATCGGTGCCCGTTCAAGCCCCGCCCTTTGTGGCGCCTCGCGTCCCACTGGCTGCCACCATGAGGAGCCTCTGTTCCCAGCCGCAAGCTCCTGTTCCTCTATCTGCAGTTCTCGGCTCGCTCTCTCACATCACCGCTCGGTCCCACACCACCCACCACAATCACCTCTGTTCATCGTGACTACTACCATCCACCCAATCCAATCACCAAACAACCATCAAAGGGATCGAGCTCTCAGCACAAAATGTCTTGGATCAATCAATCAAAAAAATCTAAAAGAACAATGATTAAAGACCACAAACTAGGGCATTTCTTTTCAATTTTATAACATATCATCCATCATGAGGGCATCTAGATTACACGCATCATACACAACTTATTCATGCAACTGAGGAAAAATTTGTCTTGTCTCTAATGCATATTACCACATACATCATTCATATATACTGGGGCAATTTTTGTCGTGTCTCCAGTATCAATGAACATCACACCCACGTTACACACATCATGCATTCATGCATTCATCAAAACTGGGGCAATTGAGATGTGATTTACAGTAGGGGAAATCTATCTCTCAGTTAAAATCATCTCATGCCCTTCTAATCATGCATTACAAGCATCTCTTCCAGATCATCCGCATAGCTTGCAAAGAGACCAAGATAATTTGTCAGCATTATAATCACCACATTTAGCACACACCATATGCAACATCTTCACAAAATTTCAACAAAGAGCTTTACATTTCGCAGCATCAACTATACATTTCTTGCATCAACTTTACCTTTCCCTGCCTCGATTTAAATTCCCTTGCCTCGATTTAAATTCCCTTGCTTCGATTTAAATTCCAGTGTCTTGATTTACATTTCCTACCTCGATATAAATTCCCTTGCCTCGATTTAAATTCCAGTGCCTCGATTTAAATTCCCTTGCCTCGATTTAAATTCCAGTGCCTTGATTTACATTTCTTGCCTGATTTAAATTCCCTTGCCTCGATTTAAATTCCAGTGCCTCGATTTAAATTCTCTTGCCTCGAATTAAATTCCCTTGCCTCGATTTCAATTCCAGTGCCTCGATTTAAATTCCCTAGCCTCGATTTAAATTCCCTTGCCTCGCTTTCAATTCTAGTGCCTCGATTTAAATTCTCTTGCCTCCATTTAAATTCCCTTGCCTCGATTTAAATTCCCTTGCCTCGATTTCAATTCCAGTGCCTCTATTTAAATTTCCTTGCCTCGATTTAAATTTCCTTGCCTCGATTTAAATTCCAGTGCCTCGATATAATTCCCTTGCCTCGATTTAAATTCTCTTGCATCGATTTCAATTCCAGTGCCTCGATTTCAATTCCCCTGCCTCGATTTAATTCCAGTGCCTCGATTTAAATTCTCTTGCCTCGATTTAAATTCCCTTGCCTCGATTTAAATTCCTTGCCTCAATTTCAATTCCAGTGCCTCGATTTAAATTCCCTTGCCTCGATTTAAATTCCCTTGCCTCGATTTCAATTCCAGTGCCTCGATTTCAATTCCCTTGCCTCGATTTAAATTCCAGTGCCTCGATTTAAATTGTCTTGCCTCGATTTAAATTCTCTTGCCTCGATTTAAATTCCCTTGCCTCGATTTAAATTCCCTTGCCTCAATTTCAATTCCAGTGCCTCGATTTAAATTCCCTTGCCTCGATTTAAATTCCTTTGCCTCGATTTAAATTCCCTTGCCTCGATTTCAATTCCCTTGCCTCGATTTAAATTCCAATGCCTCGATTTAAATTCTCTTGCCTCAATTTAAATTCCCTTGCCTCAATTTCAATTCCAGTGCATCGATTTAAATTCCCTTGCCTCTATTTAAATTCCCTTGCCTCGATTTAAATTCCCTTGCCTCGATTTACATTATCTGCCTCGATTTACATTTCCTGCCTCGATTTACATTCCGTTGCCTCGATTTAAATTCCTGTCTCAATTTTATTTTCAGCATCAACCATAAGTCTTCACACACACACACACATCACATGCATCTAGATCCATCATCATTCATCATCCTTTCCGAACAAAATACGTATTCTTATCTTTACTTGTTCCTTACAAATTCAAAAGTCAAAACATTTGCATATCAGTAAGGAACAAGTAAAGAGGGGCAACTGTAAACACCGTATTTTGTCCGGACATTTATTTAAAAATAGAAAAAATACAAAAATACAGAAAAATAAAAATAAAAATAAAATCATGATCAACATCTTATTAAATCACATAATTACAATCAAATTTAGCATAATCTCATTGCATCAAACATAATCACAATTGCATCAATCACAATCTCATCATACACAATTATCACAAATTAAATCAAACACAATCAACAAAAATCAATCAAAATTTCATTTCATTAATGCTAATTTTACCCTAGATAGTTAATATATATTGAGCATTTTCATCAAAAAAAAAACAAGAACAGTGCAAAAACACAGAGCACAGGAAGGGGAGAGCAGCACCATCATCATGGTGGCTCAGCCACTCATAACAGCAACATAGCAACGCAGCAGCAACAGCTACACAAGAGCAAACAACGGCAGCAAAGCCGCACAGTAGAATAAAAGCAATACCCTCGCGCCACACCCGGAAGCAGCGGCACGAGCCACAACCTCCTGCTCCTTCTGCTTCGACCGCTGCCTGCTGCTCGTGCCACCTAGCCACAGTCACGACTCCCTCTGCCTCATCGCAGTGGCGGCAACAGAAGCTCTCCTCTCTCCGGCCGCGTCTCTCTTCCTTCCAATAGCAGCACCGCGAGACGCCTCAAGAAGCAGCAACCATGGCGCCCTCCGACAGCAGCCGCGGAACCAACCCGCACACACCGCTGGCGCCGGCGCCCGCTACCGCCTCTGCCTTCTCACCTCCCGCGACAGGGGCGCCCGCTCGCACACAGCCCACAAGGCCAGCCGCCATCGCAAGGCGTCTCCTCCGTCCAAGCGCGAGCCTGACCACCGCACACGCCGCGGTGACGCAGCATAGGCCGCCGCCAGTCTCTCTCCCTCTCCCCTTCTTTCCCTATACGGGAATTAGGGTGAAAAGGGGGTTTGTTTGGTTTTATTATTATTATTATTATTGTCGTCGTAGTCGTCGTCTCATTATTTATCTTTACTATTATTATTATTATTATATTTTCCTTTTAAATAAACAAAATCTTTTTTTTACAATTTATGATCTCGTTGTATGAGATAATCATCCTCGGGA
The DNA here is from genome assembly GCA_013621005.1 of Aeschynomene evenia. Classification (NCBI taxonomy): domain Eukaryota; kingdom Viridiplantae; phylum Streptophyta; class Magnoliopsida; order Fabales; family Fabaceae; genus Aeschynomene; species Aeschynomene evenia. The sequence goes on along the minus strand of RYYW01000045.1, from coordinate 46,685 downwards.
TCATAATTTGTGGGGTACTTGTGCGAATCATATTGTCCTGTACCCTAAAAATATTATTTTCTTAAATAAACAAAAAAAAATTTAAATAAAATTCAATTCCTTTTTCGTCAAAATCAAAATCTCTTAATTTCCCATTTTACAATTCATGATCTCGTTGTAGGATTTAATCATCCTCGAGGATCGCAATTTCGGGGTACTTGTGCAAATCATATCGCCTTGTATCCCAAAATATTTTTTTTTTCCTTAAATAGGAAAATTCTTTTTTTTAACAAAATTCACAAAAATCTTTCTACCAGTTATCGATTTCGTTGTATGAGATGATCATCCTCGAAATTTCAGAATGTGGAGTACTTGTGTGAATCATATCGCCCTGTATCCTAAAAATATCTTTTTTTAATAAACAAATTCTCTTTTTTATTTAATTTATTCTCTTTCAATTAAAATTAAATCAAAATTCACAAAATCTTTTTTTACAATTTATTATTTCGTTGTATGAGATAATCATCCTCGTAATTTTAAATTGTGAAGTACTTGTGCGACTCATAACTCGTCCTGTACTCAACATCTTCTAAAATATTACCAACACACAAGCATTTTCTACAAGAACGACGTGGGTTTGAGTTCCTCATTGCACCAGAGGATACGTCGGCGCAGGCTACAACCTGTCAACCCAAAATTAAATTTCAAATCATTTTGTTCCTTCTTTATGTGTTTAGTTTCATTTATTTCGATTTAAAGGGGAAATTAAATGTTATTAAATTATAAATATAGATTTGCATAATTTGCTCTAGGGTAGCCGTATTTATACGGATGTATTAGGGGTGCAGTGGAATTAAATTCTCACCCTTCCCTAGTCATAATTCGACTCCCGAACCCTAATCTCTGAAAAGACCTGTTTTACACAAAATAAAGGTTTTCCAATTTTTCCATAATTAAAATTGGTGGCGACTCCATTTTTCTCTATTTTTAGTCACGGCACCCCTCGGGGACGTTGTGACACTATATAAAATATTTAATAGTTTTATATTTTGAAATAATTAGTTTTAACAAAGTCAAAATAAAGATTTTAGATATGAAATTATTTGATAATTATTTAGTAAGAAAAAAGCTTTAAAAGTGTATAGTTTTGTAAAAATAATCACTAGAAAATGGTTTAAATGCAATGATATTTTAGATAAAAGTTTTTAGGGGTTTTCTTTACTGAGATAATGAGTTTTTAACAATATAAAAATAAAGGTTGAGATTTATAAATATTTTCATAATTATTTGCTAAGAAAAAGCCCTTAAAAACCATAGTTTCATGAAAATAGTTGCTAGAATGTATTTTGGTACAATAAAATATGATTTAAGATATTTACAAGCTTTTTCCATGATTAAATAATATTATTTAAGACCTTTTTACATTCTGTCTAGATTTGAAAAATAACTTAAAAATAATTTAATACTTGATTTTCTAAAACTATGACTAGTTAAAAACAAGTAGTATTTAAAATAGAAATTTTAGGAAAATTTTCCTAACATATATCACTTGGCCGAATGAACATTATTTAAATCAGTAAGTTAATGATAATTAAAGTAATAATAAGATGACTAAAAGTTCGATTATGTATAAAAGAAATTAATAGACAGTAAAATAAACGACACTAGGTAATTTCTTGAAAATGAAGGGGATGAGATAAAATAATAAAGTAAAGAGCAAAACCATTCTGAAATAATTATAATATAAGGACATTTAACTTAAAAAGTTTTAGTTTGATAATAAAAGATTTAAATTACAAAGAAATTTAAGTTTCTAGTATTCCGCTCATAAAGTGTATAATAAGAAGAATAAATAAATAAAGGAACGAGTACCTTTCTGAAATAAACTTAAAATGTAAGGATTTAATTAAAAATAATTTACTTAGGAAAGATTTGGATTACTTAAGAAGGGATTAAAACTTCTAATTTAACTAGTCTAGTCAATAAAGACAATAATTGATAATTAGAAAAGAAATTGGAATTTATAAGAAAAAAAAATATGAGGTAAGTAAATAATAACTATTCAATAATGATATTTATATGAATCATGTTACTTCATAAAACTTTAGGAGAGATATTGAGAAAAGAATTACTCCATAACACGTAATGACATAATCAATGTACATGTGCGTCAAGTGAGTAGTGCATGTGATGATGTTATCCTTTTGACTTGTGGGTTATGATAATGCGTAGATTTGTTTGATGATTTGTATGTGGTGATAAGAATGACTTAGAATGATGAAACTTAATATGACATTGTGTGGTGAAATGCGACTGATATAGTATTACTGTGAATTACTGTATTGCATTATTGTTGTGATGCGTAGGAGTTGGAGATGGAGTTACGGAGTGGTGATATGGGAACAGAAGTGTTGTTGTGCATGTATATATATATATATATACCCGTCGAGTGGAACTTTTGATTAGCCTAGATCCAGCCGTTTGACAGGGCTAACGGTAGTGCATTGCGCATCTCACGAGATAGGGAGGCCTATGTGGTGAGATGTGGTTTTCATGCATGGGACACATAGTCCTACCATTGTTTTGATGATAAAAGGGGTTTATGTGGTTGTACTGGGGTGTTCCCGATGAGTATGGTTATGGTGGGTGATTTCTGATGATGTTTTGCTAAAGCGTACACTCATGAAAATGGAAAATAGTTAATCCTTAGTTCCATGCAGACGAAGAAGTTCCCAGCATACGACCCGACCTCAAAGTTCTAGTTACGCGATAACGTAGAATGTTTGACTATTCAAAGTAACGTGCCTTGTCTTTTCTTAAAATTAAATGTGTGTTCCTTCAAAAGCAAACGTTACTTTGAATAGCTGGAATTGGCATAAGCGGTACCAAGCCCGAGTACTGTGTAATGATTCACTGAGAATTTTGTTCTCACGCTCTCTTTCTTCCTTATGCCCCAATTCTAGGAGATGGATCCACCGCCACACGCCGTTGATCTCCTCACCGTCCGTTTCTTCCCGGCTACGAGGTTCGTATCTGTCACGTCTGCCATTCCCACCTCGTTCGGATTCTATGTTGCGGATCTTCCCCTCTAGGATCCTCCGCCGGAGCCCTTCATCCCTCAGCCACCCCACGGAGTAGGAAACCTTCCACCCAGAGTGCACCATGAGCTGCCCCCTCCTCCTATGCATGCGACAGCCCAGGATCCGGAGCCTCCACCAGATTCGCTTGTGTTCTTCGAAGGAAACATTATGGATAATCCCTTCCTCTAGATTGACCCAGACGACGTGATGCCAGATTATATCCCAGGAGAGCGGGACTCTGATGACGAGGGCATTCTTGAGGCGGTCGTGTCATCACAGGGAGTGGAGGAGGATGAAGACGAAGAGGTCCTGGATGAAGACGAAGAGGACCCGGATGAAGACCCAGACACGATACCAGCAGACTGTAGCTGAGGAGACTATTTCTTTCTTGTTGTTTTATTTCTTTCCCTATGTTTGGACAAGTTATTTTCATTGGTCATTATTTCGACCTAACTTGATACATTTATGGTTGTAATCCTTACTATGGTTATATTCTGTGACTATGTGGGGTTTTGGTATACCCTCACTATTTTGCTTAAATGTTATTTTCAGTTTTATTATCCCCTTTATAATTCGTTGTATGGTTTACTTCGCCTTGCATTTCAATATGTTTTTTCAATAGTTTTAGGATGTTACACAATATGACAATGAGTTCACCCGACATGCTGGGATGACAAAGTACAACATGACCCTGAACAACAGAGTGACCCGTTTCATCTAGGGTCTGTCGAGGGAGTACAGAGTTAACATAATCAAATATGCATTACATGAGCACTATTCAGTAGTAGTGAACACAGCCCTAGCCACCGAGACAGTCATCCAACGAGAATACAAAGGCGCCACAGAGGTAAAGAAGAAGTCAAGGCAGATAGGGTATTTCTCAGGTAGTGTCGCTCCCACCTACAGATAGCAACAGACGCAACAGGGGTATCAGCCAATTAGGACCACCCTCTCAGCGCCCACCACGGTGTGCCCCTCGACTTCTTTGGGCCAGAGTAGAGATAGTCAGAAGACTGAGTCACAGTAATACCTTGGAGGTGCGGTATCTTCTTATCCTTGGTGCCAGACATATGGGAAGCTTCATTCAGAAGAGTGTCGCAGAGGGACCAGATGATGTTATAACTGTGGTCAGGAGGGTCGCGACATCAAGGAGTGCCCTTCAGCCAGCACCCAGGAAGGGGTCAGTTCAGGTAACCACGCAAGGAGCATAGTTAGTTCAGTGTCATGCAAATTGTTCGCACCTTCTGGCATAGATGATGGCGACATGAGATCAGATAGTAGGGGACCTAGCAGTGGAGAACAACCCCGTCTTTTTGCGCTCACATGTCAAGAAGCTCAAACAGCCAACGCCATTCTCACAGGTAATGTTTTAGTTAAGGATTATGAAGTTATAGCCTTATTAATCCATAGTATCAGTTATATGTATGTCAACTTTACATTCAAATGAAATTTGGGGACCAAATTCTTAGAATGAGGGGAGATTGTGATACCCCATATCATAGTATCTTAGGAAGGACTCAAATGTGACCTAGGATAGCTAGAAAAGGTTTCAGAGGGCCTTAAAAACAAGTTTGGAGGCAAAAGTTAGATGCAGCTTGCAACACATTTTCTAGTGGCCACTAGAGGCTTTCTTGTGAGCATTTCAGAAGAGGAACTCGCAAGCGAGTAAGAGTAACTCACTAGTGAGCCTTCAGCCTTCACTAGCGAGCAGGTGTAGTTCGCTAGCGAGGTCAGCACGTAGCCTAGTTCAAGTTTTGTTTTCTTTTACGTGGTTCTGATCCATCCTTTTGCACGTCAGGTGCAAATGCGGTGCTGATAGCTGAAGCTGGAGCTAGCAGTGCTTCACAGTTTCAGCATGTTCTAGGTGAGTGGAGGTTTTAGGGTGGTAGGTTTTATTATGTTGATATGCATGTGTATGTGTAATAGTAGTTGTAGTAGAATAACATGCTTAGTAGATAGTATAACATGCATAGGTAGATAGTATAACATGCTTAGGTGGTTAGTATAACGTGCTAGGTAGTTAGGAATGGTTAGGATAGATGACTTAGTGACTTCCCTTTTAGTTTATGTGTATGTCATGTTATGCTATGTTATGCTTACATATATCTATGTATGTAGTTGTGTTATTGACTGATTTATGTTATAACATGCTAAGTAGTAGAGTATGATAGAACCATATGCCATGTATGTTTGATGTATGATAGTACGTACGTTATATGTTGCATGATAGAATGAATTGTATATTGACTATTTATGTAGTATGTGATGTCGTTGTAGTATGTATTTACGCTATAGCCCGGATGTAGCTCCCGGTTGAGTTTAGCAGTGACATTCTATTATGAGACGCCTCGAGAAGTGGAGACACGAGCTCCGGAGTCAGAGGGCCTTTTTGTGAGGAGCCAAAGGCACGGGTCCAAGAGGTAGCGACATTACCCATGTTATCAACAGTTCGGGAGGAGGAGCCACTGCCAGTGTTGGACGATATGGATCTATATCGGTTCGAGGATGACTTCGATGATACTGATATTTGAGATCAGATGTTGGAGGAGGGCCAATGATGTGTTGCGTAGGCCTCATGAGGACGTCTTTATTGATATATGTATAGATATATGTTATCTTTGTTGTGAGACTGTGTTTCTTGTACTCCTAGCAGCTGATCAAGCAGTCTTTTTGTTATATATATAGCTCCTTGAGTTGTCGTCGAATTTGTTTTAGCTCAACTGACTCTTTCTTTTTGTTATATTCCTCATGATGTATATTGGCCATATCTTTTTGTATTGTAGACCACTTTTAGACATGTCATTATTCATATTTACTCTAGTAGGCATATGACCTGTATGGACATTGTTTAAAGTTTAAACACTACTCTAGATCTTGGATAATAGAATGATGCATATATATATATATATATAGAGAGAGAGATTGATATTCCTCATTATTATTATTTGATTTTCGTTCTCTCTGGATTATATTGTATGTATAACTCATGTGTATCTTGATGTCATGGCTCGTCGGTTTCTATGCTATTGTTTCGATTTCTATTTATACGTTATTGTATTACCTATAAAATAAATGTGTGTTTTAGTAAAGTAGCATACTAATGAGTTAGTTACAACAATGGTGTAATTAACTAGTTAGGATGTTACAAAAGTGATAGAGAGATTTAGAATGGAAAATTGCTTATCAAGGATAGTTCAAATTCATAAGGGAAAAGTGTCCTAAAAATAAATTGGAACTTAAGGAAATAGAAAATATTCCCTATGTTAGTGGTAGTGAGCCTGATATACATTCAGACATGCACTCGACCATATATATGTTTTGCTGTCAAAATGTTAAGTCGCTATCAAAGTAATCCTGGAATGGACCACCAGAAAGCTGAAAAGAAAATACTTAGGTATTTACAAGGCACCAAGGAGCTCATGCTTATTTATAGAAGAACAGATAACCTGGAAGTGGTAGGTTACTTAGATTCAGATTATGTTGAATGTATAGACTCAAGAAAGTCAGCATATGATTATGTCTTTATGTTGGTTAAAGGAGCAGTCTCGTAGAAAAGTGCAAAAGATTCTATCACTGCTACTTCTACTATGGAAAATGAACGTGTGGCATGCTTTGAGGCCACATGCATTGTGGTTGCGAAACTTTGTCTCATGGCTTAGAGTTATAGATAGTATAACTAGGCTGCTAAGAATTTACTGTGATAATATTGAAACTATCTTCTTCTGTAAGAATGACAAGTATTGGAAGGGTGCAAAACACATGAATTTAAAGTATTTGTCGGTAAAGGAAGAAGTTCAGAAATAAAAAGTGTCAATTGAGCAAAATTTGTACTTATCTAATGATAGCAAATCCACTGACTAAAGGTTTGCCACCCAAAACATTTTCTGGTCATGTAAGACGAAGTGCATCATGGATAAGTCCTTGTTGGGATGATCAATATGATATGTATGCATATGTATAGTTATATTTGCTCTTATTGTTCAAACACTTGTGAATTGAATTAATGTTGTGTTTATACTCATTTTGCTTGTTGTTTTTATTGTTCAGACACTTCATCATCATCATCATCATGCAGGCCATCACCATCGCACCATCATTCTTGCTAATGAGAGATGGACACATCTTAGCGAGTCATCCTCCGCAGCTCCTTCCTTAGCCGCGTGCACCACCTCTCGGAGACCAAGCAGCACCAAGCATGGTTCCATCCTCCTCCACAGTAGGGTACTCCAGAATGCGTGGAACCAACAAGTTGCAGCAAAACAAGCTTTGAGCTCATCCATGGCGACAACACCTCCAACAGCGGCGCACCTCCCTCGGACACCATCACAGTAGTGCCTTACGCCCCGCTCTCCGCCCTTTGTAGCGCGCCATGCAGAAGTAGCCAACAACTCTAGGTGACAACAGCCCTAAGCACTCCAGTTCTTCGTGCCACAATAAGTGCAGGTTTGGAAATGCAATTAAGCAACTTTTTTTTTTCAATAAAAAGCAGTAGTTTGCTAAAATAGTTTTGTTTGGATGATTTAGTAGAAAAAGCTAAGTTGTTTTTTCAAGGGATAAAAAAATTGTTTTGGTATAATAAGTTCAATCTAAACTTTGAACATTTTTTCTAGAAAAAAAAAAGTTGTTTTGGGAACACTGAAGAGGTGTTTTTGTCGACTAGCCGACATTGATTAACTTAAAATCATTTTTAACCAAAGTATTCAAATATAAATTTATTCTCAAAGAAGAAGCGATTATATAAAAAGCGAATATATAGACAAGTAAGCGGTTATTGAAACAAACATATCCTAATATTAATTATTATAGAAACAAATTGATTTTCTCTCTTGTCAAGTCATTGTACTCAGTAGCCATCAAGCATTCATTCGTAATAAAATAACTAAATTAAAGAACATCATTGAGATGTGAAACATCTATATGTATAGTTTTGATTGTAGCTAGTTGAAAGCATTGAACAAACATTTTCATCATGACATATGTTGCCAATTCAGTACCAACAATTCACAATCCTCTATTCATATACAAAGTTTGTTTCCTGCATGTTCCAGTGAGTAACCATGGGTGATGAAGCAATAAATGAGTTGAAGGTTTATGATGCACTAAGTATAGCTTTTATATTGTTATTGTAATCCTTGATTGGTAGTCCAATTTGTTGAGCTAATGTCACTGCATTATACATTTATACTACTATCTTATGAGTTCTAAATCTGGAATTTGTCACTGGTTAATTGAACCGTTTGTTTTGTGCGAATAATGAGATTTGTATTCTAATCTTCTATTTTGCATTGGGGTTGTCCAGAATTATCATCATTTTGAGAATGAATATAGGAAAATCTAGGTAGTGGGAACTTAAGAGTTAAGGAAAGAAGTAGTTGTTAGTGTGAGAAAATTCCAGAGGAATGCCTCTAAGCTATGCTTCCACACCAAAAGGGGGGGTGAATTGGTTGTTAACTTTTCTTGAATTCCAAAATTTTTTATTAATATTCTGCACTTTACAAACTGATCAAGCTTTTCAACTTGTCAATGATTAGTTTTCAAGCCAAAATACAATATTAAACTCAAAATATATTTCTCAAAGTATTATGCAGCGGATTATAATACACAACCAATTAACTCAATTCAAATATGTATATCAAGCTTCTGACTTATTACAGATATATTCAATCCTCTGAATCAATCCAATTAAAATGATAATGTCAAAATATCAAAAACAAACTTCTGAATCTCAATCTTCTGAACTCGGAATATTCAAGTTCTGTTCCAGAATTATCAATCTTCTGACTTCTGCAGAAATTGAATTTCAATCTTCTGAATTCTCAAACTTGATTCTTTAATGTCCAATATTATCAATTCAATTAATACAGACTTAAATCAACATGTAATCATATGATTTAAACCATTTAAACTCTTAAAACATATAGAAAACAATATCAGAAATATCAATTACAGATTTAACAAACCACAGATTTATCAAGATCAGAAATAGAATGCTTCTCACTTTGTTTTCTTAATATTTTCGATATTGATATCAGTTCTTGTTTCTTTTATTAAATCAATATGTTTCTCAGTTATTAAAACATCAAGGATCAATATACAAATTGATTTTAATGTAATACCTCGGGTATTCTGAGATAGTTTGAGTAAGAGATCACGGTGCACCGGGGAGATAGAGCCAAGTGGGCCCCACCTCCCCACCTTTTTTCTTTTCTTTTCCCCCTTTCTTCCCTTCATTTCCCGTAACCCACTCCCCCCTCATTTCACATAATTCTTCTTCTTCCTCATCTCATCTCTCCCTCTCCAATCTCTCATCAAAGCTCCATTAATGTTCAAGATCAAGTTAGCATTTCTCATCTAGTATATTGTGGGTAAGTGTAGAGTATTTCTTTCTCTCCGTTGATGTCTATTTCTCTCTATTTCGGATTTGGGTTTTAGGCTTACAATTCGGGTTTTTGATTTTGTTGTGAGATTGAGGTTTGTGATGTGTTCTCTAGGGTCTCAACCAACTACAGAAACTTCGGGTAACTTGTCCTAGCTCCGGGTGGTGTCTTGGAGCTCATTTGAGTAATTTGTGAGTAATGGGTTATTTGTGGTTTATGTATGATTTTGATTGTTATTATGAATTTCTTGCTATGATAGTTGATAGGGACTGAGATTGGTTGATATATGATTGATATTGCATGTTGGTGGTGTTTGATTTGGATGGGTTGTGGTGAAAATGTGGATTTGAAGATGATTTTTGCGAAGTTTTCTGCAGAATTTCGTCTCTGACCCAGGCTGTAATCGATTACAGCGAATTGGTAATCGATTACAGACTGCTTATTTTCGCAAAAATTTTCTTCAGAACGAAATTTGAAGCTGGTAATCGATTACAGGGGCCTGTAATCGATTACATCAGTACTAAAACTCTATTTTCAAGACTTTAACTCAAAATCTTTATACATTCAAGTTATGCTTTCAAATTCATTCGTTCACCACTACCCCAAACCCGATACTGGTTGTTTATGATGTTATGTTGATGATGATTGAATGAAATGAAAATATGTGATTATGAAATGATAATTTGGCATTGGATGAGATTGGATGTGTGAGAATTTAGAAATTTCTTTGTTTATGTAATAATATGATAAAGACATGATGATGATTTGATGTCGTTGTTTTTATGATATGATGCTGATGATGTGATGATGAAACGATGATGCATGAGTGATATGTAAATGGTGTGATGATGATGCGATGACGATGAATCAATGATAATTAAGATTTAAGACATAAACCATATATTTATATACGAAAGGAATTCGAAGGAAGGATCAGTTTGGATCCGACCTGAGGAGGGGCTGGGCTCCTGGGGTCGAAGGACTTAAGGACCTGAGGAGGGGCGGGGCTCCCGGGGTTCTTAGGTTATTATGTCTGAGGAGGGCGGGGCTCCCGGGACAGTAATGAGGATCTGAGGAGGGGCTGGGCTCCCGGGATCCATAAACGAAAAATACATATCGAGACATACAGAAATGTGAAACGAATTAACGTACGAGGATTTGTGATAAAGAAACCGGATCGTATGTGGTACGCATTATTGCATAAATTGGTGATGCTTGTGTATGTCATATGTGTCAATTATAAACTGTTTATAATCCTTATTCACTGAGCGTATGACTCACCCATTCATACAAAATATTTTCAGTCACAAGTGTAAAGCAAGGGATGGACTCGTCCGTACCTCCGAACTCTTAGCATTGGTGAGCCTCAATGGGCAGAGGCGTTATGTCCTTGTCTGTTGTCTATGTAGTCTGCTCCATAGGTTTACAAACAAGATTGTCTATGTTATGTGTATTTGATGTAGTCTAATTAAGACTTGTTGTATTATGTTGATTCTGAGTTAAGTAGGATGTTCTTTATGGGTTGTATGGGTCATGAGTATAGGAGTGATACTTGAGGACCCTATTATATGTATGGATTATACGTGTTGTGTGTTGTTAAAGTAGCTGTGGCTGTTGTTGTTTAGCTTGATATTGTGTGGAATCCAGGTTAAGGCTGACATGGGACTTGGTGTCCCATGTGCCGGTCACGGATCCGAGTTGGGTCGTGACATTTAATCACAAAGATTAATTTACCTATCAATTCTTTAAGATTCAAGACTTAAACACTCATGCTCTGTTTTTGCGTTTTCTTACTCTGTTTTAAATTTCAGAATTCCCAAACAAACAAAAATGATTATATAAATGCAATATATAAGAGTTATGAATGTAAGAGTTAAGGGTAAGAAGATTAAACCAATTTTTATACTGGTTCGACCATTAATATGCCTACATCCAGTTCTTCAATCTTCAACCAATTGAGTTCCACTAGACAAGTTTTGTTGAACACAAATTACAATCACTTCGATATGTTTTGCAACCTTCTCAGGTTCGACACTTTGAGAATATCCCCTTCCCAAAGATTTCACTTCCTAGATATCCCCTCTAGAAAGATTTCTGCTCCAAGGATGTACCCTCCAAGAAGACTTTCCCGCCTTGATATCCCCTCAAGGACTTTTCAGCAATCTTGTTCTTGAAACACTTTCTTGCGAATCAATTGTTGACAAATTGATTTCATATTTCTTGGTTCTTCAATCTCAAACTCATTAAGTTTGAATCTTCTTTCTGAAATTTTCTTTTCAGAATTCTTCTTCCTTATTCTTCTCTTATCAGAAGTATCATTTCTGCATCAATCTTTGAACGCTTTCTTTCTTCTCTTCTCTCTGTTTTTTCTCACAGCATTTTCTCTCAGATTTTTCTATCTCAGAGAATTTTTCTTTCTTTTCAGCTCATGCCTTTTTTCCTTTTTCTCTCTCTAAGAGTGTGTGTTCGTGTATAATTGTTCTCAACCTCTGATTACAACTTGAGATTTTCTTTATATAGAGAACTCTTTCAACTTAATACAACATAATAACTAACTAACTTTTGGGAAGGAAAACTATATGAATAACTCTTATCCATTTACAATTTTAACTAACCTCCCTAATATAACATGTGCTAAACAAAATACATTTAACTAACTCATATTAATACTTCTAAACTTCAGTAATTAATATTTCGAACTTCCTTCTGAAGTTTCAGATTTATCTTCTCACAGAACTGTTTCAACAAACAACACAGTTCTTTAACCTTCTGAGATTTTCATTCTTCTGACTTTGGCTTCCATAAGTCTGATTCTTCTCTGAACCAGCTTCTGAACTTTCTTCGAAGCTTCTGAACTATCTTCTGAAGTGTATTACATATAGAATTTACAATATAAAGCCTAATACACTTTCTAAACCTGTAATCTAAGCTTCTTATATCTAAAATACACATTGTTCAATCTTCTGAAGCTATTACAGAAAATAACATCTATCTAAACAATTACAGAAGTATCAATTTAACCTTCTTAGATAGACTTACATGGTTCTTATGCTAATGTACAATCTTCTGAAACATCTATACATATTTCTTTCCAGATGTATAACACCATAAACCTTCTTTACATGAGTTTTGTTATTATCAAAACCAAAATAAGGATTTACATCAACAATCTCCCCCTTTTTTATGATGACAAAACTTATGTAATCTTTTCAATGCATCTCAAGATTTTTCAAAACAAAAACATAGCATTAAGTTTTCAGAAAAATCATTTCAGAAAATGTTTTAACATTATATCAGAAATATGAATTATTACCATCATGATCAGAACCAATGTATCAGAAATAAACTCAGAATTAAAATCAGAAACATATACTTCAGAATTATGTTTCAGAAATATGATCCGAACTATACATTTCAGAATTATGATCACAATCACATGCACCAGAATCATATGCTTATTTCAACAATATGCTTATATCAGAAATATGTTTCAAAACATATAATACATTTATAGCTTGCCCTGAATTATATATTCATTTCAAAAATATCAGAACTTAACATCTAAGATTACTAACTCCCCTTTTTGAAAGATTTTGATTACATCTAATCATCTTATGACATAAACAAATATATGAAGGATTATATCAATAATCAATCTCCCCTTTCAACAAGGATAAGAAAGATTACATCAATCATCTCCCCTTTTTGTCATGATCAAAAAGGTTTAAACAAACTTCATGTTAAGCTTATTTCTAAGAGATATAAATATATCTTCTGAAATAGGTTTAGTGAAAATATCAGCTAAATTATTTTCTGTTTCCACAAACTTCAGTTCTATCTTAACAGTAGTGAATGTCAAAACTTAACATTAGTATTTGTTATGAGAATAGTTATACCTTTGAATAGTATAACATTCATAAATCCTAGGATTTATAATTTTTAATTGTTGTTGTAGGTTACTTGCTATACTTAATCATGTTTACATAATGAGATTATTCTGAATTAGCTTTGTTTTTTGTTGCCTCATGGAAGAACTGTTTTTTGGATTTGAATGGACAGATTATATTTGTTCTTGAATATGAATGGCCAAGTTCTCTTTGTTCTTGGATTTACAATTTCTATATAATATGTTATTTCCATTGGATAATGCATGCAAAAGTTCCCTTGAGATTATTGGTGAGACTTACTTTTAATTGCTTCTTTTAGTTCCTGTTCCCTAAAGTGGTTGATCTTGATTGTTGTATGAGTTCTACAAAACATTGCATACAATATTTCCAAGTTGCAGAATGATCTAGAAGATTTAGCTTGGCTGGTTTGTGACCTGAGGCTATTTGTGGACATCTACTAACCTTGAAGAATAGATAAAGATTGATTAATTGTTATGTTTTATCTTATTATTTGTTTAATATTTTTATTTAGCTGCATTGGTTCTATTCAATGTAAAACAATGGTAATAATGATGAAATCTGAATATACATTTTGGTATTTTGAATTAATTGTCATATATGGTAAGTACTGCTATTTTTTAATTAAAATTACTTCATTACTTTATTTGCTACCAACTTATTGAATGACTTATATAAAATTGTGACTAATTGAATACTTGATTGGTATTAATCTTTACAATCTATAAGTAGAAATATATTAGATGTATGATGAATAAGTTGAGATTGTATAAAGTTCATTACAAACTTTTTACTACTAATAAAATTCAATAATTCATATGTAGCAAACATATACAATTTAACTTTACGTAATGAATTTTTTTTTGTTGAAATGAACGCAATTAATCTATAGTTATTGTTATTAATAAGTTGTTAAAGATGTTGAGGTTGTGAGATTACGCTAATTCTTGGAATTATAACAGGTTTTTATGTAATTATTCATTAAAATTTATAGCTACTGATAGTCATTGGTAATGTAAAGTTGTCATATGCAAATGGAGCAAACAGAAAATAATTATGTTTAAACCTTCATAATTTATATTATATAGCCATTGAGATATTTGGATATTTTTATATTTTAATGTAATGGGGTGATAAATATTAATTTTTATGATGGAGTGATATTATTCTCAAATATTTTTAATACAATAGGGTGATACGTATCAAATTTTATGAGATTGCCGCTACAATTATATAACATAATTTATATAGTGTATTTGTAAATATATATATCCTACAATTATATATAGTGTTTCATTGATTGTATTGATTCTGAATTATCATTATGTACTAGTGTATACCATGTTCTCTGTACGTGGAGTTAACTAAATTGTTTGAATTAAATTTAGTATGTTATAATATCTAACAAATAATTTGTAAATAATATTCAAATGTCATAAAATACAAATAATTAATAAAATTGTTCGAGAATTATCTATATATATTAACTTATAAAATTTACAACAAAGAATGCAATTAAATCAAGTATTGCGATTTATAGCATTGCAATATCCAACATGGCAACAGGAATTCAACCATATATTATGTGACAAAGAGAAAAGATGTTATTCAATATTTATTATTTTAACATTTTAATTCTACAAATAATCCACATCAATAAAATGTAATTTGCAAATATATAAGCAATACACCAAACTCAAATTCAATAATAATAATAATAAAAAGACTTCGTCCATCGTGGATAGTTAACTATTATGAGGGCTCAACTGTACTACCTCAGGTATTCTGAGTTAGTTTGAGTAAGAGATCACGGTACACCCGGGGATATAGGACCACGTGGGCCCCACCTCCCCTCTCTTTTTCTTTCCCTTTTTCCTTCTTTCTCCCCCCATTCACGTCACTTTCTCTCTCCCTCTCATTTTCTCTCTTCTTCTTCTTCCTCATCCCTTTCTTTCTTCTCTAATCCAAACCCAAACCCCATTAATCATCAAAGATCAAGTTAGCATTGCTCATCTAGTATATTGAGGGTAAGTGTAGAGTATTTCTTTTTCTCCATTGATGTCTATTTTCTCTAATTTTCGGATTTGGGGTTTTAGGGCTCAAGATTGGGATTTTTTGATTTTGTTGTGGATCTGAGGATTTTGATGTGTTCTCTAGGGTGTCAACCAACTAGGGAAGCTCCGGGTAGCTCATCCTAGCTCCGGGTGGTGTCTTGGAGCTCATTGGAGTAATTAGTGAGTAATGGGTTATTTGTGGTTTATGTATGATTTTGATTGAATCTTTGAATTTCTTGTTATGATAGTTGATAGGGACTGAGATTGGTTGATATATGATTGATATTGCATGTTGGTTGTGTTTGATTTGGATGGGTTGTGGTGAAAATGTGGATTTGGAGATGATTTTCGCGAAGTTTTCTGCAGAATTTCGTTTCTGACCCAGGCTGTAATCGATTACAGCGAATTGGTAATCGATTACTGTAATCGATTACCCAGACCCTGTAATCGATTACTGCGGGATTGTAATCGATTACAGACTGCCAATTTTTGCAAAAATTTTCTTCGGGACGAAATTTGAAGCATGTAATCGATTACAGAGGTCTGTAATCGATTACAACAGTACAAAAACTCTATTTTCAAGACTTTAATTCAAAATTTTCATATTTTAAAGTTAGTTACTCAAATCCATTCATTCACCATTACCCCAAACTTATTACTTGGATGTTTATGATGTCGATGTATTTATGATATGATGCTGATGATGTGATGATGAAACGATGATGCATGAGTGCTATGTAAATGTTGTGAAGATGATGATGAATTACTTATGATGTGATTATGGATGATATGTGCCACTAACAGCGCTAAATAAGATTAAAAAAAATTGAAGGAATTAAGAGATGGTAAAACGACCTGAGGAGGGGCATAGCTCGCGGGGTCGTAAATGGGAAACCTGATGAGGGGCATAGCTCGCGGGGTTTCTCAGTATGGTGTCTGATGAGGGGCATAGCTCGCGGGACATCCATACTTCCTATGAACATGAGTCGGGGCCGAGCTCCACGTGTTCATAGGTTAAAAGCTACCAAGATAAAGAGACTGTATAAGAACGATGGAATTGATACATATATGTTATTGTTTTATGTTGTAATTGCGTTGTACTGTTATATGCTTCATATATACACTGCTTATAACATGTTTATTCACTGAGCGTATGACTCACCCATTCATACAAAACATTTTCAGATTCAGGTGCAGATCCGGAGGCGAATCATTCCGTTCCTCCAAGCTCTTAGATTCGGTGAGCCTCAATGTTAGAGGCGCTAAGTTATTGTTTTTTGTCTCTGTAGTATGCTCCATAAGTTTACAACCTGATGACGGGAATGAAGTAAGTCTGGAATTCTGCCTAATGTTGACCACTGAAGTTCTCAAGAGACCCCATGGGCGAAGACCCTCAGGAGTTTTACATAGGGCTACCCGAGTTCTATAGGCCCTTCGATGTCATGACGATGTTGGACGTGGACATAACAACCTACTCTATATAAGGAAATGTTGTTCTTGGTACGAAGTGTTAGTGAAAAGAGGCAAATGACAGGATGCCGCCGCCGGTGTGGGAGGAGTTCGTCAAAGTCTTTAGAGGAAGGATAGTCTCGGATATTCAAGAAGGTTGTTAGCATAGTAGTCTTTAAGATCAAACAGATCCTATTTATGTTGGTATTTGGGTGCGCTGTAGAGTCCAGTTGGGTTATACGGCTATGCAACTCATGAAGTCACCTGAGGAGGAAGAGAGTCAAGCGGATTATGAAGGCGCTAAGGAACCCGATGTGTTTTTATCTATATTTCCAGATAAAGAGAATGTCTTTACCTATGGTCATGGGTGCTGGCAGTAGTATTGAGAGCATGCAAGGGGAGTAAGGAGTTAGTAGAAGTTTGGAAAAGAGGAACAAGAGTAAAGGATAGTATCTAGTGAGACTACTTCGAGTGATCCTTAAAGTTATTGGGACCGCTGTTTCACTTCAAGAGGAAGACTCGGGTCGGTGAGGACCGCAACTAGAGACAGGTCGGGTTGAAATCTTGATGCAGCAGTGTGTTTCCCCCATCGTGCGTTGGTTAGGGTCGTTTAGACCTCATCGCCTCTTTGGAACCTGTGCAAGAGGTTTCATTCAGGGTTATACCGTCAGACTCTGAACATATGTGTTGGATTTAAACAGTTGAGACACCTTGTGTGGTATGTCCTTGCTTAATGGGAGTCCCCGACACATACCTGACTCGATCTATCCTTCGGATACCATTCCCAGTAGTCGTGTCGTCGGATAACCTTTCGGACAGGTCTGATAGAGGGGAAGCAAGAGGAAGTTGTGACGGGAACCAAGGAGGTGGATTTTGATGTTGTCGTGGTATGTGTCTTAGTTGCCTTATGTCATACATCAGAGATTTAACGTTTCAGGAAGGTAGGATTTCTTTCCCTATGATGTGAGCCTTGTGTCTCAAGAAGAATAGTGTGTGATTCATGCCTCTTTGATCTCGTCTCGGCGTGCTACGCGATCTTTGGATGGAGCGGCTTCCCTTGGATAGGACGGTTTATGGTAAACCCCAAGAAGGAGAGAGCAATCCGGCAGTAGCCAAAGACCACATCTCTAACCAGGAGTTTCTTGGACTTAGTCAGTGTTGCTGACACTTCTGTTCAGGATTTCTTGGCAACAGTGGTACCGTTGACACGGTCAATCGAAGATGGTGCTCGCTCTCAGTGGTCAGAAGTCAATCAGAGTTTCCAAAAAGCTTAAGGAGTGCGTGAGCACTGCCTCTATTCTTATAAAGTCAGGATCAGGAGGGCCCTAGTGTAACGATGGTTCGAGTACAACACTCAAAAGTTCTCTTGGGAATCATGGAAAGGTGTTGCCTATGTTTAAGAAAGTTAAAACAACGTGAGTAGGGACATTTCACCCGCGAATGGAAGATGTTTGTAATGAAGTTTGCTATTGGGATCTGAGAACACGTAGGTGGACACGATGTTTGAGGATTATGTGCAATGTTATTTATCAGCTGGGAGGAAGCTAATAAGGTTAGTTGTTGATGTAGGAGACCGAAGTCCATGTGTTGATTATCTTTTATTGTTTCTACGGTCAAACCCTAGTGGATGAAGTATGTCAGATGAATATGAAGGGGTTGCATTTTAAGTCAGGAAGACAAGGTGTAATTCTAACACACGATGAAACTTAGTGGTCTTGATACAGATCAGTATGTCACAGAGAGAATATCCAAGGGTGCAAGAGCTTAAGGCTAAGGATGATGATGTAAGAACTTGGAGTTTTCATTGGAATCGAAAAAGGGACGTTAAGATTGAAGTAGGAGTTTTGGTGTACCAACGTATGTGACTTGAGTAGGTCGACTGTAAAGGACAACCACAATGTTATATGTTCGGATCACCCAAGACATGCTAAGAGGTACTTAGACCAGAATGAGATTTTTAGTGGGAAGGCATGAAAAGAACTGTGATAGCTTGTGTTTCTCGTTGATTGGCATATCAACGGGTTAAAGTTGGTAATGATCGACATGGATTTGGTGACAACCTTACCTTGTAGATTTTGCGGCGTTTGACTCTATATGGTTTACGGTGGGCGGGATGAGCTAGTCGGCTCATGTCGTTTGGAAAAGATGATATGTGGTACTCAGTATGTTCAACTCTCCGGTAATGTTATTGTACAGCTACATGGAACTCCCTTCTCTATGGTTTCAGACCGAGAGATTCAGTTCATCTGGTGTTGTTGGGGCAAGTTCGGGAGGTTCGTGGAAACTGTCTCGATCTTAATAATGTCTTTCACCTTAGGCTGTGAAGGCAATTCAGATTCTATAAGGCAAGCTCCGGAATTGTGAACGTGATTTTGGGAGAAGTTTGGGATCACGTGTGTCCTTGGTTGGACCTTCTTGTAATACCAGTTGTTAGGTCAAGTGTTGGCATGACCTCTTCTTGAGGTTTGATAAGAGAGGACGAAAGGTGGAACCTGTGTGGAATGATTCGAGAGTGACGAAGTAGCGATTTTGGGTTTCGACTTAGTGAAAGTCGAAGGTAGATGATAACAACAGGAGATAAACCTTGAGGTTCCATTCTGAGGGTCGTGTGCCCCTCTGAATCGTGTAAGTGATGGATGTGAAGAGATTCGGTAAGTGATGGAAGTTTAGTCCTCCATGTATGGGTCCTTGAGATGCTGGAGTGAGCTAGTGATGTGTATTGGCACCCTCACCTAGGTATTTTTTTTCAACCTATCCGATATGCCTCTTGTCGATAGTGAGGGAGTATGTATCCGACCAATCTTGGATTCTAAAGCGTTAAATGTTATCCTTGGTTCAGTACGAACATATGAGTAGGAACCGATGTTGGTTGGTGTTTGGCAAAGTACGGAAGCTCCGTTCTGCAGGTAGTTGTTAGAGTGGGGGTGGTTTGATGGGACCACCCAGGTTACAAGGCTACATGGGAATCAGAGGAATGCCATGAGGGCTAGATATCCTCACCTCTTTTATGACTCACGTCATCCTTCCCTTCCCTTGCGTGTTTGAATTCGGGGTCCGAATTCTTTAAGGGGGGAAGATTGTAAAACCTCGGGTATTCTGAGTTAGTTTGAGTTAGAGATCACGGTACACCCAGGGAGATAGGACCACGTGCGCCCCACCTCCCCTCTCTTTTTCTTTCCCTTTTTCCTTCTTTCTCCCCCCATTCACGTCACTTTCTCTCTCCCTCTCATTTTCTCTCTTCTTCTTCTTCCTCATCCCTTTCTTTCTTCTCTAATCCAAACCCAAACCCCATTAATCATCAAAGATCAAGTTAGCATTGCTCATCTAGTATATTGAGGGTAAGTGTAGAGTATTTCTTTTTCTCCATTGATGTCTATTTTCTCTAATTTTCGGATTTGGGGTTTTAGGGCTCAAGATTGGGATTTTTTGATTTTGTTGTGGATCTGAGGATTTTGATGTGTTCTCTAGGGTGTCAACCAACTAGGGAAGCTCCGGGTAGCTCATCCTAGCTCCGGGTGGTGTCTTGGAGCTCATTGGAGTAATTAGTGAGTAATGGGTTATTTGTGGTTTATGTATGATTTTGATTGAATCTTTGAATTTCTTGTTATGATAGTTGATAGGGACTGAGATTGGTTGATATATGATTGATATTGCATGCTGGTTGTGTTTGATTTGGATGGGTTGTGGTGAAAATGTGGATTTGGAGATGATTTTCGCGAAGTTTTCTGCAGAATTTCGTTTCTGACCCAGGCTGTAATCGATTACAGCGAATTGGTAATCGATTACTGTAATCGATTACCCAGACCCTGTAATCGATTACTGCGGGATTGTAATCGATTACAGACTGCCAATTTTTGCAAAAATTTTCTTCGGGACGAAATTTGAAGCAGGTAATCGATTACAGAGGTCTGTAATCGATTACAACAGTACAAAAACTCTATTTTCAAGACTTTAATTCAAAGTTTTCATATTTTAAAGTTAGTTACTCAAATTCATTCGTTCACCATTACCCCAAACTTATTACTTGGATGTTTATGATGTCGATGTATTTATGATATGATGCTGATGATGTGATGATGAAACGATGATGCATGAGTGCTATGTAAATGTTGTGAAGATGATGATGAATTACTTATGCTGTGATTATGGATGATATGTGCCACTAACAGCGCTAAATAAGATTAAAAAAAATTGAAGGAATTAAGAGATGGTAAAACGACCTGAGGAGGGGCATAGCTCGCGGGGTCGTAAATGGGAAACCTGATGAGGGGCATAGCTCGCGGGGTTTCTCAGTATGGTGTCTGATGAGGGGCATAGCTCGCGGGACATCCATACTTCCTATGAACATGAGTCGGGGCCGAGCTCCAGGTGTTCATAGGTTAAAAGCTACCAAGATAAAGAGACTGTATAAGAACGATGGAATTGATACATATATGTTATTGGTTTATGTTGTAATTGCGTTGTACTGTTATATGCTTTATATATACACTGCTTATAACCTGTTTATTCACTGAGCATATGACTCACTCATTCATACAAAACATTTTCAGATTCAGGTGCAGATCCGGAGGCGAATCCTTCTGTTCCTTCAAGCTCTTAGATTCGGTGAGCCTCAATGTTAGAGGCGCTAAGTTATTGTATTTTGTCTCTGTAGTATGCTGCATAAGTTTACAAACAGGATTGTCTATGTTAGGTGTAATTGAGATAGTCTAGTTAAGACTTATTGTATTATGTTTGGATTGTATGGGTTAGGGGTATAGGGATGATACTCGAAAACCCTATCTTTATGTATGGATATTATATGATGTGTGATGTTACAGTAGTTGTGGTTATTGCTGTTTAGCTGGTTTGTTGTGTGGATTACAGGTTAAGGCTGACATGGGACTCTGTGTCCAATGTGCCGGTCACGGATCCGAGTTGGATCGTGACATCAACACTTGGATAGTTAACTATTTTTATTCATTTTTTTATCATAAAAAAAATTAGGACACAATAGCTTCAATAGTCTTTGTAAAATATTCAGATAAGTGGATACATAAACTAATATTACATACTAACATGAAAAAGCATCATGTTCTCTGAGAAAGAAGATTGAAAATAATTTAAATTAACTGACATAGCCACTCTATCATTTATTATCACATTAACTATTATTAAGTATTATAAAATGAGTTTTCTAACTCTTTACTCATGCAAGTATTACATGAGAAGAAGCTGAAATGAAGGACAGTTGGACACCAGGATTTCTACAGTGTCACACCATGTATCTTTGATTGACAAATTATTTTTGTGTAAGAAATTTATTCGATGATGAACCTTACTTTATAATATTATATATTAGTGTAGAGCCCGCACTCCGCACGTGGTTCTTAAATTAATTATTAATATATTAAATTTAATTTAGTGTATTAAGTTAAATATATAGATAACCTTTAGATAATATTAAAAAAATTTAATTTTTATTTATTGTCAGTATATGATATTTTTTATACAGTCATTCAATCGAGTTGTCAATTTTTTTATTATTATTTAAAAAGTTATATAAACATAGTATTTTTTATTAGGTGTCAATATAAAATATTTTTACATTACTAATGTATCACATTTAAACTCATTTTAAATATCAATAAAAAATAATGAATAAGGTTATTCAAGCAATATATATAAATATCCAACTAAGTTTTGATTATTAATTTAAATTAATAGAGACAATAAAGACCCAATAAAGTTGTTATGTGTTATTATTTGTGCATATTTCTAAATCCAAAGAACTATCTATTTGCTTAGATTTTTAGGTGACAATTTAATTCTTCCAAATCAATCTTGTATATTTGTATCCTTCTTCTTGCTCAAAAAATAAAAATTAAGTCTAAATTTACTATCTCTTTTTTCTGTAACTCAATCAGCTTCAAGATTCTAAAATACTAAGATGTTGTTTGATTTCCGTATTCATTTTCTGTTTTCATTTTCTGTTTTCTCTGTTTTCAAAATTTTGTGAAGAAAATACTGAAAACAGAGAAATCAATAAAATCATGTTTTCTCTGTTTTTAGTATTTCCTTCACAAAATTTTAAAAACAGAAAATGAAAACAAAAACAAAATAGCACCTAAATTATTTGCCAATTTGCATTCAACACATATACCCAATTATTTCTCACATTCCATTAAGCATAATATATCAGGCCTTATAATTTTAAAATAACATATTATAGAAATGTTTTTTATAATATGACCAAAAAAAAAATTCTATAAGGCATTAAACTCCTTGTGTTACTTACATTATTGACTTATAAAAGCAAACAAAAAATTACTCAAACATCAGGCTTAGTGAATACTTGGTTTGAAGTTTCAAAATAAAAGTATGAAGCATCATTCTTATTTCATTAGAATGTCATATATTTTCTTTAAGTATCTTATTAATTATTTTAACCTCATAAATCTTGATCCAAAAAAAAATTCAAACATCAACATGAACAATAACACCACCAACGACAACAATTTCAACAAAAATAGTATGCAACAGCAACAACAATAGGATGTAACAGCAACAACAGCAATAAAATAAAAGACAAATTGATAATTTTATCTTGTTATATGCCATTAACCTATGTCTCCATCACAAATATATACATCTTCTAAATTGTAACAAATATACAGCAAAATGATCACATTCTAAGGTACCCAAAACAAATAGCAATATATATATATAGGAGAAAGAAATGAGTTGAGTCATCACCACCACCATGTTTCACAATAGTTGAAGCCACCACCATTGAGACAAATCTCAACTGCTATCTCAACAATACCAAAAACAAGAAAACAAAAGAGATGGAATAGTAATGGACACTATAAGTTAGCCAATTATTATTAAATAATTCAAGTAAACTTTAAACTCATAAAGATACGTTAGAGAGAGGACTATTTATAAGAAGATATTAAGGTGTTAGTATCCTATTTATCAATATAGACCAACTTGCATGAGCTTAGATGAAACAATCAAAAAGAAAGAAAAAAAGCACTTGATAAAGTTAACACCTTAATATGTCTGTATGACCTCATTGCATGTCTAATCCTACCTATAATGTTTCTATTCTAAAAGTTCATAATTTAATACTCGAATCAATAGTATATTCACATGGAGAAATAAAGAAGACGTAATTGATGATGATTGAACCTAGGAGAAAAAATTTGCAAAGCACAAAATTTTAAAAAGAAAAATTGCAGAGCATCCTAAAACAACATGAGAAACAACAACAATTGTAATAACAATGCTATAAAGCGGCAAAAATTATAGCAGGAACAACAACAACAATTACACCAAAACTAACAACAATAATACAAAAACAACCACCAACAACAATAAAAAAAAAGGGGAACAATGATCTTGACTTTCCCACACTTTTTTTTTAATCACTTCTCAACCTTAACATCATTATCCTTCTCTTATTACTTCGAGTTATCAACCTTAGCCTCATCCTCCTCTTTTTGAATTTTCTCCTTTTCACTAAATTCACACTCAGATTTCTTAGTTTTTTTCATTTTCCTAATTAATATTGACAATTTCCATGACATGTACCTTTATCCATTGTCATCTTTCTTAGTTTCTTCATTTTCTTTCACAACATAATCTTTCTTCTCCTATTCCTTTTTTTCTTCAAACACATTTCTTATCTTCTTTAATTTCTTTCACATCAGGCTCTTTCTTATCCCCTTTAAATGCATCCATACAATCAACTTCCTAATCCTCAATACCAATCTTTCCATTATACTCTCATATATAGTTAATAATTTCTTTGATAATGTTACATGATACATATAACTAATCACATGATATGGACTAAAAAAATATCTATAACAAAGCAAAATGCTGCTTTGAATACACCTTTGCCAAGAGCTTAATGACAATCTAATTATAAAGTTACTAAAATTTTATATAATATACATTACTAAGGTTAAGAAAATCAACAATAGCATCATATCAGGAACCTCTTATCATACCTTAGAATAACATATAATAAGGAATAATCAAAACACCAAAAATGCAGAGTTTTAGCATAGCAGAACAAATGACTTTTTCTTCCATCATTTGCTTTTGGTAGTCTTAAAGTCCATTTACTGTTTTAGCTATATGCATGTCATTGGAAATAAATGATTAAAACAATAAAGACTTTGATCAAGATTAACAATTTTATAATAAAAGCCTTGATCATAATGAAGAAATGAAGTTCATATAAACACTAATTCAACATCATTCTCTAGCTAGGTAGCACCGAAGTAGAATAATTGAGGTAAAAAAATTCCAAACTATGAATTTTCACTTTTTATTAGTTCCAGATCAAGTTTCAATCTTTATAAAAATAAGCATTTCCTAAAAAAATTAAGGTAGGTGGTGTGGTGGCATAGGTGGCTCGGCGGCGGGGCTGTATTGCCGGTAGGTGTGGGTGGACGGTGGATGGTGCTGGCTGCAATCCCTTCCCTTGAGAGCTTTATGTCTCCGTCTCTCTCTCTTTCTCCCTCTATCATTTTCTCTGTCTAGTGACACAATTGCTCCCTCATTTTCACCCCTCTTTCAAAATTAAAAACCCTAAATCTTGAACAGAAAGATAAATGGCAGGAAAAGGAGATGGCAGAATACACACTTAGAAACCAGTGATTTTGACAACCAAGTTAAGAATAGTAGTCCAAACAAAAGCTTTGACCTTTAAAGAATCAAGAGTACATATCTTGAATTTTAGAAAACAGAGATAGGAACTTAACCAAGTAAAAGAATAAGGGACTCTAATCTCCATAGCCTTTTTATTATGCAAAATTCTAATAAAAATGAAGTTCCAAAATAGGTTACCCTAGGGAAAAACTGTCAAATGCGGGTATTATGCAAACTGGACTTGCAAAAGAGCCAATGAAGAGCTTCAGTCAACAACTCAATTATCTTTCCAAAATTGAATGATTTAGTTAAAAGAACCTTCTCAGGAATTGCAGGTGTGGTGGCTTCTTCTTCATCACCAAGAGCCTTATCGGCACTCCAGTTGTCCAGCTACAACCAAAGGACTCTCCCGTGGTAGTAATCGCCTTCTCCTACATCTAATTCAACACAATCTGTTACATACCCTGGACAAGAGAGTACTGTAGGAGCCGCTCCAAATTGGTCTACAGGAAAGGTGCAGCCCCTACCCTACTATTACAGCAGGAGAAAACAACAAAAAGGAAGAAATGGTACCACCTTGCCACCTGGCACTGACAGTGGGCCAAATGCTTGATTCTAAGAAGATTCTCCTAGGATGAGGGGAGCGAGGAAAGTTTTGTGGCTGAGAGGGTAATAGAGGAAATTCATTCAGACATTTTGGGACTAGAACAGGACTAGGAGAGAGGCAGGACTCTCAAAATTCTTTGCCAGTGTTATTTCCATTACTGTTACATTCATCCCTCTGTACCTTTCTTTTCTTAACCTTAATATCAGCTACTTCAAGGAGTGTGATCATACTGATTCACTCGCTTCTCTTATCTGATTGTTCTGTGTGTGCGGTGTGTTTATTTTATTGGTACCAGTTGTTACAACTGGTATCAGAGCACCGGTTCTGGGAGCTCTGTGAATGGTGTCCACCCGCGCTGCAATGGAGGCAAGAATGGAGAACATGGAGAAGCAGATTGAGGAGCTCAGGGAGGCCCAAAATCATTCCCTGGAAGCTCAGAACCGAGCCTTCGAGCTATTTTCCAACAACTTGATGAGGTGAGTCGAAGAGGCGCTGCAACAACCTCGAACTCATAACCACGAAGGAGGAAACAGCGGGGGAGGGGGAGGCGACAGAGGAGGAGGCGGCGATGGAGGTGGCGGAGGAGGGGACGGCGGTAACGGACCGGAGAACCGACAGTTTGAACCGAGTCGGAAGCTCGAAATGCCTTTATTCTCGGGAGAGGACGCGAACGGTTGGTTGGTGAGAATGGAAAGGTATTTCAAGGTGACCTAAGCAGCCCCAGAGGAGAAGATGGACCTCGCAACAATGGCGTTAGAAGGGGAGGCTCTTACCTGGCTCGAATGGTGGGAAGAGCAAACACCATTCCAAACGTGGAGGAGATTCAAGCAAGATTTGCTGAGGCGGTTTCAGCCAGGGACCGCCCAGAATCCGATGGCTCCACTATTAGAGGTGAGACAAGAGGGAGAAGTCGCGAAGTACCAGAGAGATTTCAAAGCGGCGGCGCGAACCCAGAGGAATTTGGGAGCAGAGACCCTCATGTGTATCTTCATGAACGGTCTTAGAAAGGAGATTCAGGCCGAGCTGGAAGTGGCGAATTTCGAAACGTTACCGGCCATGATGGACCGCGCCCTAGCCATTGAGTGGCGGAATCAGGCCTGGAAGGAGGCCGCGGTGAATCCCAGTGGAAGGAAGGTGGAGGGACTTTCGAAGGGAAGCGGGTCGAGCGGGTCGGGTTCGATGATGAGTGGGAACCCGAACTTCCGTGGCCCAAATTGATCCAGGACCAATAATTATGAAACACGAGAGAATCAGGTGAATAGAGGAGAGAGTGGGGCCAGCAATAATAGAACAAATACTCTCCCTCATTCTAGCCCAATAGCAGCCCAGAATCGTGGAGGGAGCAACCCCAACACTTCTGGGTCGAGAAACAGCAGCAATAGGAGACTATCAGATGAAGAATGGGCTGAGAGGCAGAAAAAGGGCCTTTGTTTCAAATGTGGGGGCAAATGGGGCCCAGATCATGTGTGCACCATGAGACATTATCAGATTGCTTTTCTTAGTGAGGAGGAAGAAGATGATCCAGGAGGGGAGGAATTGGATCAAGAAGAGTTGGGCCCAAAGGAGTCCGAATTAGAGATGAATGGGCTTCTGTTGCAATTGTCTTCATACAGCTATTGGGGCCTCACCACACATAAGACTTTTAAAGTCCGAGGAGTACTAGCAGGGTAAGAAGTAATTGTTCTCATTGATCCAGGAGTGTCCACAAACTTCATAGCCACAAGAATAGTGGCTGGGCTCTAGCTTCCCGTGAAGAAGCTTCGAGAATTTAGTGTGGAAGTGGGAAATGGGGCCATTGAAAAGGGGAGCTCAGGATGCGTGGACAAAGAGTTGCATGTCCAGGGCATCACGATCAAGCAGAGCTACTTTGTGATGGAGTTAGGCCGGTCGGAGGTGGTGTTGGGCGTGGGATGGGTGGCGAGCTTGGGGAAGTTCACAGGGGACTACCAAGAAATGGTTTTGAGCTTGAAGGAGAAAGGCAAAGAAGTTACCATTAGAGGGGACCCATCCTTGAGTAAAAAGAAGGCTTCCTGGAAGAGTACCAGGATGGCGTTGAAAGATGAAGCTGAGGTAGGTACTTACTTACCTCGGTAGTAAGCTCCAGAGAAGAGGAAGTCGAGATTCCAGAGGGTGCTTGGAACTTGCTTCAAGAATACCAAGACCTTTTCCAGGATCCGAATGGGTTGCCTCCCAGACGCGAGAAGGACCATGCAATTGTATTGAAAGAGGGAGCAGAGATTCCAAACATCTGTCCCTACAGGTATCCCCATTACCAGAAATCTGAAATAGAAAAATTTATTGAGGAAATGTTAAGTTCGGGGGTGATTCGACCTAGTACGAGCCCTTTCTCGAGTTCCGTTATTCTGGTTCATAATAAAGATGGAGGGTGGAGGTTCTGCGTGGATTATAGAGCCCTCAATAAAGTGACAGTAGTAGAAAAAATCCCCATACCCATCATAGATGAATTGCTGGATGAGATTGGAGGAGCTAGGATATTCTCGAAATTCGATTTAAAATCGGGATACCATCAAATTCGAATGAAGAAGGAGGACGTTTACAGGACAACATTTAGAACACATGAGGGGCACTATGAATTCTTGGTAATGCCTTTCGGGCTCACCAATGCTTCTTCCACATTCCAGGCTTTGATGAACCAAGTTCTGAAACCCTTTCTAAGGAAATTCACCCTGGTACTTTTCGATGACATCTTGGTTTATAGCTCCGATCTTGAGCAACACTAGACACACCTCAGGCTGGTGTTTGATGTTTTGAGGAGTCACCAGCTATTTTTGAATGGCAAGAAATGCTATTTTGCTCAGGAGAAAATAGGATATTTGGGACATGTAATTTCAGCGGAGGGAGTTGCGGTGGATCCCGAAAAGATTCGAGATATGTTGGATTGGCCTGCCCCAAAGGATCTCAAAGGTCTAAGAGGGTTTCTAGGGTTGACGGGGTATTATCGGAGGTTTGTAAAGAATTACGGAAGAATCGCTTGCCTCTTACTGAATTGCTCAAGAAAGATAATTTTAAGTGGGGGAAGGAAGCCCAAGAAGCTTTTGAAATTCTGAAGAAAGCCATGGTCACTGTTCCGGTGCTGGCTGTCCCTGTTTTCTCCAAGCCTTTTGCTGTGGAAACCGATGCTTCGGGCAGGGGACTAGGGGCTGTGTTGTTGCAGGACGGAAGACCTTTAGCATACTTGAGCATGAAATTGTCGGTTCGAGCTCAAGGGAAATCCGTTTACGAGAGGGAACTCATGGCCATCGTCATGGCGGTGCAAAGATGGCGCCACTATCTTCTCGGACAGCATTTCATTGTGTATACAGATCAGAGAAGTCTTAAGTATTTGCTGGAACAGAGGATGGGCAGGGAAGAGCAACAGAAATGGGTGATGAAATTAATGGGATATGATTTTGAGATACGTTACAAGGCTGGAAATGAAAATCGGGTGGCTGACGCACTCTCACGAAAGTTCCATTATTCTTCTCTCTCGGTGGTTTCTAATATGGAATGGAATGATTGGGAAGAGGAGGTTCACAAGGATGACAAACTGAGACAGATTGTGCAGAAACTGGTGCAAGGAGAGGAAGGCCCCCCAGGATATGAACTCAAGAGGGGTAGACTATTTTTTAAAGGGAGGGTGGTGCTGTCAAAACAGTCCAAGGGAATTCCAAAGATTCTCAAGGAATTTCATGACTCAAAAACGGGAGGGCACTCTGGTTATTTCAGAACTTACAAAAGGATCTCTGGCCTATTATTTTGGGAAGGAATGAAGAGGGACATTCAAGAATATGTGATGAAATGTGACACTTGCCAAAGAAACAAGCACTCAACACTTCAGCCAGCAGGACTTCTCCAGCCCCTACCTGTCCCAAATTCAGTTTGGACGGACATCTCCATGGATTTCATTGGAGGTTTACCCAAGGCCTCGGGTAAGGATACTATCCTTGTGGTAGTGGATAGGTTGACTAAATACGCTCATTTCTTCTCTCTATCTCACCCTTTCTCTGCAAAAGATGTGGCTGAAATCTTTGTGAGGGAAATTGTTAAATTACATGGCTTCCCAAGTTCCATAGTTTCTGATAGGGACAAGTTGTTTATGAGTGCTTTTTGGGCTGAGCTATTCAAGGCAGCCAGAACTTCATTGAAAATGAGTTCAGCCTACCACCCCCAAACCGATGGACAAAGCGAAGCGGTGAATAAATGCGTGGAAACTTACTTACGTTGTTTTGTTGGCACCAAACCTAAACAGTGGCATAAGTGGTTATCGTGGGCCGAGTATTGGTACAATACCAATTACCATGGCTCAATCAAGATGACACCCTTCAAGGCCCTCTATGGAAGAGAACCCCCGGTGCTGCTAAGAGATAATGGAGTGGCCACTGTAGAAGATGTAAGAGTGCTGCTGGAAGAAAGAAACCAGATGGTAGACGAATTGAAATTTCAACTCACAAGGGCCCAAGATCGCATGAAGCTGTATGCAGAAAAAAGAAGGAGGGAGGTGCACTTTGAGGTTGGGGAAAAAGTATTTTTGAAGTTACAGCCATACAGGATGAAAACCTTAGCAAGGAGAGCCAATCAGAAACTCAGTGCTCGATTCTACGGACCATATGAAATCATTGAGAAGATTGGGCAGGTCGCTTATCGTGTCCAACTTCCCCAGGAGGCCAAAATTCACCCGGTACTTCATGCTTCCCTGCTGAAGAAATGCGTCAGCCCAAATACCACTTCACAACCCCTCCCGGCAGCACTATCCGAGGAGTATGAATTGCAAGTTGAGCGTGCTGAAATCTTGGCTGTCAGGAAGAGTCTTGAAGGCCAATTAGAGGTACTGGTAAGGTGGAAAGACCTCCCTGACTTCGAGAATTCATGGGAGACAGCAGCAGATATTAAAGATGTGTTCCCAAATTTTCACCTTGAGGACAAGGTGAGACTTCAAGGGGAGGGTATTGTTACATACCCTGGACAAGAGAGTACTGTAGGAGCCGCTCCAAATGGGTCTATAGGAAAGGTGCAGCCCCTACCCTACTATTACAGCAGGAGAAAACAACAAAAAGGAAGAAATGGTACCACCTTGCCACCTGGCACTGACAGTGGGCCAAATGCTTGATTCTAAGAAGATTCTCCTAGGATGAGGGGAGCGAGGAAAGTTTTGTGGCTGAGAGGGGAATAGAGGAAATTCATTCAGAAATTTTGGGACTAGAACAGGACTAGGAGAGAGGCAGGACTCTCAAATTCTCTGCCAGTGTTATTTCCATTACTGTTACATTCATCCCTCTGTACCTTTCTTTTCTTAACCTTAATATCAGCTACTTCAAGGAGTGTGATCATACTGATTCACTCCCTTCTCTTATCTGATTGTTCTGTGTGTGTGGTGTGTTTATTTTATTGGTACCAGTTGTTACATAGGGATGAAGGGAAAGAGCGAGGTATTGATGAAGCATATGGAGACCGAGGCTGAGGTGCCCAAGGCCGTCGTTGCAGCTTCCATTCCCTCTGGAGATGGTGGCAGTGATGGTGTCAGTTGAAGATGAGGATGATGGTGTTCGTGAGGTGAGTTTTTTTTTAAATTTATGTTTCTATTTTTTTTTTTAATTTAGATGGATGAAGGATGATGATGATGAGAAATGAAAATGACGAAGATGATGCTGAAGTGATATTCATTTTTCTCTGTTGGTCCTAATTTTTATTGTTTTAATTTAGATTATTCTTTTTTTTTTTTGCAGGTTTACTTCTCATTCTTTTCTTTGTTTTTTCTTTTTTTTATAAATCTTTTTTTTCTTCTTTTTCATTCTATAGTTTTAACCATTTTTCTTAATCTTTGTTTGGATTCATCATGAGTTACTTTTAAGGGTATAATTAGTATCATCATTTGAAAATGATAAAATTTGAAAAAAATATTATGGTTCAACATTTTTTCAGTGTTTTTAAGGTTTTGAACCTATAAAAACTCATTTTCCCAATATAAAAGTTTCATTTTTTTGATAGAACTGTTTTAACTATATGAATTCTATGTTTAATAGAAATATTGATTGTTTGCTAATTTATGTTTTTTTTTTCTATTCTTAATATTCAGTACCATCCTGAAGTTTGCAGAGGGAGCAATTATGTGTTGCAGTTTCAACAAATCAATGAGGATGATGTTGATGAGGAATGACCTTCTCTTACTTTGTTTTTTTATTTCATATTTGATAAATTAGAGACTTAACAAATAAAAATTTATTTAATTTTGGCTAAGATGGTATGAGTGGTCTTAATGGTTTTTTGGAGAATTTGAGATTGCTGCAGTTGCTGGTGTTGTTGGTGGAAATGGGTAATCATCACCCTCTTCATGGATGAAATTTAAAGGAAAAGGGGACAAGAATCATAATTAGATAAAGAACAACTTGCTTTGCAGGTTTCTCAGTCTTTTCTTTCTTTTTAATATTTTTTTCTTCTTTTTCATCCTATATTTGATGCCATTTTTCTTTATCTTAGTTTGGATTCATCATCAGTTATTTTTAGCAGTATTTATAAACAATATCATCATTTGTCAATGATATAACAAGAAAAAAAAATTAAGGTTCAATACTTTCTCAACTTCATTTTTTCCTTAGCTTTAATTATGGTGTGGATATTTGTCTAATTGTTGTTTTCAGATTGTGTTAGGGGTTTGGGTAGTATGGGATGTCCAAGTCCCACATTGAGGAGTATGGGATACTTAATGTTGTATATAAGGAGAGTGGTTCTCCCACTTTAATAGCTAGCTTTTAAGGTGTGGTTCCCCACTTTCCTTTGATACTTAACAATGGTATCAGAGCTAGCTGGTGGTCGACCTCACGGAAAGGGCTACCTACAGAGGGTTCTGACCGGTAAGAGACCGAGTAAAGTACCGCTGAGTAAAGTGCCGTAGAGTGCAGCCACCGGGACGTCGGCTCTCCAGGGGCGGTGTATTGTTAGGGGCTATGGTACGTCGGCTCTCCAGGGGCGGTGTATTGTTAAGGGCTATGGTAGTATCGGATGTCCAAGTCCCACATTGAGTAGTATGGGATACTTAATGTTGTATATAAAGAGAGTGGTTCTCCCACTTTAATAGCTAGCTTTTAAGGTGTGGTTCCCCACTTTCCTTTGATACTTAACACCCTACACCTTCGTCAACATCATCACCATCTCTTCCATCTCATCATCATTATCCTTCACCATCACCCCAACATAAACCAAAGGAAAAGATTTAGTTAATCAAAACTAAAAAAAGGGAATAACAGATTGCTTGATGTTACTGAAAATATAGAGGGGAAATGGAAGGGAAGCAAGCAATTAGAAATGAAAAATTGGGAGTAGAAATTTTGTTGAAATCAGACAATTTAACTTTTGTAATCAAAATATCAACAAAAAAATTTCAAACAACTCCTATATCATTCCCAAATTTGGATGAATTGGGAATTGAAGGGAAGGGTTGTTGAATTGGGAATTGAAGGAAGGGGTTCATCATTCGCCATCATCATCCTTCTTCCATAAAAAAAAATATTAAACCAAAATAAAAATAACTGAAAAAGAGAGCAAATAGAACCAACACCATCATCATCATCTCATCATCATTTTCAATCGACACCGCAACTACCACCAACTCCGGCGGGAACCGAAGCCGCGACGGCCGCCAACTTCCCATCGCTATCTTCATTTCCTCTCCCTTACAGAACAGAGACATAGAAAGGAAGAAAGGGTTACTCACATCCATCATCGAGCGCGATCAGTAGCAGCGACACCCATGGCCACAGCCAGAGCTCGTCCTCTCCCTTGGACCTCCATAATCGCCCCTTCTGAAAGCCCCCACCGCCACCATCTCCGGCGGGAATCGAAGCTGCAGGGGCCGCCTTGGAAGCAGACGACACTTGAAGCAAATCCCAGACGGCAGCACACCAGATCTGGCATTCAATCTGTTCGGTCACCAACAGAGGAAGAAAACGGCCGCCAAACAGAGCAGATCCCAAACGGCCACAGGGAGATCAGTACGGCAAGTGTGACACGGACGCGGCGCAGGTCTGGCGGCGATTACAGCACCTTAGAGGAAGAGCTCTCTCCTAGAGTCTCATCCTACCCTCTCTCATCGTTCTTGTAGTCCTTATGAAGTAATGGATGTAATGAGGGAGATGGTATGAGTTAAATGAATAAAGACCTTGAAAAAACAAAAAACAAAATAGGAATGGAGAGTTGGGTAAGGGAGAGTCAGAGAGTGAAATTTTTATTTCTGGCACCCTCACAGTAATCCCATCGTATGTGTTAAATTCATTGTACAAACACAATTCTCAATAAGTGCGTGCTATGGTCAAGTAGAGCAATTTTGCTTGTGGTCAAGTATGGTAAAAGGACCTAATGACATCCACACATTTAGCTTATTGGGATCAATTTTGATTAGCTCATGAAAGAACTCACTGTTATTGACAGTGAAACTTCTTTATCCATTAACGTGAAGATTGGCCGCGCGTGTAACTGCACTAAAAGCATTAAGATCTTTTATACTAAAGAAAAAAAATATAATGGATCAAAACTAATTTGTATTTTAAACTTGTATTTAATAATTATATTGAATAATGGTTTGCACATAATTACACACACAAAGAATTCTAATGTGTAATACTAAATAACAGTGTAAATCATTTTTTCAAGAGAATAAAGCATAATGTTATTTTACCAACTTACATAAAATATATCATTGTTATATCTACTGTTTATAAATTTATTATTATTTACTGTTATTATTCATTGCTTATTGCTAACATTATATTAAGCTATTTTTTATTTTTCAATAAATTTATAAAATGAAAACTTAATATCATTATCTTTATTAACCTTTTTATTTATCTTGTGAATTTGCACGGAAAAAAAATAATTTTTGAAATTCAAAACTGCACTTGATGTTACTAGCTAGATGAATTAAAGTGAATCAAATTTTCTATTTTGTAATATTATATTTTATATTATTTTTCATGTAATTTATAAAATATATTTTGAATTGATTTTCATTTTTTTTTTGTAAATTGGATTGATTTTTATAATCAATCTATTCTTTTTTTATTTTTTTATAAACGATTTTTAATTATTAGGAATTAAATTTTATTTGATCTATTACTTATATAAGAGAATTGACCGAAAATTGTATTATAAATAAGTTTACATATATAAAATAAATTTTTATTTTTTATATAACAAGGTTATTGTATCCTAATAAATTATTTTAGACATATAAATTAAATAAATATTTTTAATGCAGTAAAGTCATTTCATCAAAATAGGTTAACAATTATGTTATTATATGATTTATATATACATGACAATTCACCATTTACTTAAAAACTCTTAAAACACTATTTTATTTCTAAGTTTTCTTTATTGAATTCATATTGTTCATGTATTTTGATTTTTAATTTTGATCATATTATAATTAGTGATATTTTTTGTTATGTATATTTAGGTTTTGGATTTTAAAGTATTTTCATTCTTCGTTAGAATTTGTATATTTTTTAATAAATTTATGGATACCTATATGTATTTAAATTTTCATTAGAATACTGTGCAGTTAGAATTTTTTTTTTATTAGAATAATGTGATTGAGTTGGAAAAAGAATTATTTAAATTTTGGACATATGTTAGCTATTCAATATTTTTTAATCTTAAAATTCATATACATGACTATTTATATATATATATATATATATATATATATATTTTATTTTACGATTGATCGATCGGTGAAAATATTAATACTAATAAATACATGTGATGGTCATTTCATACCATATAACTTATAATCTTCTCCATTATTAGTAAAAACTATGTATCTTGAATTTCATTGGTATTCACTATTAATTTTATAACAATAACATATTTTACTTAATTTATTTTTTTATAAAAATATTTCTAATTCATTATTTTTTGTAATATCTTAAAAGTATGATTCTGAGTGATCATGTGGGTCGTATAAGTTATTACACTAATGGTCAGTTTGGGTAAACAACTTATTTAAGCCCTTATATAAAAGTGATTTTTTAGAAGTAACTTATGAATAAGTTATTTTATATGTGGATATAAAATAATAAACTTTTTTATTTCAATTATTTTGAAAAGTGCTTCTAAATAAATTAAATATTTTGACTTCTCCAAAAGCTCTGAAATAACTTATGAAAAAGTGATAAGTTAGATAGCCATACAGGACAGATATAACTTCTGATAAGTCAGAAGTTAAAAAAAGTTAGAAGCACTATAATCTAAACGGACCCTAACTTATTAAACATTGAGGGTTTCATAATGGACGTGTTTTTTTATTAAAAAAAAAACTAAAAACTAAAATATGAAAAACATAAATATATGCCCTAAGGAAAAATTTGAAAAGAATGATGTATAATAAAAGTGGCCTTGTGTGACCACAATTATATAAAATCAAAGAAAAAAATATAATAAGCAAAAATACACTAATTACTTCTTTAAACGGTAAGAAATGACACTTAAGAAGAAGAAAATATCATATTCTCTAACACATTTTTTTTTTTCATTGAACGATTTTTATGTACTTTATATTGAGCTTACAGAGTTAAAGCGCGTGCATTATCTTCACCTTTGATTTTGGCTTTTTGCCATCCTTTATTGTTCATCATGGTTAAATTACCTTAGTGCCCTAGTCAAAAGCCACACCCAAGTACGTAAGCTAAAAATGTGGCTGCCAATGTTCCCTTTACCATACTTAATCAAAGCAAGATTGCTCTACTTGACCATAGCAAGCACCTTCTCAATAAGCATGTGCATTCTGACATTGTGTAATGATAATTGCCATCACAATTGATGTTTTTCTTCTATTGGCTAGCTTTAAAACAATGCAGAATGCAATCATTACCCCGTAGACATTAAAAAAGTATCGAAACCACTTAACTGCAAGTATTTATTTTTTAATGAAAATGTGCATTTCATAACAGATAGAAAAAAAGAACAATTAAAAAAAAAACAAACAACCCATGTGCCGTTACAGTAGTATTTGGTTTTCTAAATGGCCATTACTACGGTATGGTTTCTTGGCTTGGTATGATGTGGTTTTTTTGTGTGAAGCAAGGTTATAGCAACACGTGTCCTGTAATTATGTTAGTGG
Source organism: Aeschynomene evenia (assembly GCA_013621005.1). NCBI lineage: Eukaryota > Viridiplantae > Streptophyta > Magnoliopsida > Fabales > Fabaceae > Aeschynomene > Aeschynomene evenia. The sequence goes on along the minus strand of RYYW01000045.1, from coordinate 9,478 downwards.
GTATATTTAAATGAAGGGTAGTTAAGTCAATGTGTCGATCGAAAAAGATTAGAGGAATATTTGGCCCCCTAGGGTTCCATGGTACGAAGGAGCTCTAGTGGTAGGTGGTTCCGTTTAAGGTCAAAATCAGTTGTGGTAGTGCTGCTTGTGAATGAGGTCGAAGTCACGGTGGTGCTGGTTCCTAATGAGGTCGGAAATAGTGATGGAGGCGCTTCCGATGAGGTCGAAATCGGCGGTGCAGGAGTGAAAATCGGGTTCCCTTGCAGATGGTGTTTAGTTGGTAGTGGACGACATGAGATTGGTAAATGAGTTATCTTCATTGTCATCTTGTTGTCACTTCTTGTTGTGGTTGATCTTGTCGTTCACTAAGCACAGGTACGCTTAAAAGCTTCACATGCTAGATCCTTCAACAACCCTGCGCAGCCCGCCCGACAATAACTGTCTCTGCCATCTCTGACTTGAACCCCAATTGGAAGCACCGGCGGTTGGAAACGTTAGCATTGTACCTCCGATGGAACCTACTGCCAAAATTTCCCCAAATTGATTTTCACGAATTTTGGTTCTCAATTTTAGTTACAAAATATCCTTAGTACATAGTCATCCTGCATTTACTATACTACCCTTAAGTAAAAGAAACTCAACTCACCAAATTACCGCACACGTGTTGCTCATACATAGCTGCACAAAATCAACCACATCATACCAACACTAACAACCACACTGAAGGTTCACCCTTTCTAAAATGCCGAATACCACTCTGCTTTAAGTTCAGGTATATCTCAATTGAAGGATATGAGGATGTAAGCTCCAGAACCCTTCTGAGAGAATTAGGCATAATTCTCTTAGAACAATGAAAGTTTTAATGATAACAAGGTAAGCCATAAGTATAAAATTTTACTTAAGGTTCTGCTAATATGTGCGCTAAGTGTCTCAGAGAGCTTTAAGTTATTGCAATACCATGAGCAAAGACCAAGACAAAACATCAAGTAGCCTCGAGATCAATTGATAAAATCATAGCACCAAAAGATATCAGAAAGGATGTCTCAGAAGCGCAGAAGGTGAAAACATGTTTCTGAGGAAAGAACACTGTCGCCTCAGAAGGGTCTCAGAAGGCCTTGCGACTAGTAGTTCTCATAAGGGTCCTCCCTCAGAAGGTTTGCCTCAGAAGTCCGTACAACTCTCAGAAAGTTGGACTCAGAAGCAACCAAGTGTCTGGACTCAAGGGATCGCAAGCAGTCTCAGAAAGCTCGCTACAACTAGCGAAGGAAGTGGGAACACGCGCACTGTGCAGTTCTGAAAAGTTCCTCATTTCGCGCTGACTGTAGCAGGGAGCCGTTCTGAAAAGGACACAGCCACATAAGCAAAGTGAAAGCTTCTAATTTCGCGGCTCTTTGATGCCTATATATATGAGTTCAATTCCAGAGCAATGTGACGAAACTCTTGCGCAAAAACTCTTGATTAAACGTGCCAAAACTCTGTTGAATTGAAAATCATTTTGCGAAAACTTAGAACTTTCTCAGAAAGACAATTTTTACAAAATTGTTCTTCTAACTTTGCAAAATCTTCTAGTTCTGAATTGGTGTAAATTCTTACATTTGTAAGTTAAATCTAGAAGTCTACTAAGGGTCAAATTAAGTTTGTAACTTAATCTTAGTAGTTGGTTTTCGAAGCAAAAACAACTTTCCGAAAAACGCTAAGTCCTTCGTTGTTTGAAGGCAGTTTTAAGTCCTCTAGTGTTTGAGGCAAAGTTCAAAGTCCTTAATTGTTTAAGGCAAGGAAGTCCTCTGTTGTGAGGCAAGGAAGTCCTCTGTTGTGAGGCAAAGAAGTCCTCTAGTGTTGGAGGCAAGGAAGTCCTCTAGTGTGGGGCAAGGAAATCCACTTCGGGTTGTGAAGTGGTGGAAGTCCTTTACTTGGTAAAGGCAGTGTTGTCTGGGAAGACACATTAAGAAGAATATCTAAGAACTCTCAACTGAAGGTTGAGGACTGGAGTAGGTTGGTTATAACCGAACCAGTATAAAATTCTTTGTGTTAAGCTTTTCTCCCTTGCTCTTTACTTGCATAACTCTTTGAGAAAAACTCTACCACGATTCTAATTAAGAAGTCTCGTGAAAACCTTATTGATCAAAGTCAGAAAGCTTTTAAGAAAATCTAACTTTAAGTCATTTTCTTAAAATTTCCTCAGAAAGGAACTTTCTCAGAAAGACTAAGTTCTCAGAAACTTAATCTTCTCAGAAAGCAATTTCCGCTGCAAACTCTTAAATCTACCTTATGAGTAAAAACAACTTTCTAAGTAAACGTTTTAAGAAGTAATTTTTTAAAACTTGCACGATTCAACCCCCCCTTGTCGTGCACACATACACTTTCAATTGGTATCAGAGCTCGGTCCTTAAGGGGTTGAGCACTTAGCAGTGTCAAGGAAAAAGATCCACGAAGGGAAATATGAATTCACCAGCTGCATTCATATCAGATGGGGCTTCAATAAACAGACCTCCGATGTTTCTCGGAGACAGCTTCGACTACTGGCGTGACAGGATGACGCTATTCATCAAGCACACCAGTCTGGACTTATGGGATAGGATCGAGAATGAAGACTATCAGCCTCTGCAGACAATTACAGAGGATGCTGTAGTTGCAACAGACGCTGAGCCAGGAGTGGCACCTCCAGCACTCAGAACCTATACAAGACGAGTCCCTAAGGACGAATGGACTCAAGAGATGAAGGAGAAGATACAACTCAACTTCAAAGCTAAATACATTCTTCTCTGCGCCTTGCCCAAGGTAGAATACGACAAGATTGTGTCGTGTGACACCGCTCAAGAAATTTGGGAGAGATTACACATGCTGCATGAAGGAAATGATGAAGTCAAGGAAACCAAGGTATCAATGCTCGTACATAAGTACGAGTCCTTCTGCATGCAACCTGAGGAAACCATTGACAACATGTCAATAAGGTTTCTCCACATCATAAATCAGCTAAAGGTCTTGGGAAAGACCTACTCCAACGCTGAGATGGTGAGGAAAATTCTCAGAAGCCTCTCAGAGCGCCCAAAGGTGACAGCGATCCAAGAAGCAAAGGATCTAAATCAGCTAGGTTTAGATGTATTGTTTGGCTCACTCAGAACTCATGAGATTGAGCTTGAAGGATTGCTTGGAGGACCATCTTCATCCTCAAGACCTCAGAAAGCTCTGGCTTTGAAAAGTCAGATCAAAAAGACTTCAAAAGCCCTAAAGGCTGAAGAAATATCCGAGTCTGAAAACGATCAAAACTCAGACTCCGATGAAGATGACATCTCTCTTTTAGTAAGGAAAATGAAGAAAGCTTGGAAGAGAAGACCAAGCAAAGACAAAGAGATCACCCCTAGAAAAGGAAAGTCAAAGTCTTCTGATACCACATGTTTCGGCTGTGGAGAAAAGGGCCACTTCAGAACGGAGTGCCCTCAGAACAAGGGAAAGAAGAAGTTCATTCCCAAGAAGAAGAAGAAGGCAATGGCTGCTACATGGAGTGACTCAGAAGAGGAAGGCTCTGAGTCAGCAAGTGAAGAGGAAGCTAATGTCTGCTTTATGGCCGGTACTGACTATATTCTGGAAACAGAATCTGAGTCAGAAGAGGTACCAAACTCTCCTCCTCTCTCATACTCATACAATGAGATCTCAGAACTCTATGAAGAGCTTTTGAGAGACTCAAACGAATTAGCTAACAATTTCAGCAAACTAAGAAAGTCTTTCAAACACTTAGAAGCTGAAAATGCTAGACTAATTCAAGAAGTAGAGAACCTAAGGCTTGAAAGAGATGACTTTAAAAATAGATATCTTGAAGGTCACAACCTCTATCAAGCTTTAGAAACAATGTCTTCTGTAACTGTTGAAAAAGCCGAACTGGCTCTGATAGAATTACAAAAGACAAATGAGCTTCTCACTTCTGACTTAGTTAAGATGGTCAAGGGTGAAAAATGATGACACTCTTGCTTGGAGGTCAAAGACCTTACAAGGATAAGAGTGGACTTGGTTATGAAGAAATCTTCAACCAAATGATATTGATCCATCTTTAACTAAATCACCTCGCACGTGCATCGCATGTTTTAAAAATGGCCATGGTTCTGAAAAATGTCCTATGTTGGAAAAAGGAAAAATCTCTAAGCCTCAGAAGGCTCAAAAGAAAACTCAGAAAGCAAAGCCTTCTAAGAAGACTAACCCCTCTCAGAAGGGTAAACTTCTCAGAAAGCAAGTGCTTCTGAAAAGGGCAAACAAAAGGTCTCTGACTCTCAAGACCATGACCCTTCTAAGAAAGAAGGAAAAGTCCAAGAAGCTAACAAGCAAGGACCCAACAAAGAATGGGTACCTAAATCTGTTAACTTTGTGACTGCAAGTGCATCATCAAGCGCTGCTCCACCACCACGATGAGCAGTGGTACCTTGACAGTGGCTGCTCGAGGCACATGACTGGAAGCAAGCACTGGTTCAGAAGCCTCAAGCCCAAAAAGGGCGGAACAGTGCGATTCGGTGATGGCGCTAAGGGAAGAGTCACTGCAATCGAAGATGTTGGTAAGGATTCCTCTCACCAAATCTCAGATGTACTTTTGGTCGATGGCTTAACTCACAATCTATTAAGCATTAGTCAATTTTGTGACAAAGGCTTAAAGGTTGAGTTTTATGCCAAGTATTGTCATGTGATTAATCTCACAAATGACAAGATCGTTCTGGAAGGAAAACGTGTTGGTAACATCTATGTTATCCATCTGGATGATCTAAAGGATCAAAACGTGGAGTGCCTTGTCTCTGTCCAAGAAGACAAATGGCTATGGCATAAAAAACTTGGTCATGCCCATATGAGACTTCTTTCTGAACTCTCTCAGAAAGGACTTGTAAAGGGCCTTCTCAGAATTAAGTATCAGAAGGATGCAACCTGCGACTTCTGTGAAAAAGGGAAACAGACCAAAGCTTCCTTTCCCAGTAAAAGTGGTATTTCCACTCAGAAACCACTGGAACTGCTCCACATGGATCTCTTTGGACCAACCAGAACGGCTTCTCTTTCTGGAAGACGCTATGGTCTTGTCATAGTGGATGATTACTCCAGATTCACTTGAGTTTTCTTTCTAGCCTCTAAGGAAGAAACTTTTGAGAAGTTCAAAGCATTTGCAAAAAGAGTTTCAACAGAAAAGGATTCGCACATTCATACCATAAGATCAGATCATGGTGGTGAATTTGAGAAAGATGCTTTCGAAAAGTTTTGTGAAAATCTGGGCATTGCTCACGAATTCTCATCTCCCAGAACTCCTCAACAAAATGGAGTGGCTGAGAGAAAGAATCGAAGCCTTCAAGAGATGGCAAGAACAATGCTTTTAGAAAGCGGACTTTCAAAAGGTTTCTGGGCTGAAGCAGTTAACACTTCATGCTACATTCAGAATCGAGTCTTTCTGAGACCAATTCTGAAAAAGACTCCTTACGAGCTATGGAAGAATAAAATACCAAACATTTCTTATTTCCATGTATTTGGTTCTTCTTGTTTTATTCTCAACACAAAGGACAAACTCTCTAAGTTTGATCCTAAGTCCGATGATGGATGCTTCCTAGGATACTCCTTAGTCTCTAAGCTTACAGAGTATATAACAAAAGGAGTAAATGTGTTGAAGAGACAATCCATATTAAGTTCAAAGAACTTAGTAAGGACATGTCTCAGAAAGATGCAGACTTAGAAGATGAGTTTGAGAAACTCAACATCACTTCTGAGAAGCCAAAAAGAAAATTCTTATAGATGATGAGACTGACTTCCAACCATGGAATAACCATCTCCATCTAAAGAAAAATCCAGTAGCATCATCGAAGCTCCAGAACCTAGAGAATCTACTTCTCCAAATACAATGGAACCTAGATTCTCAGAAGGACAAGCTTCTGATGACTCAGAAAGAGAACCTTTGTGTCTCCTTCTCAGAACCCTACTCCTAAAGGGATTAGAGGTTCAAGAGACTTGAAGAACGTCTCTCAGAACGAAGTCTTGGGCAATCCAGAACGTGGCGTAAGAACCAGAAGGAACTATACAAATCTTGCTATGGTTTCTGAGCTTGAACCAGACTCCATAGAAGAGGCGTTAGATGATCCTAACTGGGTAAATGCCATGCAGGATGAACTTGACCAATTCGAGAGAAATCAAGTTTGGAAACTAACTCAGAAACCCAAAGGCAAGAGTGTCATTGGGACTAAATGGGTGTTTCGAAACAAACTTGATGAAAACGGTCAAGTCGTGAGAAACAAGGCCAGATTGGTTGCTCAAGGGTACAACCAACAAGAAGGGATAGACTACGATGAAACTTTCGCTCCAGTCGCAAGATTGGAAGCTATCAGAATGTTGCTAGCTTTTGCTGCACACAAAGGTTTCAAACTCTATCAGATGGACGTTAAGTCTGCCTTCTTGAATGGATACCTTTCTGAGGAAGTTTATGTAAAACAACCTCCTGGTTTTGTGAATGATGCATTCCCGGATCACGTATTCAAGCTTACAAAGGCTCTCTATGGTCTGAAACAAGCTCCAAGAGCTTGGTACGATAGATTGAGCTCTTTCCTGCTTAAAAATGGATTCTCAAGAGGGAAAGTAGACACAACTCTCTTTACACTCTCAGAAGACTCTGGCTTCTTGATTGTCCAGATTTATGTTGATGACATAATATTTGGCGCAACCAATGAATGCCTTTGCAAAGAATTCTCCAAGCTTATGCAAGGTGAATTCGAGATGAGCATGATGGGAGAATTAAAATTCTTCCTAGGACTACAAATCAAGCAAGAGTCAGAAGGAACAGTTATCCACCAAGAGAAGTATACCAAAGAACTTCTGAGGAAGTTTCTGATGGATAAGGCCAAGCCCATGAGCACTCCCATGCATCCCTCTCAAGTAATTGACTTGGATGAAGATGGTGAGAAAGCCTCAGAAAGCAACTATCGAGGAATGATTGGCTCACTTCTCTACTTAACTGCCTCCAGACCAGATATCCAACTTAGTGTTGGGATCTGTGCTAGATTCCAGTCTAAGCCTAAGCAATCACATTTAACTGCAGTTAAACGAATTTTACGATATTTAAGTGGAACTACTAATCTTGGTCTTTGGTACGAGAAAAGGGTGTTTTTCTGATGTTGTAGGATATTGTGATGCTGACTACGCTGGAGATAGGATCGATCGCAAAAGCACAAGTGGCTGCTGCTGCTTCTTTGGAGAATGCTTGATCACATGGTCTTGCAAGAAGCAAAATACGATCGCCCTATCAACTGCTGAAGTTGAATACGTGTCTGCTGCGAACTGCTGTTCTCAGATGCTATGGATTAAGAATCAGCTACTTGATTATCAATTAAGGTACACCAAAATTCCTATCCTTTGTGATAATACAAGTGCTATCAACTTAGCTAAGAATCCTATTCAGCATTCTCGATCCAAGCACATTGATATAAAACATCATTTTATTCGGGATCATGTGCAAAAAGGCGACATTGAACTCAAATTTGTGAATACTGAGGATCAAATCTCAGATATATTTACAAAGCCTTTACCCGAGGATCGTTTCAATGTTCTGAAAGGACTTCTTAATCTAAGACGTTTCTAAGTACTTTGAAATTAAAACTCTTTCTTAGAAACCCCCTTAGTCCTAGTTTAGACTCTGAGACAAACAATAGAACTAAGCTTCTGAGCTTGAAGTAGGAAAACACAGAAACTCTATCTGAGAAAATTTGTTCTCAGAAGACTCATCCTCAGAAAGGAGATCTTTGAAACATTTCTCAGAAGGAGCGTTTCTCAGAAGGACCACTTCTCTCAGAAAGGTACCTTCCGAGAAACAAGTTACCAACGGTAACTTTTGGATAAGCGTCAGAAACGGCTAGTTACAAGCCATTTCTATAAATACTCATGGCATTGTTTCCATTTGAGCACTTTGCGCTTAAACTTACCAAAACTCTGCCAATCCTCTCCTCGCTTTCCATCTTCATCTGTTTCATCTCCATCCTCTCGCTCTCTCTCCGCTATCTGCTCTCATTTCTTCTCTATCTCCCTTCATCTCATTCCAAACTTAAACCTTTTCTTCCTAATGGCTCCTCTGGAGAAATCAAGGGCTTAATGAGAAACAACCTCAATTAAGTATCCGAAGATATTCTCTCGACAATGAGGAGATGCAATCCCTATTCCACAAGACTTATCTTCCAAGAATCTTGCTATGGGAAGGGTACTACCTCTCAACGTATACATCAAGTGGATGAACTCAACTCTTCCTCAAGCAACCTGGATGGCCAGCCATGATGAGCTCCGAGGACGTGTGCTACCAATGTGGTGAGAGCATTCTATTCCAAATAGAAAGGTTCACCAACAAAGGAGTCAAAGCACGATTGCTGATCAGCAATCCGCTTCTCCTCCTCTGACATCAACAAGTTTCAAGACCTTGAATGGTGGTGCTGTCATCGCCGACGACCCAGATGGTCAAGGAGGTAGATGACTCAGAAGAAGAAGTGGTGACACTTCTGACTGGTAGCAACAGTCTACCACTCAAGGGCGTAAAGGTGCCTCATCTTACGCAAGAGGCCAGAATCATCTTCTCAGTTGTTCAACATACCCTTCTCCCTCGGATTGGAGACATGGGGAACGTTACCACCATGGATGCATGCCTATTGTACCACCTGCTGAAGAAGGAAAGAGTAGATTTTGGAAGGATGGTGCTCAACTACATGATGCACCAAGCTCATCCTAAGAGGGCTCTCACAAGTCTACCTTACGGAAGCCTTCTGACCAGAATCCTCGACTATTTCTCCTTCCCACTTGAGGACTACGAGTATGTCTTCAACCACAGCAAATTCACCATGGTCACCTTCAACAACATCAAGAAGAAGAAGGTACCAGAGACGGGGGCACCTAAGAAGAAGGAGGAAGCAAAGCCTTACAAGGGAGCTGCTAGCACCAAACAGCCCTCTAAGGCTGAGAAAGGAAAGGAAAAGGCTTCTGACCCCTCAGAAAGGAAGAAGAAGCAACCAAAGGTGACTCACCCTTCTCCAACAAGGGTGACAAGGAGTATGGCTTCTGAGGAAGCTCAGAAGACTCCTCAGAAGGAACCTGAGGTTGTTGAGGCTGCTGAAGACTCAGAAGAAACAACGTCTGAGCAACCCATGACCAGAAAGAGGTAACCACCTCCAACTCTCCAAGTCCCAGACGTGCCACCAGAAGGGAAAAAGAAACGTGGTCGTTTGGTAAAAGCTTACTCTAAAACTCCACCTTTTCTTAAATCTTCTTCTACTTCAATTCCTGTTTCTGATTCTGTTTCTGGTCTAAAACCCACCAAATTTAAAAACTAAACTCCTGCATTCCTTGAACTATCAGGGAAAATCTCACAAAGGAGTGGGGATAAAAACCACTAAGAAACAGAGCCCGCCGAAGCCGACGGGTAAGGAAATTGTCGCAGTTGCTGCTGCTGCTGCCACTACCACTACTGCTGCTGCTGCTGTTGAAGAAGAAGCAG